>JAJGRX010000915.1:600000-954177 GCA_025461125.1 Carex kokanica | reverse complement strand
AATCAATATCTAATGGTCCTAATTACACGACTCATGTGACTATGTACCGTGCCGTGCTGTGACTAAATCTTTCACGTGCCGTGCCGTGTCGTGCCGTGCCAAAGTTTCAAAAGATGGACACAGCACGCGAATGGTCACGACACGGGACACGCGAGACACCCGTGCCGTGCCGTAACCGTGCTGTTCCGTGACGGAGCCGGCTCCGCCGTGCCATTTTTCACACTCTAGCTGTTGCCCTCTAATCCAACGTGGATCCGCCGCTGATTTAGGATATAATATATATACATGTTTATAATTAATTGAAGGTCAATATGACTTATTTTTATACAATAACATATTCTAGAAGAATGTACCTTAGCAATGAGCCAATGACCCACTCTTGCTTAAATTATGTAAATTTTACATTTATTTTTTGCTTAAATAAAAATATGGGCCTTACATGTGAAGACCTGTTGATTAGTGAACTAGAGAGAAAAGAAAAATTAATTTAGATTAATGAGAATCTTGCGCACATGGCAGGGATTAATAAATTAATTTACATTAGAGTATTATGTGACACAAACTATACCTACAATTTTATTTAAAATTTGAAGTTTACATTTTGATCCGTTAGTATATTAATTTAATTAGTTGAAAAATTCAAATTTTGCTGTCAATTTTTTTTTTTTTTTTTTTTTTTAAACTGAAAAAATCCCAACAACAAGCATCATGCAATGAGTGATATTAATAAGCGCCAAATTAAATACATAAATAAGAATCTTCAAAGCTTTAACAATTATAAAAAAAAATTTAGTTGAAAGTCCTAAGACGATTGCATTGATTCACATATTTACAAGCTAGTTGTTACACGTCTTTCCTTTGATTAAATTAAGAGCACATGAAAACCTATACATTGAGCTACTTGTAAAATCATGTAATTTGGTATGTTAGGGAATAACAGATACGTGAAGCCAGTAATGCAAATTGATTTATTCGCGCTTGATTAGCAAGTAGATGGGGCTTTCAAATTTCTTCTCTGTGAATGTAGACACAACTAAAACCTTTTCGAGTTCCATGACTGGCAGACTACACTGTGAATGTAGACACAATTAAACCTTTTCGAGTTCCATGACTGGCAGACTACACCGTATCTAACCCTTTCTTTCGGATGAAACATTTTCTACTTTTCAAAATCAACGCTGTCCAAAAGAATGCACAGCCGAAAATGCACTGAATCAAGCCGAACCGAAAACTAAATCAACGAGACTAAAACAGTGACCACTCAACCGAGAAGGCACCAAATATTATAAAAAAAAATTCATGTGACTCCTTCTATGAATTATATAATTGAACCTTTAAATTTTTTGTAATATTTTACACCTTCAATCAATACTAAAGTTTAAGAGTTCCCACGTCAGCGCACCTGTCCCCCAAAAAAATTAACTATCAGCATATGCCACGTGTACAAAATAACATTTTTTATCTCTAAAACTTGACAATGTAGTTTGGCTGTAGCCTAAAGGACGGAGTGGGCCCCACTCAATGTTCCAACAAAATGACATGTAGTACCGGGTTTTGGGTCCCACCTTATTGGGTCGGATTCACATCAGGTCAAAGTCAAAACCATGCCCGGTTAGCCGTACTGATGGTGTCAAGTCTTAATATATAGAAAGCTGCCATGCATTGTATTATGCCCTTTTAGGCTTTTAGCCTGGTGAAATTATCCAATTCTACAAGGAGAAAAATGTGTGGCTATTGCCAAGCTTATGAAATTACCATTTTGGATTAATTAACTTGAGATCATTTAAATTAAAAAAATGAGAAAAATTATATTTATTACATAAAGAGGAGAAAAATAATTGAAATGGTTTAAGGAGGTAAAAGTTTATTGAGGAGGGTTCAAATACCTCTATTTTTGTGCCTCCACCATGTCTCCATTTTTAAAAACTTTAATAACTCAAAATTTAAAACTTAAAAAGTCAAAATAAAACCGTTAGATATGATCTATGTTATTTTCTCTATGTGCTCATAAAAAATTATCACATTTCGATTTTGTTTTTATGTGAATCAATAAGTTGAAAAATCAACGTCTAGAAATTATCCAAATTAGTACGTTTTTTACAAGCTCTTGCTGACAGTCAAACAAAATTGAAATGCCATAATTTTTTACACGGGCATAGATAAAATGATGTAGATCATATCCAACGGTTTTATTTTGACTTTTAAGTTTTAAATTTTGATTTATTAAAGTTTTTAGAAATGGAGGCATGGTGGAGGCACAAAAAATGGAGGCATTTGAACCCTCCTCAAGTTTATTCATATTTGAAGATATATATATTATGTTCAATTTTGAACTTTCAATATGGTTATGCTTTATCATTGATTTAAGTATTTCAAGGTGATTTAAGATGCCTAACAAAAGTATTTCAAGATGTTTTTAAGTTAAAAATAATTCCATACAAAAATAATTCCATAAGTGCATTAAATTTTATACAACAAACTTTAACATTTTGTTCTTTATAGTAACACTACATCATTTTTAGTACATTTTATTTTACTGCTACCAAACAACAATTTCTGATAGTTTAAATTTTATTTCGCTTATATATATTTTACTTGTCAAATGGAGGGAAATTAAGTTTAATGAAAATTATTTTAATTTCTAGAATCCCCTCAAATAAATGTAATTATATTTAACTGAAAACTATAATGTAAATGTACAAAAATTGGGGTATCACAACAATTCTTCACACAGAGCCTCTTCATGGTTTATAAATACATCTTCACACAGCTCCCGGGCGTCTGTGCATCTCTCTCTCTCTCTCTCTCTCTCTCTATTTCTATCTCTCTCTCTGTGCCAAGTCAGCAGCATATACGTGCTTCACTACTTACTCAATGGGAAAGGGTAGAAAGTACAGCATAGACCGTGTCCTTTCTACCTCAGCATCAACCAGTCACCTCAGTAGTCCGGTTGACTTACCCGACCTAGACGAGGCCGATGTATGGTCCGTTACCGAACCGGACCACCAACCAATCACAAGCCGTCGTGCCGGCGGTCTCTCACTAACTTTTGATCACTCAACACCATCGATAAACCAGGCACGTCGTCAACCAATGGGAAGTCGACGCCATGTGGAAGGATCGGCGGCATCATCTCTTCCTGTTAACGTGCCAGATTGGAACCGATCACAAGCTGGTCGACGTAGTGTTTGTTACGAGGAAATAGAGAGAGAATGGAAGGAAGATGATGTGGATTGGGTCCCACCACATGAGTGGGCCCAGGCAAGAGGTGGCACCACTGCATCGGTTTTTGAAGGGGTTGGTCGGACTTTGAAAGGGCGAGATTTGAGTCGGGTTCGTGATGCGGTCTGGAGTCAAACCGGGTTTTTTGGCTGAACCAAACAAACCGCATTATGACCAGACCAGCAGCCCGGCTTGGTGTTTTGATGTTGTTTTTTTTTTCTTTTTTCTTTTTTGTTTTCTTTTTGTTAGAGAACTTCTTGTATTGGTCTGGTTTCACTTAGGAGTGGAAAAATTAAAAAAGAAAAAGAAAAAAAAAAGAGAATGATGGAATGATTTTTCTGGACAGTTTTGGGTTTTATTAATCTAATATTATTCTTGATATGCCATCACAAAAAAGACATTATTGTAATTTTTTTTTTATTTCTTTTGCTTAAATTGGCTACTTTTATTGGTCTGGTTTCACTTAGGAGTGAAAACATCAAAAAAAGAAAAAAGAAATAGAGAGAGAGAGAGAGAGAGAGAGAGAGAGAGAGAGAGAGAATGATGGAATGATGGAATGATTTCTTTGAAAGGTTTTGGGTTTATTAAATGGATATTATCTTTGATATGCCATCCTTAAAAGCACATTATTATATTTTTATTTTTATAACTTTTTAGTTTGACCAAGGAAGAGATAAAACCAGCAAGATGCGATCAAGTTTTCAGTGGTAGTCAAATGTTATTTTATTATATTATTTGCATGATGCACAAGAGAATATTCTACTGGTAAGATGTCATATTTTAATTTAAAATTTAAAAATATCAAAAAGATTCTGTTGATAATTGAAATTGCAACAAAACAGAACCCACTTATAGGAGAATTCATATCCTCTAACAACTACACAGAATACAGTGAGGATCCGGATCGTTCTTTTTAACTTTGCACGCATCTCAAAGAACAAATATACTGCCTCCTCCAATCTCCCGAATAGGCACCGGCTGAGAGTAAATCTGATTTACTGTACTCACTACGGTACCACAGAGGATACAGGTCCCTCCTAGGAGCTGTAAGGCCACACATCCTTTGAGCCTCATTATAAAATAATATAGATTCTCTAAACATAAATTGATCTTATGTGGCGTAGTGTTTAGGGTTTGATTTATAACAGGTCGATTGCTCTCTTTTATAAGTAAAACAATCCACTATTTATTTAAATGATTACTAGATTGTAGCAATTAAAAAGAAAAGGAAAAAAAAACTTGTTATATTTCTTTATTGGATATGAAAGAAAAGGCATTGCATCGATAAATCTTCAATGATATTTGTTTATGGTGTAATGAAACTCATGTTTTTGTCGCACTAATGTTAAAGCTTTGAATAGAACCATGAACACAGTGCAGTGTCACTAGTTCTCGTCTCTCTTTCAGAGAGATGCTGGAGTGTACCGAGACCAGGGGCGGAACATATATAGTGGTGGGGAAAGAGTACTAAACACCCTCTATAGTTTAAAAATTTGTAGTTTGGTCCATTAAATTTTGTAATTTTTATATGCATTAATATCTTTTAGCCTCTTCTATAAAATGAAATTACACTATATTTGATTCTCCCAATCTCTATTTTCTAGTTCCGCCCCTGACCGAGACTCTTTTAATAAAACAAATACTATAGCTTTGAATAATTTAAATAAAAATACATCGTCATATAATTACACAGAGAAAAATTTAAGTAGAATGAATTTTTATTAATAGATATAAAACAGATATGAATATAATACTGGCAATAACATTACTTATTTATGTAGTTGAATGAAAGATCTTAGATAGTGCAGTGTAAATTATGAATGTCAGAAGCACCATAATCTATCAAACAAAAATAGTTGAGGTGCTGACAAGTTTTAAATTCAGATTTAAGTGCAACATGAAACCAGAACATATCCCTGCACAGAGAATCCGGGATCTAATCTGATGGGCTAGGAAGAATAATTTTTTTTTTTTTTTTTTTTTGCTTAGAAGAATAAAGTTGGGTACAATAATTGGTGAGACCCATACACAATAAAAGTGGGGCCTAGAAAATGGTGGTATGCATGGACTAAGAGATGTGGGATCACAAAAAGACACAACAAGAGGAAGATTTTAGGGAGCCCCGGATCTTCTGTGACCTATACAAGGCATCTGATTGGTATGGCGAATCAAACTCATCCATCCAAGTTACTTTGCATGTTGGAATAAAATTTATGTACTTTTCTGTAATATTTTAAGATTTCATGACAAGGTTGGATTGGTACATGAAATCTTGAATAAGTGTGTGTGTGGGGTTGGGGACTTGGGAACTTGGGAACTTGGGGGGGGGGGGGGGGGGGGGGTGGGAAGGTGGGATGACAATGCTATATTGGCATATTGCCATGGCATCAGAGAAAGGGACCATTGCTGTCATCACCTTTTTCAAGAAAGGGACTCATCGTTTTGGCATGGAGCCATGAATCATTTATAATGCTTTGATTTCTAATTGTTTTATTGAATGTTTTTGCTCTCTTATAGTTTTTATTCTTCTAACAGAAATAATTTTTTGTTGGTTAATTATATATATATAAACATGCACATGTTCATTGATTTCAAAGTGTATAATTATAGAAAAAAATAATTATTTACACTTATTTAGTTGAAATATAAATTTATTAATTATGCGAGCATCCCTTCCTATATAAAATTATATTATGTTGTGGCATCATATACTATTCATGTTTGGTTGGGCAAGTAGGAGAATAAGAATAAAATATCATTCATTTTGTTGTGTTATAGAATATAAACAATGATAGAAAGGACAAAAGAGTGATGCAATAATTACCACAACAACAATAATATATTAGATATAGTTGTGTGGGTCTCAATAGGTACAAACTTTGAGTGAATAAACTTAATTTAATAAGAGTATTTAGAATTATGTTAGAAATTTTTTATGGTTTAGAAATGTGTATAAAAATATTTAGATAAATAGTATCATAGAAAGTTAGTAAAACATATTTTGAGCCTTCATGAGAAATATTTAGGACGAGAATGTGGAAATATTTAAAGAGTAGGGTTAGAATGTGTCATTGGTTTTGTGGGGCATCCCCACTCATATTTAAATATTTTGTATGAGTTGTCATTGTCTAGAATATTCTAGAATAAGTATAGATAGAGGTTACAATTAGCTTGATCAGAAAGCTTCATAGCAAACTTCTGTCTCTTGTATCATCCACATACAACACCAATCTTCACAAAACAAATATACATAATTAGCATTAGACCACTACAAACCAATTTTATATATAATTGCCATTAGAGCCTCAAAAAACCAACACAAACATGACCTTGGTGTGTAAAACAAAACATTTTTTTTTTCTCACAATAATCTAAAATTATTTATTCGTTGGGCAATTTATCATATCATGATATATTAAGTGTGTGTCATGCATTTGCTAATATCATGATTGAAATATGTAGAAATTACATCTATCTTCTTTTTCAAAGAGAAATACAATTTATAGATAATTTTAAGGGGTTTAAATGAAAAGGTATTATGTTTCTCTGTTTAGAAAAACAACCAACAAAAAGCAAAATGATGATGATATGAGATCCAAACTAGCACATGTGTATGTAAACCTTACACATAAGAAACAAAAGAAACATAAGTACCAAGTTGCTCATGCGCCATCCTTTTCAAAGCTGTCACACCACAGTGACACAAAATCAAACCCTACTTTACCATGTTTGTGCAAACTTTGCTGTCTTGCAAAAGGTTAAATTAATTGAAAAGCTTTCTGCTTTTGATTATAAACAACATCAACCAAAAAACAAGATACCAACTTGTTGCAACTGATTGGAGCCATATGTTCATATAAATATTTTCATTTTCTTTGTACCTTTAAAAGTAATATTGGTGCTTCATGTCCCTGTGCTATGTATATATTACGATTGAAATGATGGAATTAATCAGATATTAATTTCTTATTCATAAAATAAGTCCTTAATCCCAATTTATTACTTCATATCTTCTAAAGTAATCCCAATCTATTACTTACAAATCTTTTAAAGTGCAAGTAGATTTCAAGCAATAATGTGTGCAATCACACATTTTTTTTTTTTACAGAGCATGTCTTTTACATTTTTTTCCCCTATTTTTTGGTGGTCCGACACAGTCTCTAGTTTCATCATCACTAAAGTTGCCCTAAATGACACTTCATGAAAAACAGACATCTGTAACCCCTCCAAAGGATCTTTTCAAACTCCTAGTCTCCAACAGGTATACATTATATAAGAATTTTTTTTTTTTGGCATGTACCCATTTTAACTGCATTTGAGGGTTTGAATACTACTAGTTAACAAATGAGATGTTATTTCATAAGAAAAGAAAACTTTAGTAACTCTTGATGGAAAAGCACGTTAAATAGGAAAACCTTTAGCTAGATAGCTTGTTTCTGTATAAGGTGCAAAGTGTTGAGTTCGGATCGATCCCTAAAGTAACTTAAATTTTGAATTTGAATTTGAACCATCTAATCAGCTTTGGCATGAATATTAAAGACTGGCATGAATTCTAATCGGACAGTTTAGATTCAAACTCAAAATTTGAGTTACATTGGATGATCCGGACCCCAAAGTGTGGAGTAATTTTTTTTTTTTTTTGAAATTCTAAGTGTGGAGTAAATCAGAGTATATTTTTCTACCATTATTATATCTTGTTAATTAGAGCTGAAGCAGCTGTTAATTCAAATGCATATATATATATATATAACAAATGAGTCACAGAAAAGTTAACATAGTATGAGAGAGTATAAACTTACAACAACATGTAGAAAATTCTTTATTCAGGACAAAAATGGAGATAAAAACATAGATATATTGTGTGTTTGAGAGATAGAGAGGAGTACAACTCTGAAGATAATTAAAGAAATATGTATAGTAAGTCAGTATACATTCACAGCAAGGGGAATATATATTTAAAGACTTTAAAGTATATTGAAACTTGGCAACATATTATATGCTTGGATTGTGGTTATAAGGGTCCAAGAGGTATCTTGACAAGAATTCAAACCGACAAGTGCATCAGAAAGAAAAAAGAAAAAATAAGAGTACGGATCTACATGTCTTTTCTGATCTGACTATATATATGTCCTCAAAATCATGTCCCACCACCATCTCTCTCTCTCTAAATAATCAACAAGTGCACGCTTTAATGGCCACATTCAACTGTCTTGTGACTCTCATGAGTCTCATGCAAGTCCTGCTCTCTCATATTGTCGGCCATTTTTACCATGATCAGCTTGTATGTAGATCTTCATATCATATGTCATGTGAATGATTTTTACTTAGATTAGACCATTAACCAAATAAAAGCACATTAAAAGTTTTGCAATTCGATTTTTTTTTAAAAGATATGTAATTCTAGGTCTCATCATTTAAATGTAATATAAATATATTAAATATTGATTTATTTACAAAACAAACGAAATGTTAGCCCAATTATCACATTCGAGAATAAGTTTTTAAGGTTTTGATAAGTGCTAAATTTATATTTTTTTTATTCATGATTGACATTCACATCTGTTCTAATTTTCTCGCAATTTATTTAGTTTTCATTCATGATCTGGAAATCAATTCCATAAACTTGTGTGTATCCCTTAGCAATCAACCGGGCTTTATATCTATCAACCTCCCCGGTTTTGTTATATTTAATGGAGTAGACCCACTTACACCCTACAGTGTTATTCCCTTTTGGTAGATCTACAATTTCACAAGTACAATTTTTCTTAAGCGTTCATCTCAGACTCCATTGCCTAGATCCATCTTTTAATTATCTTTCACAGCTTTTTCTAGTTTATCAAGGACTATGACGGAAGTCAGTTGGTTTGCAAAGGCTCTTAAGGGTTTTACTAGATTTCTTGTACTAGTGTAATTGGCAATTGGATATCTAACATCCTTACTCGAACCATCCTCTGGTACATACCTTTTGATGGTTGATCCCTAGTTGTACAAGGTGGTAATTCAAATTTGGGTTGAAAAACACTTACTTGAGGATCCTCCTCTAGAGATATTGGCTTCGGTTGGGACTGTTCAGGTTGAGACTGTATTACTTCTTCATTTATATCATTCAAGTCAATTCCATAACTCCAAGCTTGGAGTTGAAGCTTCTTTGTTTTCATTCGGACTTAACATACTTCTTGGAGTAGCACTGGATGTTGATGACTCAGGTTCATGTTCAATCGGACTCGAGTCAGAAGTAGGACCCAGAGAAGTGGGACTCATATTATCAGGGGATAACATGAGATTTGGTTCTGTACTGCAGTTCGATTTTGCACTTTGTGGGTTTAAAAAAAACAGATTTTGGTCACTTTCACCAGTCTCCCCCTGACCCAAAATCTCATTCTTATCAAAGAAAAATTCATTTTCAAAGAAGGTTACGTCCATAGAGGTATGAAATTTTCGGGTAGATGGATTGAAGCATTTATATCCCTTTTTAAACGGGCAGAATCCCAAAAACACACATTTTTCAGCATTTGTATCTAGTTTTGTACGATGAGATTTCAAGATATGAACAAATACTGTACACCCAAATATTCAGAAAGAAAAATTCAAAAAAATTGGTAGATATGTGATGAGAGAGCTTGCAAAGGGGTTTTGTAATCACTGTCTTTTGTAGGCATTCGATTGATAAGGTATGTGGCAAAAGTGATTGCATTGTCCCAAAAATAGACGGTACTTTGCTTTCAAACAGCAGTGACCGAGTTACTTCCATTTAATGTCTATTTTTCCATTCAACAACACCATTTTGTTGTGGGGTACCTACACATGAGGTTTCGTGTAGTATACCCTTGTCACTGAAAAAATTTCTAAGGTTTTTGTTCACGTACTCAGTCCCATTGTCATTTCTTACCATTTTAATTCATTTTTCAAATTGAGTTTCAACCATACCATAGAACGATTAGAAAATTTGTGTAACTTCATATTTACTTTTCAATAAGTAGCCATGTCATGCGGGTACAATCATCTATAAAAATAACATACAACTTACTATCCAATTTTGACATAATAGGAGAAGACCCCCACACATCGGTATGAATAAGATCAAATGGAAAAAGACATTTATTTGTACTGTCAGAATAAGAAGTTCTATGACTCTTAGCTTCAACACATGTTTTACATGAAAAATCCCCATCATTTATTCTCAAAAACAGATGAGGACAAAGTTTTTTCAAATACCTGAACGAAGAGTGCCCTAACCTTTTATGCCATAGCATTACTTTATTCTTTCTATTCCCTACTACACTTTTAGCGAGACATATTCTTCCAATCTTCAAATCATCTAAGTAATATAGTCCCTTCCTCTTAGTACCATGGCCAATTATCTCTTTCGCGAGGAGATCCTGCAAAATACAATGAGAGAAAAACATAAGTGCTACACAATTCAAGTCTTGAGTGAGTTGTCCCACATAAATTAGCTTGGTTTGATATCCCAGCCCCAGTTACAGGATATACACCTCCATTAGCATTTTATTATGCCGGTTGTCTGTTCTCTTTTATGGTTAATCATGTCCCTATGTTCATGGGTCATATGGTCTGTCGCACCAGAATCAATAATTCAATCTTGAGAATTAATGACACAATTTTTCTGAGTTTCACTAAATTGAAGTACTTTGCCTAATTTTGACTCAAGAATTTTATTAGAGAATGGATTATATTTCTCACCTTGTATCGAAGTACCTACACTTTCACTTGTACCTGAAGTTTCAGCTGTGATGTGCCCAGTTTGTGCTGCTACTGCTGCAAGGGTGCTAGCTGCATGTGTTAATTCCCCAGAGTCTTTGCTGCTATCCAGCTGAGTCAAGTGAACAGATTCGGGCTTATTTCCCCCAGTTGTTGCCACGCTTGGTCGGCCTCTATTCACCTCATTTTGCACCTTTTTTTTCGGATTCTTCCACCACTCGGGATATCCAACCAGTTCAAAACATTGCTCTCGGAGATGTCTTGTGCCACCACAATGACTACACTTAAGTTTTGATTTATCTTTATAATTAGAAAACTTGTCAGTACTAGTGTTTACCTCGTGAGGTCTGTAACCACGTGTGGCCATGGCAGCCGAGTTTTGCATTGTTTCTTGTCCACTTTTGACCATTATGCCTCGGCAATTTGCCTCCCGTCTGACATGAGCATAGGCTTGTTCGAGAGATGGAAATGGGCTCATCTGCAGAACTTGTGCCTGGATATTATCAAGGCAATCATCAAGTCCATCAAGAAATGTGTATACCCTGGTCTTTTGAATAAAGTTATTAAACATTTCTATGTCACAAGCACATACCATAGGATTTGGACCGCGGAAGTCGATTTCCTACCACAAACCATGCAATTCACCATAGAATTCTTCCACACTTTTATCGTCTTGTTTGACGTGTGAGACTCACCGATTTAGTGCTAACACTTGTGCCTCATCACTTCCATCATAGAAGGTAGTTGCTAGTGCTTGCCACACATCTCTTGCGGTAGGGTGTCAGATGTACTTGCTTCCCAGTCGTGGCTCAAGCGAGTTTATGAGCCACCCTTTGACGACTACATCATCTACTTCCCACTTTCAGAATCCAGGATGTGTCGCCTTAGGAGGTGCAGGTACTCCCATGAGATGCTTCATTCAATTCATTCACTTGACATACATCTCTACTGCTTGACACCAGAAAGTATAGTTGGTGCCATCAATCTTTACGTCTATTGGGTTAGGATGAATTGAACCATCAATTATGGAAATAGGTTGTGTCGCTGGTTGAGGGTTGGTAGGACAGCATTTTGCATAGCTACCATCTGGATTTGTTGGAGGGTTATTGCTTGAGCAAGTTGTGTGAGTTTCTCCAGGAGATCCATAGGATTAATGGTCTCATTTGATTGAGAGCCTTCAGTAGATGTGTTGGGCATTTTTCAATCGATGATGGATAGCTCCTTAGAGCGATATAACACAAGAAATTGAAGTTAAAGACAAGAAGGGCAACAATTTCTCTAGCTATACCACCAGGCAACCATGCTCTGATACCATGACAAAAATATTAGAATTACATAAGATAGAACACAAACACAAGCACTCCCATGAAGCTCCCTTCCCTCCCTTTGTTTTATTAATTTCAGAAAAATATTACAGAGTATTTTCCAATACTATAATTCATGAGCAGCACACCTTCATATATCCTCTTTATCTAAAAATAGAAAGTCATACAAGATATATAAAGTAATATTCACCCTAACAATTGCCTCTTCATGTTAGGCAGCAGCGGCATATAAGGTAATACCAATTGCCTCTTCATGTTGTTGCCGATATCAACATATTTGATTGCTCAAATAATATTACTTCCTTCATCTAAAGATCCTGCAGATATCCAATTGTGTTATGGTGCCTATTCTGACAAATGGTTTCAACAAAAATCAAGCTTTAACTCTAGAGATGTGATACCAAGATTAAATAAGATTTGACCCAACTAGAACATGGAGATAGAAGTTTAGGCTCTAAACTGCACAAATGATGGCTAGAAATTTTTGAGCTCACAAGTCTATGTTGTAGTGTTTGTTTTAAGATTTCAACTACCTTTGAAGCACCTCAAACAAAGCTAAACTGAGAAAGTTATAACCAAAATATTAATATCCAGAAGTGGTCCACCTCCTACTAGAATTTTTTGAAGGTCCATCATCCATCATCCAGCATCCATCATCCATCGTCCATCGTCTATCCTTCGGTCTTCGTACCATCCGTCATCTACTCTCATCCATCCCTCTATATATCCTTATTCTCCCATCATCCACCACTATTCATTTGGATTCGGCAAGGAAGATCATGGTCGGCGAGATTTCGAAGGGGTTTTCTACTCTTTCATTGTTTTCTTGTTGCAATCTTATTAATTTTATACATTTATTTGTAATTGATGCTTATTTTCTTTTTATGAGTGGCTAAATTTCCTCTACTCGGACAAATGATTGTAACTTGGTTTTGTAGTGTTAATGTAGATTTACATTTTATGAACAATTATATATCATCGATTTGTTCTTTGTATGCTTAATTGTTTTCTGAGTATGTTGCGTGCCATATACATAAAATCTTTAGGTATTTTGGATGAAAGACTGAAAGATGAAGTCCAATATACTAGAGAATATAGAACAAGCTTGCATATTTGAGTCACAAAATAGTCAAAAATCCTACAAAAAAAAATCATGAATTATCATTGAACTCAATGAATTTGACCTAGGTTAGGATGATAAGCCATGAAAGTACCTAGGGGACCAGCTAATTTAGGCACTGTACCTTGTAACGAAATTGAATTGTATGTATTGTAAGATAAGGCCTCCTTAATAGGCAAAAAATTCGATAGAAAGAATAAATCTATAAAAAAATTATTCGATGATGCGTTAGACCAATCACTACAAAAATCTGTTACTATCCATGAAAGTAAAAGTGCTTTTGGCCGATGATATCTTCACACATACTTCTATCAGTAAAACCAATATGCTCAAAAATAGCACGTTTCTGTCAGTGTACTCTCAGGAATAGTCACTTTTTACCCTCACGGATAGTGGCCTTTTTTTTTTTTTTTTCTTTTTTCTAGTGAATGCCATTAGTCCTAGAATCTTCAAGCATTTGTATGTTCTTTAGATGATCGACTTAGATTTTCTTTAGTGTTGATTAGTCTTTAGTTAGATATATAATCTTAAGTAGGATTAAAATACCTCATTGTTTTTTTATTCCAACCATTCCCTGAATATTTATTTTTGTTTTCAAGGTTCAAATAGCTGATCTCCACACTAATTAAGACGTGCCTGGAGACCAAATTTTATATATTTTTTAGAACTATTTTGTTAGATAAAAAATTACTGTCTTTGGATGGTACAAAATCTTCTGATTTTGTTTCTATCTAAACAAATAGAAAAACTTTACAAAAATATAAAATGTTTTTAAGGCATATTTTAATATGAATATCATGTTAAGCGGTTCGGATCGAGTGTTTCAACCTTGAAAACAGAAATAAGAATATGAAAGACGAAAAAAATGGAGCATTTTAACTCTACTCATTATTATCTATTGAGTTAGATCTTGATAATTGAAGTTGTGCGAATAGATACTTACATTTATTCTTGTGAATTGAAATCCTCAATATTACACTAATAGGTCGTGTGCTAACGGCATTATTAATTTGTCAGTATGGAGTTAAGTTTTATTTCAAATAGCAATCACACAACAAATGTTAAAAGTAATTAATTTATTTAAGAATCTTTTCTCTAGCAATCACTTCAATATTTTAGTGAAAGTTAGTGTCATAGGACAAAACAGACTTGAAAGTAACATATCAGTTTTTAAACACACTAGCTAGAGCTAAGATAAAGTGTCTTCTTTTAGTTTTGGTGTCATATCAGGATGATAATCAGTTTTGGCCAATAGCAATAAAGCCTAGTTACAACGTAGATCCAAGGATGGCACCTATATGGTCCCAAATTAATAAAAGGACAGTAGTCATGTTATATAACAAAACAAATTTTGTTTGGTACGATGTATATAACATATACTAAGATACAGGCTGTTAATGTAGAATATTATATTGTTTCCACTATCAAGCAATTTACTATCAGCTTTTATATATGTGTCTGGTTTTCTTGATAGAATACATATGATGCATCGTTGGTGACACATTATGTTACCCGATACTTCAGATTACCGTATTGATACCTGTACCTGTA
This sequence comes from Carex kokanica, assembly GCA_025461125.1. Taxonomy (NCBI): domain Eukaryota; kingdom Viridiplantae; phylum Streptophyta; class Magnoliopsida; order Poales; family Cyperaceae; genus Carex; species Carex kokanica. The sequence continues at coordinate 939,240 of JAJGRX010000915.1, read as the reverse complement.
TCGTTTAATACCCGTATCGTGTTGAAAATTACCGTATCGCCGTATCCTATATCGTATCCGTTATTCATACAACATAGGTGACACATATATATTCCTTCATCATAAACAAGCCATCTCACCTTTATCTTTTACTTTAATGAATTCTCAATATATACCAATACTATTATTTGTACAATCTACAAAGGGACACACTCTTAAGGCCTTGAAAGCCCATGGAAAGCAAAGGCCTTAAATGCTTATCACAAGCCCAAGCCACATAAAAAGTGCTTTAGTTTCTTATTACAATATGACAAGCCCAAAATGCAAACAACTTTCTAAATATATTAATGATGGGCTGGCCAGATGCAGCGGACAATGTAGAAATTACCCATTTAGATTTTATTAGATTAGAATTTGTGAAATATGATAGTTAAATAATGTAAATTAGAAGAAATATAAATTCTTAGAGTACTAAAAAATGTATATATAATTGAAAATTGCAAGCAACATCACTAATTATCAATTGAAACATGAACTAAATATATTTGAAAATAATATAACAGCAAGCATATATATTAGATAGATATGCAGATATAAGACATATTATCGTAGTGGTGTTAGGTTTTTTTTTTCTTTGTTAATTTTCAAGAATATACCTGATTTTCATTAACTTAACTTCATATGTCGATCGATGTCACTTTGCATCCATCGGAACCCTACAATTTGTAAGAGAAAAAGATAAACTCAGTTTAATTATGCATAAACAAAAAGTTATGTAGGGACCAATTTATAATTTTCATTTTTGCTTTTGTTTTAAGAAAATAAAGTGTCCATACTCTTTTAGGGGCTGCTAGCTTTCAAAAATAAAAACTAACACTTGATTACTAGTGATTTTTTAGAATTATCAACATTCCACCAGATGTATGATTGCAAGAACATATTATTTAATAGGGACCGAATAACTATCCCCCAAGTCATTTCCTCCATTCATCCCCCGGTCAATAACTGGCTTTGTTGACCGCTAATTAAGAGGGGACCACAAATTTCAGCGCTAAAAGACAAAACAAAACGCGTCATTATCGGTTATTAAGTGGGGGGACCTAACTTCCAGCGCAAAAAGACAAAAAAAAAACGCGTTAATATCTGTTATTAAGTGGGGGGACCACTAATAAACTGGGGGGCCGCTAATTAACTGAAAGAAAAAGCGTTTAACTCAAACAAAACACGTTTAACTGCCGGTGGGGACCGATAACTAACTGGAAGGTTCCGCAACAGAAAGGGAAAATAAAAACATACTACTTTCTCATATTCATTGCTATGAAAAAAAATATTCATAGTTACATACTAAAGTATTTCTATGGAATGGAAGTTATAAAGTATTTTAGGGTAAACACACACAAGTTTATTGTGCAATAACTTTCTGGGGGAACACTACCTACCTGGGAGACAAAAAATGTCGCTTGAAAGCGACAACGACCAACGGACAACATGAAAACTACCCGGGGGAACACTACCTAAGAGTTCACTGCAATGAAAGAAAGTATTCATTTCTATGAAATAAAATATTAATTTTTATGAAATAATATATATATTCACCCTTATAACAAAAGTATAGATCGCTATGTTGTAAACAAAGTATTCATACAAATAGATACATTTCAGAAAAGTTCATAGTATTAACCTCTGCTCAATGAAGTATTCATGCCTATACTACCAACTAAACATTAGTTATGTTCTTATAAGTATTCATACCTATACATTAAAGACTTAAATTGTACTTAACAAATGGAAACTAATATTAAAATAAAAAATCTATTTTTGGAAATATTTGTTACATGTACTCGTGGAAGTATTCATATCTATGCATTAAAATTACAGTTTCTATGCAACAATCTAAAGTTAAACTATTATTTTAAAAAATAATTCCAATTTACACATGAAAGTATTCATATGTACACGTGGAAATAATTCCAGACAAATCATGATCTTTCAACTTTACACATGCCCTACAACCTGTACCTACAACAACCCTATTCCTCTCTGGGAACGGACCATCGGTACATACTTGAACCGTTTTCTGCTTAACACATGTAAAACAAATAATGGTTGACTTGGTTAGCCCTCTTGTGGTTTGATTTTTTGATTAACGAAAAACCAAGTTGCTTTGAAAAAAGTTGGTAATATTTATATGATTTCTCAATTGCGTCAAACCGATCACCAACTTGAGATGCACTTATTTCGTGATATTCCTCATCCAAAACATCTACTTCACTATCCTCTTCTTCCACTTCACACTCTTCTGGTTGTACTTCCATCATAGGTTCCATGTTCAAATCCCACTCAAATATATTATCTCTCATACCAACATCATCATTAATCGCTTCATTTGCACGATACACCTCTTCAAAATACCAATACAAATACACCTCATCAACTTCTCCATTACTATTCTGCATCAACAAATCATCTCCAAATTTTTCATTAAGGTCAAAATTCATCCTGAAAATTAACAAAGAATAAAAACAAATCAATCAACAATCAAAATATAATCATTTACTCAAATTGGTAAACCATGTACATAGCCTAAACAAACAAAGTATTCATTTCTATATTTGTTACAGATATTTAACAGTACAAATTTTCAAGTCAGATTGGTCAACCATGAAAGTATGAACTATGATGATATATAGTATTAATACATATATAACTAAGAGAAATGAATCATTCATACAAATGAGTTCCTATTTTAAAACATAAATATGTTACCTGACAGAAATATGTCCTAGCAGACTTCATATATCCTTATAGCATTAGGTATTCAACTGAAACACTGAAGTATTCAGAGCTGTATAGACAAACAACCACACTCTAAACATCAGTTATCAAATTCAGAAATAGTTCAACATATTAAAAGGAACAAATAAGAATACATAAAAATTGCATATTTATACCTGTGTTGTATATGAAACCAGATTGGTGTTACCAATGAGTACCATATATGGATACTTTCATAAAAAACTAGTTCGTTCTATACCCGTGTGAAATTAACCACTTTCTCTCATTGTTGCCCTTGCTAGTTCATTATTATCCAGTACTTAAACTTGAGTCCATAATTAAAAACAAACAAAATTGTACAATTAAATATGTAATAATACATTTAGTTTTCTCCAACACCAAAGACCACAAATTAAGAAAATACAAGTAATTTTCTATTATTAATGTCCAATCGTTAATTTGAACTTAAATATCATATATATTTAACTGTACTTGATCGAGACATTTTAAAGGCCGCTTCTTTGTTAGCATGCATGTTCCATGAATAAATGATTTGTTACCATACTACTACTCACATACAAGACGTTTAGAAAGAATACATCCTGCATGAAGAAACACTACATGAACACTTTTGATTAAGAAAGAAAAACCATTAAAAATATCATTCCGTGAAAAAACATAAGGAACAAGACATGGATAATTCATTGCCTTAATATTAATCATACAACATACATGCGCCGCAAAGCACATAGTTATATACACTTTGTTTTTGTTTAGATATGGACACAAGGCAAAAAATAGAAGTTTTTGTGTTTGGATAAATGAATTGTACCTATTGTGAGATATATATAAGGCCTTCTTAATAGACACAAAATTCGATAGAAAGAATACATCTACAATAATTCCATTAGTCCTAGGATTTTCGAGCCCTTATATTTTCTTTAGTGCAGATTAGTCTTTAGTTAGATATTTATTTTCTATCTATTAGGTTAGGTCTTAATAATTGAACTTGTGCAAATCGATACTTACATCTATTCACTGTGAATTGACATCTAAAATATTACTAATGACATAATTATTAGTGTGGAATTAAGTTTGATTTCAAATAGCTCTCACATAACAAATGATAAAAAAGAATAATATACATATTATTTGAGAATCTTTTCTCTAGCAATCACTTCAATATTTTAGTGAAAGTTAGTGTCATAGGACAAAACAGACTTGAAAATAATACATAAGTTTCTAACCACACTAGGCTAGATCTAAGATAAAGTGTCTTCCTTTAGTTTTGGTGTCATATCAGGATGCTAATCAGTTTTGGCCAATAGCAATAAAGCCTAGTTACAACCTAGATCCTAGGATTGCGCCTATATGGTCCCAAATTAATAAAAGGACAGGAGTCATGTTATATAACAAAACAAAATGTTGGTACGATGTATATAGCATATACTAAAATATAGGCTGTTAGTGTAGAATATTATATTGTTTCCACTGTCAATTTACTATCAGCTTTTAGATATGTGTCTGGTTTTCTTGATAGTTACTCCGATATCAGTACCGTATCGTATCGCCGTATTGATATCTGTACCTGTATCATGTTGAAAATTGCTGTATCGCTGAATCCTATATCGTATTTGGTACGATACCCGTACCAGTATCCATGCAACATAAGTGACATGTATATTCCTTTATCATAAACAAGCCATCTTGCCTTTATCTTTTACTTAAATGAATTCTCAATATGTACCGAAACTATTATTTGTACAATCTACAAAGCGACACACTGTTGAGGCCTTTAAAGCCCATTGAAAACAAAGGCCTTGAAATGCTTATCACAAGCCCAAGCAATGTGCTTTAGTTTTTTATTACGATATGACAAGCCCAAAATGCAAACAACTTCCTAAATATATTAATTATGTGCTGGCCGGATGCAGCAGCAATGTACGTAGTTATTATCACATTCATATTTTATTAGATTAGAATTTGTTAAATATGTTAAAAGAATGTAAATAGGAAGTAATATAAATTCTTAAACTAATAAAACATGTAATTATAATTGAAAATTGCAATCATCACTAATTATCAAATGAAACATGAATTAAATATATTTGAAATAAACATAACAGAAAGCATATTAGAACGATGCAGGTGTATGACAGATTATCATATATAATTGTGCATATATATTAGAAGGACCAAACACATATGGGGGTGTTAGGCTTATTTTTCTTCGTTTACTTTTCAGAAATATGCCGGGTCTTGTAAATTACAAGTTTGGTTGAGGATGCTGGTTTGCATCCATCGGGACTATGTAATTGCAATAAAAAAAATAAACTCAGTTTTAATTATGCATAAACAAAAAATTAAGTAGGAACCAATTTATATTGTTCAATTTTGCTCTCTTTTAGGAGATAAAGTGTACAAACTTTTTTGTGTATTTTTAGTCAATTTTTACAATTATCAACATTCCACCAGATGTATGATTGCAGGGACATATTGTTTAATGATAACATCTCTTGACTATATCCACTATTACTCATTTAACCAAATATTTTCTTCATCCAAAAATCGCATATTGATACGTGTTGTTTAACCAAATTTTTTTTTCTTTTTATTGATTGAAGAGAGGTCCTAAAAAATGTCAATCTTAAAATTTTTGATTGGTTATTTATTGACTATTAGCATTGAAGTAAATTAAACAAGAGTGAGGCTATGGTGCTATGCATAGCACCAATGGCTAGTGTACTACGGCTCAATATGGTACTTTTTAAAATCCTAACGGTCGATCCGACCGTTCAATGTGATATCCATATGAATATGTACTTGCAAACTAAATTTTATATTTTTTCGAATTTTTTTACTATTTTTTTAGATAGGTAGAAAAATCAGTGTTTTTTGAAAATTCTGGACCATCAAAATTCTACCTATCTGAAAAAATAGTAAAAAAATTCGAAAAAATATAAAATTTAGTTTGCAAGTACATATTCATATAGTTATCACATTGAACGGTCGGATCGACCGTTAGGATTTTAAAAAGTACCATATTGAGCCGTAGTACACTAGCCATCCGTGCTATGCATAGCACCATAGCCTCACTCATTAAACAATGTCAGAAATTAATACCTTGGGAGAAGCACTCCGGAGGACGAACAATATACCTCTTCATAAGAAAAGTTCAATTTTTTTTTAAAAAATTCCATACATACTCGTATGTAGTTGAATACTTGTTTGTCAGGTGAAACTACTGTAAAACTATATGAGTAGGGTTCCAATGCCTCATCTCCTCATATCTCATCCATACCTCATGTTATATATCTCCATTTTCAAAGTCTAAACTATCGATCCGACTGTTCAACATGATATTCATACTAAAATATGCTTGGAGATGAAATTTTATAATTTTTGCAATTCTTTTACTATTTTTTAAGATAGGTACAAAATCACTGTTTTTTGAATGGTCCAGATACAGTGATTTTGTACCTATCTTAAAAAATAGTAAAAAAATTGCAAAAATTATAAAATTTCATCCCCAAGCATATTTTAGTATGAATATCATGTTGAACGGTCGGATCGATAGTTTAGACTTTGAAAATGGAGATATATAACATGAGGTATGGATGAGGTATGAGGAGATGAGGCATTGGAACCCTCCTCAAACTATATATAGAGAGGTGAAGATCACACATGGTCCCACATAGGCAAATAAAAATTGACAAAAGAATTATTACATCGGAAAAAAGTACAAAACATATGGCACAACAAACAAAAAATTGAGATAAACCACCGGTACACTCACAATTTAAATTGCATACATGATATTATGAGACAAAACAAAACGATACAAGATTATGTATAAATATAGCTGTATACTAAATTAGCTTAGCACAATCATTGTTTGTAGTAGCTAAGCGTACCATATATGGTTTGCATAAATGTAAGGACAAACAATAAGATGCCCGCAAAGACGGAGATGGTTATCCATGGATTCGAGCAGTAGCGGCTCTTGAGATCTGCGTAGTATCTACTGGAACTTCTTTCATGATGTGCCCTCACCTTCTTCGACAAATTGTAAAGGTCATCCGACATTGGGACATCATCGCAAAGTAAATGTTTAAACTCTTGTACACAGTGCAAAACATCCTTTTCGTTATTCCTCGTGCTTGGGATGATATCATTGGCTCGCAAGAGTCTCACATCTGCATCCGTTTGCAACAAGCACACCATGCATGCAACATTGGCGATGACGGGAAACCCACAGATTTTGTACCTCTGTTCAAATGTTAAAAGATCTTTATAGATATCAATGTTGTATTTGAAAATGTGCCAGGGTGCTAATTGCATCACTCCAGATAATCTTTTGTCATGGTAAGACACGTCAATGGAGCCACCGGCATGCTTTTTGAAAACAGTTGCAGATAATTGCAACTCTGTTGCACCAGGTATATAGAAGCTGTTCATGTTCTTGATGGGTTGCAATGATTTGTTTTCGACAGCATACTTCCCTTCAGGGGTTCGAGTCCAATAGAAGATGTGTAGTAGATGTTTGAAGCCACCTGGGGGAAGGGTACCGGTACTACCATGCACTTTGGACTTGTGCACACTTGGATAGAGGTCGTCAAAAAGCATGAGATGGAAAGTATATCGATTGGATTGCGAACAAGCTTGCTTAAGTTGGTATGCTTTGAATATACAGCCTCAACAACAAACCACGGTATCTGGTAATCCATGATCAACATTTCACATTTGACCACCATCAAGTCTTTTATATATTGGGTTAAAATATAAAACTCATTGGACTTTTGATCTTTTGGATCGCTCCTTTTCTCTTTTGTTCCACTCAAAATTTCTATTCCATTCGAAACATTTTCAAATGAAAGAATCGCAAATACTAAGAAGCAACTATAGAGCATTAGGTGTTCTAGGAAAAATACTCTATTCATAGCAAAAAATCGTTGATGGCTGTGGTCATACTATCATAGTAGCTCCAGACTAGATGTTCCTTCTCTTGCATGTTTCCAAGGTATGAACGTGCGTTGAAACCAAACCACCGTGTCAAAAATGCAACATATGGCCAAAAGAAGGAAACCTTGAACGGTGGAAATCAATACCGTCCCCATGTTGACTGCTAATTAATAAATATTGATGGCTTTTCTTTACTGTTGCTATCTATTGATGCTGGCAATGGTTTGGTTGGATTGGATAACTGGTTGTCTAGTCGAGCTTCTATGTTCAGAATCCAATCTTCGGTTGCTTCTGATGTGGTTATTTTATCTACTAGTTGTAGGGCATCATTACTCATTTCTGATCCTTTTCCCGATTATTCCACAAACTAGCACAAGCTCTTCTGAAATAATGTGGAGCGTGAATAAATTAATATTGAACACAGATATATATGCTAATCGATCGAAGAAGCATGGCAAAACAATATCCAGATTAATAAATGAAAAGTTAAAGTTAAACTAGATAATTCGTCACTTAATTTGACGAGGAAACTGATCAATTTACAGTGGTAAAACTTACCTATCGGAGGATGTACTATGATCTGGATCCATGAACAAACACTCGTTTAATTCCTCTTCCCGATTAATCAATCCACAAATAAACCAACAAGCTCAAGCTTTCATGAAATAAATGATGTCATATATTACAAGTGGAGCTATATATATATATCAGGCCACAAGAAACACCAAGGTAAGGTAGTCACTCTTATATATATGACAAATTTGGGAATAATATTGACAGTCCCTAACCTACTTCACAAGGTAAAATCAAGTGGAGTTGGTATTGATTCAAGTTAAAGATAAGGATCTCTCTCCCTATTTCACAAGAAGGCTGCATTCTAAACTCAATTATGGTTACACTTATAGACAATGGCGTAGAACAAAATTAAGTAAGGCTCTTTATTTCCACATGCTTTTGTGTGTGCCTTACTTTGAAAAGCTCCTATTTGGAGGAGATTAAAATAGATCTATACATATATTTGAACCATTGAGCATCCAAATACCTATCTGCTGTTAATCATTATTGCTCATATAAAATTCTATCCTAATTTGAACCAAGATTTAATTCAATACCCTTCATAATGAGGCCACATTCTATAATGGTTATGTCCTTCGAACCATTTGAAAAGGTGGTCAGGACAATTGATGGAGACATACATTCATCCTTTTGATAACTTGTAAATCATTAAATATTTAAAACCTCTTCACATGAGTTGCTATATATGCAGTCAATGACTAGTTAGTTACTAATAAGTTAAGCCTAAAGCTCTGAAGCCAGAAGCAGTTGCACATTCAGCTTTTCAATATGCATCTGGTTACCTTGAGAGAACACATCTGACGCATCGTTGCGTTGATGACATATTTATATTACTTTATCATAAACAAGCCATCTCACCTTTATCTTTTACTTTAATGAATTCTCAATATTTACCAAAACTATTATTTGTACAATCAACAAAGGGACACACTCTTCAGGCCATGAAAGCCTATGGAAAGCAAAGGCCTTTAAATGCTTATTTCAAGCCCAAGCAACATAAAAAGTTGGTGCTTATTAGTTTCTTATTACAACATGACAAGCCCAAAATGCAAACAACTTTCTAGATATATTAATGATGGGCTGGCCGGATGCAGCGGAGGATGTAGTATTATACATTCATATTTTATTAGATTCAATTTGTGAAATATGTTAGTAAGAAATGTAAATTAGAAGAAATATAAATTCTTAGAGTAATAAAAAATGTAATTATAATTGAAAACTGCATTCAACATCACTAATTATGAAATGAAACATGAATTAAATATATTCGAAAATAATATAACAGCAAGCATATTAGAACGATGCAGATGGCATATTATTTTATATAATTGTGCATATTAGAAGGATGAAACACATATGGTGATGTTAGGCTTTTTTTTGTTGAATTTTAAAAAATACGGATTTTCATTAACTTAACTTCGGATATCAATCGATGCCAGCTGGAATCCTTCAAAACCCTACAATTTGTAAGAGAAAAAAATAAACTCAGTTTATTATGCATAAAAAGAAAGTTATATAGGGACCAATTTATAATTTTCATTTTTGCCTCTTTTTTAAGAAAATAAAGTGTCCATACTATTTTAGGGGCTGCCAGCTTTCATAAATCAAAACTAACCATTTATTGCTAGTGATTTTTTTACAATGATCAACATTCCACCAGATGTATGATTGCAAGGACATATTGTTTAATAATAACATCTCTTGGCCATATCTAGTATTACTTGTTTAACCAAATATTATCTTCATCCAAAAATTGCATATTTATACCTCTGTTGTATATGAAACCAGATTGGTGTGACCAATGAGTTCCATATATGGATACTATCACTATACAAACTAGTTCGTTATATACCCATGTGGACTTAACAGCTTTATCTCATTGTTGCTCTTCCTTTTTCATTATTCTCTAGTACTTAAACGGGAGTCCATTTTTAAAAACAAATGAAATTGTCCAATTAAATTTGTAATAGTACATTTAGTTTTCTCCAACACCATAGACCAAAAAATAACAAAATATTAGTATTTCTATTATCAATATCCAATCATTAATTTGAACTTAGAGATTATATTTAACTGTACTCAATCGATTCATTTTAAAGGCCGCTCTGTTCGCATATCCCAGGAATAAATGATGTGTTACCAGACTACTACTCACATATATGATGCTTAATTAGGAAGTACTTCATGTGTGAAGATTACCTCTTGCATGAAGAAACAAGACATGAACACTATATATTAATTAAGAAACAAAAACTATTAAAAAATTTAAGTTCTGTGGCAACTGCAATTTAAAAAAATACCATTCGACGAAACCTCATAAGAAACAAGACATGGATAATGCATTGCTTGAATATTAATCATACAGCATACATGCGCTGCAAAGCATATTGTTATATACACTTTGTTTATGTTTACATATGGAGACAAGGCAAAAATAGAAGTTTTTGTGTTTGGAAAAATACTATATCATAATAATATTTGAGTATTGAAATTAAATAATTCAATATATGAAAGACCGGATATTCAAATTTCCAACCTTAATTTCTTCTGTTGTATGCTTAATTAAAATTTATATTTATGATCAAAGCTACAAGGTGAATGAGATTTTGCCTTTGCCGTTTGGATTTTAATTAAGTATACAACATAATAATTTAAGTTTGTAGCCACTCTAGACTGGACCTTAACAATTCAGTTTTTTGTGTTTTAATTTTGTTGAATTTTAGTTTTCGAATCCTATTTTTATATGTTTTTCAAAACAAAATATTTTTCATAATAAAAACGAAATTGCTTTCATGTGTCATTTTTACAATACATGCATGAATTTCAATTTATGTTTGTTATTTTTCTATACTGATTAATGATGTAATTTACTTTAATATCTTTAAAAGGAAATTGTTAATGTTATAATCTTGTTGTTTATAATTATAATTTTAGATGAATGATTATAATTTAACCTTTATATTTTTAGATGAACAGTGAGAGCACACACATAGACACTATATTAGAAGCATCACCTGAGCCTCTTTAATGGGCTTGCTGACTTGGACCTGGAATACGAACACGGATAATAGTATCTGACTTTTATTGAGCGGATACGAATATGAACATGGATAATAGTAAACGGATATTATAATTGTAAATCAAATTCGTCTTCAATGAATACGGATATAGAGTAAAAATAAAGTTTCCATACTCTTTTAGGGGCTGCTAGGTTGTTGTATATTTTTTGGCTAGCCTAACCAGAGTAAAAATAAGAACTAGTCAATTTTTATAATTATCAACAGTTCAGATGTATGATTGCAAAGACATATAATACTGTTTGTGAAAATAATGACAACTCTTATCCATATCTAGTTTTACTTATTAAACCAATATTATCTTCATATAAATATTGAATATTTATACATGTGTAGTATATAACACTGGAGTGGTATGACTCAACCATTTTTATCATATAGACGGATACATTTTACAGTATAAGCTAGTTTATTTTATTTCTGTGTGAAATTAACAACTTTCTCTCTCATTCATGTTTCGCCTTATTCCTTATTCTCCCGTACTTAAACTTGAGTTCATAATTAAAAACAATAAATTTATCCAATTAATACATTTAGTTTTCTCCCATACCATACAAAAGGAAAACAAGATATAAGTAATTCGAAATTATTATTAATGTCCAATCATATATTAATCATTAATTCGAAGTTATCATATATATTTACCTATACTAGAATACTCGATTGATACATTTCAAAGGTTGCTTCTACATTAGCATGTTCCATCAATTACTGATATGTTTCTACACTACTACTCACGTACAAAGCGTTTAGGAAATACATCGTGTGTGAAGAATACATCATGCATGATGGAAATACAAGACTCGACACACTATTAATTAAGAAACAAACACTATTAAAAATAATAAATGCAATTTTGAAAATACTATTCTAAAAAAAACCATAAGTAATAAGACATGGATAATGCATTACCTTAATATTTATCATACAACATATATACATGTGCCGCGAAGAGAGTTACAATCACAATACTTGTTTATTGTGATAAGCTATGATTATTTTTTATTTTTGTAATCATGTAGTCAATAATATGCCCATTTTATGACTATTATAGATTAAATCTAACAATGGCTAATTAATTAGCAATATATGTATTCCTATTCCTATCTCGTACATCAACCTCGTTGAACCATGTTAACTCTCTCCATAAATATGAATTATATACATAATGTAAATTAATGAAAAATTCATATTTTAAAATATATACAGATTACCAACGTGACACAAAAGAGTTGATAGGACAGCTGAGAAGAGTTGATAGGAGAGTTTGACGAAATTTGTTCATGTGATTGAAATCATTCCCCATTGAAAGATCTATTTAATTGACGATTATATATAATCGCATTTTATTACATAATACACTTGAAATTATACTTTTTCTCAAAATCAATCCAACTAATCGATTCCAAATTTTTCTAATGATTCTAACTTTTTTGTTTAATATTGTAGAAAATTATTCAAAAAACTTCAAAATTTAAATTTAGGATTGCAATTTCTGTTAATTTCAAGGAACCACTCGAACAATTGTTGAACCACTTGAACAATTTGCTCTCATTAGAATTGCAAGGAACCACTTACAATTTAAAAGATGGAGAGCAGATTGTTTATTCAAGGAACCACTCCAACAATTGTTGAACCACTCGAACAATTGTTGATTATTTTCTAATTAGTTAATTTCAAGGAACCACTCGGACAATTTGCTCTCGTTGAATAGTGTAGACAAAATTATAATAGAAATTCATTAATTTTCTCTGATAACTCATTATAAAATTAAAATACATACAATTATTAAAAAACAAGTTTTTGTATCAAACTTTATTTGAACGTAAGAATAGATCTTTTTGCTCATTTTTTTACGTTTTTTATATGCAAAATATTACAGTTAGTAGTATCTGTAATTATTTATACTTAAAAACTACGAACATGTAACACACTTCCATGATCAGAGATCATGCAAAATATGTTATGCTCAATACACGCTTTAATTTGGTAGTTTGCTTGTTCTTCTCCATAGGCGGGAATAATCTTCTTACATGCATTACCATTGCAATTGCCATCGTCACTCATTCACGAATAAAAATGGCATTTGTGTTCATCTTATATGCATCATATGCATATCGATTAAAATCATACTTGTATATTCAGGAGAAACGAAAATAATATTAAGAAAAAATGGCAATTGTCTTCCAAATGACAATGCATATAGCCATATTCCTTAATTTTCCTCATCTGGATATATGAACTCTCTATTCTTTTCTCCTGAATACAACTATATCATTCTAATTACAATTATATTTTGTTTTCATTTCGAATAGGTGACCAAAATGTAAGGCAAGTGAAGAGGTGACTAATTGACGAATTGGTCCTCTCCATCAAAGGCAAAAGAGTAGGGGAGAATGTAATCCTTGGAAGAAAGGATAAATCAAAATAAGCGATCAACGCACAGTATAATTCTTAACTGCAACATATTTTCTTGGTTGAACTAGCAAATTAATTTCGTATAATTTTTTTTAACATTCATATAATTAGTAGCAATAGATTGCAAATATTACAACTTTTTAATTATGAAGAAAAATCATTAATCTAATACATTAAAAAAAATCATATTGGCGTAGTGATATGGTAAGTTGTTCAAGTTGGCTGGAATTAATACATATATTGATTACCACATATTTCTATCTATTGTTTACATAATCATTAAAACCTATTAAATATCTTATATTTATTATGCTTGCGCGCAATTGGGACCCCCCCCCCCCCCCCCCCCCCCCCCCATAGGTCTAGCGAGTTTTTAAGCAATTTTTCAAAATTTGCAATGTTTCGTTAGTTTTTTTTTTCTTTTTTTTGTGAAATCAAGTGTTATATACCTGTAAGTAAGAATATTTGTTATTTAGAACGATTTAATTTTTTTTGAACAATGTAAAAAATAAAATTATAATTAAAATAAATGGTGTGATTTTAAGTTAGTTGAAACCTCTAAAGGAAAATGGACCATTTAGGTAATTTAACATTTCAGATCGATGGAATGACTTTTTTCATACATACAAGACGCATAGCTCAAATAAAATTACAATAAATAATTAAAGCAAACTAAATTTTCTTTTTTTTTGAGAAACTTGACAGTGGCTGCAAGTGGTACAGAAATGTAAAGGTTTATACATCACACAACATTGAAAATTAAATACTGAATGAAAATAGAAATTAACAGTATCTACTCCACAACAACCCCTCTTGGACACACTCTCTGCTAGAGTCTGATGGTTGGGTCTCTTCTGTTCAAAAACCCACTTGTTTCGTTACTTCCACAATCCCCAGCAGGTTGACCAAAATTTTGATGACATCCTTGCCACCCTTGCTACCTCTCTAGATCTGTCAAAAGTTTGCACTAGTATTTTTTTTTCCTGCAGGAGTTGTATGCCTACAATTCCTTGAACTATAGCCCATACTCTAACCGCATGGTCACACTGAAAGAAGAGATACATAGCTGATTCGATAACACCACTATCACACATTGTCCATGACAACTCACAATTGAATCCTGGTCTGTGCATCAGCTCATGTGTCAACAATCTGTCTTGGAGCAGCAGGTAAATGAAAATTTATATCGTTGGTGGAATATGTAATCTCCAAATGAATGTGAAACTCCACCGAATCATGCCACAATTTGTAAGCGCCTCAAATGTTGTTTTTGCTGAATAATTGCATGTTCGTCCCCATTGCTAAATTAGCCTATCTCTACTATTTGTGAGTAGCAGTTAAGGCATTGCAAAATCTGCCGGTAACACACTTCTATCTGTGGCCGCATTAGCTATCGAATAATGGCTACAATCTCGGTCTAAATTCCTCAAGCTCTTTGAAATTGGACATCCATTACAGGAATCCAGCCATAATAAAATATGGGTACCAGTACTAATTTCCCATTGCGTGCACCATATGAAAACCGGTCTTATTATTTGTAAACAACTCCAAAAAAATGAACCCCCTCCTATCCAGAAAAACTAAATTTTCAAATTATGAATTAGTAGAAATAGAATTGAGGAAGATGTTGAAAAAAAATATAAAGAATAAAAAATGTTGCATTTATGAAATAAATATTTAGTTTACTCCAATATCATAGATAATAAAGAACAAAGTATAAGAAATTTTCTATTACTAGTGTTCAAATGATAATTCGAACTTAGATATAATATTTAACTATAGGCGATCGATATATATAAAAGGCTTCTTCACCAATTGCATGTTACATGAAATAAATAATTTGTTATCAGACTACTATTCACATACATGATGTTTAGAGAATGCATCGTGCATGTGTGGAGAATGTGTCATGCATGAAAAAAGAAACTACAAACTAGATACAAACTATATTGAAAGCGTCACGTCAGCCTTTAATGGGCCTGGTCTAACACCTTTTAATGGTTTCCTCATCATCTATGGCCCTAAATAAGAGAATTTTTTTTTTTTTATGGCCGTTGACCACTGGCTTATAGGAATATTGACATACACATCACATACTACCTATTGCAAATCACCTCTAGCAACATTTAAGCAACAAATGTATGTCGAGTGTTGTTTCATGGAGTACTAGTTGCACCGTTCTCATTTTCTGAGGATGCGTTTGGGTGCCAAGGAATAGCAGAATTAGTTGGGTTAGCAACTATTTCAAATTCGTATTAGCGACTATTACACATTTGAATGAAATAATAGCTATATTCTCAACACTTGAGTTAGCTCAGGTTAGCCGCTATTTCGCTAACCCATTGAAATGTTGAGTTAGAGGCTTTTCCAAATTCAAGATTAGCACGCTATTCTCACTAACCTTATTCTCAATCCAAACGCACTTGTAACATCCCGAAAAATTTCTAGTCATTATTATTATATTTATGCTAACAATACTTTTTGTAATAAATAAAAATTATAGATTTTTGATAAAAGGTTTTATTTATAATAATAAAATTTTATAGCGTCTCTTAATGTTGAGTAGTTGTAACATCCCGACTAATCAGTACAAATGTTGAGTAGTAGTAACTAATAACTTCATTTGCTTATCTGTACCAGCTGTATCATACAACCAATAGATAATGGTTTCAATACTTCTATATGACAGATCAGTAATAACTTTATTTGCTTATTATTTTCTCATATCTTTGTATAAATTCAGGGAGAGAGATAAAGAGAAGAAAGGAATCTTAGCTTTCAAGATCATCATGATTCATGGGGTCCTATTTTATTTAATCCGAAATTATGATGAATTTACTGTTGATTCAAATGAAGATAATTATCATGGGGATGTATTTGCAGCATGATGTTTATATTCTTTTCCTTTATTGTCGTGAATAATAAAGAGATTTGCACTATTTCATCAGAAACCTAATTAGAAGTGAAATGAACACAAGAAAAGAACTGTCAAGATTTTATAATGGTGTATTATTTAATGAGTATGACAGACTGGTGATGCAAATGCTCCAACAACATCATTGCACATTGATACTCCTTCCAAAGTTCTTATTTCAGGTGACCAAGCTTGGGCAGAAAGTCGGCTATGCTGTGTTGGTCCCAAATTAGTCATGGGTGAAAATGGGTTTCGAATAGAAATAATATACTCCGTTTCACCCATAATTACTGAGGAGGATTCGTTTTTTTTAATTGAAATCCGTAGGTATATTATATTAATTTAAAATGTTGTAAAAAGGATTACATTTTTTTATGGAAAATCCGTAGGTGACTTTATTGAATTTTTAGAAACTGCTACATCTTACAACTTAATGGATAAAGCGTTCAAATAAAAACAAAACCTACAAAAAAAGAAGTAAAAGTGATATAATATTTTTTTAAATAGTAGAGACACTTAAAGTACCCACCCCATCCCAATTTTGTAAAAGTAAAAATATATGTGGAGGGTCCTCTTGTAAATTTGTGTTTCTAAGCCACTAACAGCTCCTCTCTTCTTACCAGCAAATGCAAATGGTGCCTGTTCCTGATTTCGTACCATGGTACTGGCATGGGATCTCCTTAAAATAAAAGTAAAGGAGGTGGTTATAATATATTGCCTGGTAGCAATAATTATATCTCCAATTCCTCACTTCCACCACCTCTTGCTCCTCTCTCTCTCTCACTCTCCCACTTCCTCTCCAGGTACTACAAAAAATGAGGAACCTTCCTCTTCTCCTCCTCTCTCTAATGGCACTTTCAACGTGGCCATTGATCAACGCATTTGCTCTCAAAACCCTAATACGAGATGGCGTGCCTTGCACCATGTGCGCCTCCTGTGACAACCCGTGCCAACCACCACCTTCGCCTCCTCCTCCGGTGATCTCCGGACCATGCTCTCCTCCACTTCTTCGACCAACTCCGGATCCGTTCCCTACTGGTCACCAGCACCTCCTACTCAAACCTATGGGAGTGTGGTAAAAAACACAAACCACTAGGTTAGAACACCATTGTATTATAAATTAGTTTTATTTTATGTATATATTTTTTTTTAACAACTCATAGTAAAACTGCATATGTACTTCTGCAATAAAATCTGCATATACAGCCTCATACCATATATGTTGTATGCAGTGGCCTTCCGCATACATGAACAAAACTGCATTTAAAAAAAATGATTCCAGGTTAGTGGTTTTAGGTGCATCAGGTATAGATAGAATATTTGCAAGCACAATATAAAAAATACTATGTAAGTGCAATCGTTCAATTGTATTTGACCTGATCTCATTTGTATCAATAACAAAATTCTCCGAAAGACAAATCACTAAGCAGAGGACATCCAATGAGGATTTGGCTAATTGAAACATTATTTAAATGCACACGATCAAGGTGCAACTTCTTCAAACTTCGTAACTGGGCTGGGCTATTCATACTCACAATTTCTCAAATTTACTATATTATGCTTCATTATATAAAATTAGTTACCTCCAATATCTAAAAAGTAATTTTTAAATAATGTGATTCAATTTTTTTGTTTTTTAATAAATTAATACTAGTATACATAAGTAAATAATTGTGTTATATAAGCAAGTGGATAGCACTATAATTTATAATCTATTTTGAAAATAGTGTTCGCACTCTTTATAATATGATGAAAAATAAAAACACCATGCTTTATCATGAAAATTGAATGTCGACATGCCTTGCACGTGAGCAGTGAATTTATTTGTTTCAAAATGTATAATTGGATTAATTGGTGCAAATTTTATTCCACATTTTAAACAATATTACTAATTTTGTTTGACTATAGTTTTACGTTCCAAAACATTAGTGGGTAGTGATATTGACAAATAAAGATTTTTTAATAATATAACTTCTTCTAAATGTTTTTATCAACAAAAAAAAATTCTTCTAAATAAACATATTGCTTTAAATTTTTAAGTAGTAATTCATCGAAAGTTATCTTAAAATTTTATTAAAAAAGTTTCATAACCACCTTCATGCCATGCATGAGATTATGCATGGTAGTATACATATTACGGATCAATTCTTGCTATGAATCTATATCTCTATTTTAAAAGTTCGAACAATTGATTTGAACAGTTAAACGTGTTATCTATATGAAAATATACTCAAAGACCAAAATTTTTTTGATAGACAATTAAATTTTAACCATTCATGGTCAATGATTTTGTACCTTATTATTTATTGTTATATAATACATATTTTTTCAATAACAACGATTTGTTACCTTATTATTTTGGTGATTGATCCGTGCATGCGTAAGCTAAATAAAAGATTCTAAATTTAGAATTACGATGTTATAAATCCTCCACTAACTTAATAAAATCCTCTACTAACTTAATGTATCTTATTATTTTTAACTTTGTTCAACTTAATTTGAAAAGTATGATTAAAATTAATAAATTAAGCTATAGCTTAAAATTAATGTCACATTGAAATATCATAATATGATTGATATTTATATTAACACAAGTAAATCCTACACTGAGAAGAGAAATTAAGGAACTAATGCCAAAAGTAGATAAAGGACACAGAGAATCCGGCCTAGAACTAGAAGGCAAGAAACCAGCAATAGCATGCCTAATGCCTTTATTAATTTAATCTCTTCACAGTCTCTCTCTCACACCAAAAAGGTCTCTAAAATGCGACATATGTACTAGATTAATGTCACGAAAGGAGAAAACACCAGATGTACTAGAGAGCACCTCGACATATGTACTAGATTAATGTCACGAAAGGAGAAAACACCAGATGTACTAGAGAGCACCTCGACATATGTACTAGATTAGCGCCTCTCGAGGTGCTCTCTATCGATAGTTCATGTATTCTCTCTCTCTCTCTCTCTCCTTGAATTGATTGATTGATTTTTTATTGGGAGATAAATTCTATTAATCTGTCAATGAACTGAGCTAATTGTATATTCTTACTCTTAGATCCGAAAATCCTAACCTCACTTCTTTTCTCACTGTCTAGTTTTTCACAGGTTTTTTCCTCCCATGTCAGAAATTATATCACTTAATTTAGAATTTCAGCAATCACATCTTTACAAATCGCATGCATGACACAAGTATCGGTTTTCTCAATTTAGAATCCAAAAAGTAGGTCAGAATAGTTGTGAATTTTGATGTATTTGAGATGAGATAGGCCAGCACTAGAAATATTGGTTAGAAAAACTTGATCTTTGTGTTTCGAAAGTAAAAGGATCAATTGCACATTCTTGCTTGCCCCCTTGTAGTGTTTGATTATTTCCCACCATGCTTAGAAAGCTTTATGGGTACTAAGAACACTATGCTATCGCAAACTATATTTGCGGTTTGCTGTATAAATATCGCAATTCATGTTTCATTTGGAACTGTATAATGTTGTACACTCAAGATTGAGTATTTTGAGATCAACTGATCCCGCAATCTATGTCTGCGAATTAACTAAATAGTATGTTATGTTCATAGCAGTTTTTGCCTTTTTTATAGACATGAGTGCATGCATGTTGTGTTTCCTTATCTTCTCAGTTTGCTCATCAATCCTTCAGATTATAAATTGAATCAATGACCAAATATTATTACCATCCTCGGTACTGTTTTCTCTTAACTTAATTAATGATCAATTTTTCCCTGTTTAACTTACCATTCTATTCATTTTGATTAATTTTTCAGATATAAGACAACGAGAACGTTTCATGAGTAGCTACGGGAAAAAAATGTTTTGCTTTAATTTAGCATGAGTAGTCTAGGAAAAGGTATATATGAATAACCCACCAAAATTGGTGATAATTGAACTAATAGATTGGTGCATAACACCCCTGAAAAAGCCATCTACAAAAGTTACTTTTATGTGATACATCTAAAATGGTTGTATTATTTAAATAAATTGTGTATGCTATTATGCTAATATGTCATAAATAATGAATTTCACGTAACATAGTATCCCATTTGGCTTTGGCATTTTTATATTTATGGAAAGAGGCTAGAAAAGCTTATAGAAGCTGGTTATGCTATAAGAAAAATAAGAATTTATGCTATAGACCTGAATTTTTCAGCCAAACACAAGGAACATCAAGCCATCCTTGTATATGTTATACTCATATCCTTTGTATATTTTTTATATTCTACCTTTCTGATGTAGCATAACTTATGAGGCTTATACTGACCTCTACAATTATGAACAGTCAGCAAGGCTTATGCTGTGGAAGGACTAGGGTTTTAGAAGTGCCTAGCTGAGATCCATTCATGTCCTTTGAAGCCAATATTTCTTTCCTACTATGGATCTTTTGGCTAAATCGTTATCACTGGAAGTACTATTTTTATAGGTTTTCTTAAATATATCCAACTTCAAATCAATAACAAAATTTATATCATTTTTGTGTTTCTTTTATCTAGATACCCATACAACATTTGTCTTGTGCTGCACCGATCAATTCGTAATCCTGTTTTTTCCTTATATCTCTGTGTAAAATTTGCATTTTTTAAGTTGTCAATAAAAAGTAGATATAGTTTCAAGTTTATGACCCACATTCAATTAGCTTAAAATCATAAATTGGTAGACCATGAAACCCACACGTACGTGTTGTTATAACCACTGTAAATTACGGAATAATACCTGTTTCTAAATAATACGCAGGTTATACCCTAATATCAATTCAAATTACGTAAGATTCCTTGGTGATTTCAATAATATTGACAATATTTTTTACTTACTGCTGCAGCCTCCATTCGTCACGAACTACTTGAAGGTCAAGAAGCCGATGCGTTGGAAATCAATGTTACCTCGAATTGGATGTAATAATGAGCATGCTTCTTTCTTTCATCTTCACATTAGGACGAAAAATAACTCATCAATTGTATGACTAATAAAGATTTGGCCTACTGTTTTTGCAAGATGCAGCTGGGTTTCGTGGCAAATAACATGTATTTTTTTTTCTTAACAATTCCCTGTTTTTCTTGCCAATTTATCACAAACTTTAGGACGTTATTACTCTTTATATAATAACTACAGAAATGCTTTGTAAAAGGGCTGCCTGTTCCCATTTAATTGAAACCAGTTACCCCACCCTTCATGTCATTGCAATCACCTATACGGACCCATCACTAATCTGCATAGCACTGATAACAACTAAAAATAAACACCCTCCCACCTCTGCCTATTTACTCTCTTCGGTCTGGCCTCAGTAAGATCAATTGTAATCTCCGCCATCAAATTAATAAAGGTAATGTACTCATATTAATATTCCGGCGATATATTTTCGACAGATCAGTTCTTATATGACATAAAAGTAGATAAAATTAAATGGGGACTTAAGAGAGGTAAGCTCAATCTAATCATGTTATTTCTTTTCTTCCCTTTTTATATATTATTAATTATATTCTTTTTTTGGCATTTGGCTACTATCATGAGGAATTCAGGATAAACGAAAATTGTATATATCATTAATATATGTTTCTAGTTTTATATATTGATCATATTATATCTACCGAATAAAATTCCAAGACCTCCATCTTTCTCTGCTTTTTGGATTTCTAGTCCGGGACGGAGCTATATATCTACCAAATAAATTTGTATGTACTGAATGTTAATCTAAATCTTTATCATTTATGTACAAGACATTCTTTTAATATATATAGTTATTATATTTATTTCTACTAAATGATAATTTGAGATATTAATTAATTAACTATGTACAATAAAATTCTGGCACATGATGAATTTTTATGGCTTATGCTGAAATATATATTATGTGCATGGATATATGTTTTTGTTGTAAAATTAATTATAAATGATAATGGAAAAGGAAATTAAAAAATAATTATTTAAATGTTAACCTCAAATAGCCTACAATCTTGAAATTCTTTCATTTCTTTATGAAATTGTCTATCACTACTACAGAAAACGTGACTATACACAGTTTGAAAAGCTAATGACACACGTTTCCGCGACCGTTTACGCTAGCGTCATGTATAAAAAAGTTAATACATTATAAACAGTTGCGGAACTGTATCTATGTAGTACTAACATACACGGTTCCTACAATTTGCCGATCTCTGAAGTTATTTTTTCCCATAAAAAAATCACGAAAAGTCAAGAGACCAAAAGCGACCCGCCAAGATGTCAAATTATATTATGAGATACTAATTGGCTAATTGAATTGTTCAATTTGATATTGAGACTCACATTTTCTTACTCTAAACGAAATTATCTAATTAAATTTGTAATAATACTTATAGTTTTCCCCAACATCATACACCGAAAACCGAAAAGAACAAAATATAAGGAATTTTCTTTTATTAATATCTAATTATTAATCCAAATTCAGAGAGAATCATATTTAATTAAAACGGATCGATACATTTTAAAGACCGCTTCTTCATTTGCATATCGCATGAACACAGGTGATTTATTACCAGACTATTACTCACGTATCTGATGCTTAAGAAATGCATGGTGTGTGAAGAATGCATCCTTCATGAAGGAAAAAAACACAAACGCTATTGAGCTGCTCCTTCATTATTAAAAGGCCGAACATAAAACCAAAATCTCCATTTAAGCGGCCCACAAGTCACGTCGCAAAATATTTTTTTCAAACCAAAATAATTTTCATAAATACCAAAAACTTAATTGTACTTGCATGGGTCAGTTTGACAATAATTGCGTGAATTTGAATTTTTGTTATTTTTCTTGAATGGTTAATGATGTAACTTCAATTTCTTTAATAAGGAAATCTTTAATGTTATAATCACGTTGTTTATAATTATAATTTTATTACCAAACGAAAGTAGGGTCTAGACTTATTTTGGATGAACGATTCTGATTAACCTTTCAATTTTTAGATGAATCACCAAAGCACACACCTAGAAACTAGGCTAAAACCTTTGATGGGCTTCCTCATCATCTCTGGACCTAATAAATAATATAATTATTTTATTAAGTACCGTTAAATTACATTATAATGTTTTTACGATGGTAACCAAATATAGAATATAAGGGTACGGTACGGTAATGTTTTAGATGATAACCCTTTACAGAAGATGCATCACAGACTGTTAATTTATGAATGTTAAAATTTTAAATCATTTGATTGACAATAAACATACATCAAATCTCATTATTTTTATGATATGATACGTGGATAATACTATAAATCATTTTTGTACTGTTGAATTTTTAATTTAAGATTTAGTTCTGAAAATGGTTAAGTTTGTCAATTAAGAATTGTGAAGGTATCACCCCTTGCCAAATATTATCAGTAAGAAAATGAAAATCACTACCTATTAAAATAAAATTATGATTTGATTAAGAGGTGTTAAAGTGGCTTTATTATATTCAAACCAAGGTTCCTTGTTTTTTATTCTTTGCCACGTTGGTTTGGCTTCCTCTTCTTTGCCGCTGGTGAATACTTGAGCTTAATTCTTTCTTATTTTATCATTCATTTCTGCATTGGTTTTCTGTTTTCTCCATAAGTATGATTTATAGAATATGTGACAGTTTTAACCAATCGAAGAACTAGTTTGGGAGGAGAATGTTAAGGAAATATAAAATTAAGCGAATTTTTTAGACATCATATTGTTGCAAACACCATTTTAGAACAGGTCCTCGTAATTATATAGTTATATATAACGTTAAAAGCAAGCAGTTATAACTAAGAAATATTAATTATTTAGTTCACATAAAAAAATTAGTAGTACAACGTTAACTGACAATTCTTATTACACAGTGCTATATTACTGAAATTAAAATCGCAAAAACAGTAGTTAATAACCAGTTGCGATGTGTTTATCGAAAAAATAATGTCGCTTTAGCGACCCTTTCTATTTAGCCAAATGTATTTAACATTACAATTGGTGAGCGAGCCTAAAAGGAAATTGCTCGGAAAGAACAAATCTTTTCTTTCAAATTTTATAATTACGTAATTTGAAATTCTTAACATTTCAAATATTTTTTTATTTTGACATTATATTTTATGTTTATAGGTGTTAAAGTGGCTTAGTGCTTAGTGGATGCAAGCAAGCATACTAGTTGATAGTGTTGGAAAAATATTAACTAACCAACTAGATTTAAATCTGAATTTTGATCACTAAATAAATAATAATTATATAAAAAATAATAATCAAGAATATAATTAAAACTTTATTACCCGGAGCTGCAAAATGCGGACCTAAGGCAACTTCCCGTCCTAAGCGCAGGAATAATCGGTTAAGCTTGCCCCAAGTTACGCCGGTATTCCTCTACCTGCGGGCGCAACCGTGGTAGAGGTTGATGTAGCTTCTTTCAACAATGATAGCAGAATAATATGTTTTCTATAAAGAAAATATTTGTTTGTGGGAGAATAGAAATTGAATTTATGAATTATGGAGCTAAGAGAAAGAGCAAGAGAGTATGTGAATTATTGAATTGTTATTGGATTGATTTGCTCTTCAAATATCATGTACTATTTATAAGCAAATATCATAGACACCAATAAATTTGTGCATTCATGATCATTAAAATAATATTCATCATTATATATATTACCGTTTGTAACTCCATTGAAAAATGCGATTAATTAAATCTCAAACGGACAAATGCAATTAATTGCATATCAAAGCTCAAATGGTCATATACAATAAATTGCATATCAAAGCTAGATCATGATCAAGTCATTTGCACAAAATTATATTAAATATGTATTGAGGTCACGGAAAGCTCATATCAATATATTTGATTAAATAATGAGCTTCTATGTACACATTAGATCAAAATAACTCATTCTCAAATAGCTCCATAATTCATAAAATTAAAAACATTAATATTAAAATAAGTATTAATTTATATAAAATTTTGTGTTTTCAAAATATATTTCTAACAGATAGAAAATTAAAAGAAATGGCAACATCAAACATGACTTTGTTCCTTTGGAGTTTGGAATTCCCAGTCTTGGCATGAGCGGTTCACTCTCTCCCTTCCAATTCCCTCTCTTCCCTCTACTATTTTAAAATGCAGTTTAAGTTTCGTTTAAGCATGTGGAATATCATTGCATACTGCATATTTCAACTATCTTCTTTCATACCATTATTTAGAGGTATATCTTTATGCAGAAAGGCCCCTGACTTCTGTCTTGTACATCAACTTTTCTTTATATACAAAACTGTCTTTTCATGGACTTTTTGGTCTATTAGTTCACTTAACTATCTTTATATGTGACAGTAAGCATATCATGGCCTCAGTTCATGTTCTTTTGCTATCTCGAGCAATGACATGGCTTTGTTTACAAAGAAATGCTTGTTTTCTTGCTAGACCACAGTGAAGGCTTCCATATAGCAGCCTTAAATCTGATTCAAAGCTAAGAACAAGATGAATTTAGTCCTCTACTACAAGAGAACACTATCCATTTGTCCTATGCTCAATAGAATCAATGAAAAAGAAAAGAGAGTATGAGTTTAGTCCTTTAATGCAAAAGAACACTACTGAACCCTTATTTTTTTTTAGGAGTTAATTAAAGGGACATTAAGTTAGTCCTCTAGTGCAAGAGAACACTGCTCATTATCACTCTTCAATCAACAGCCAAGAAGAGAAATAAAAAAAAGAAAAGAAAGTTAAAATTTGAATCAAAAGGTTAAGTTAGTCCTCTAGTACAAGAGAACAAGTCTCAACCTTTACTGTCATGAAGCTCCAAACTAAAAGATGGCAAATTAGTCCTCCAATGGAAGAGAACATGATTTACCAACTTCTTTCCCAATCAGCATAAAGAAAATTGAAAGAAAAAATGCAAAGAAATAGAAAAGAAGGAATATTTTATTGAAAAAATGTCATGTTTTTAAGAGCTACATTATTTCAGCTTATAAAGCTGCACTATACCTTTCTCTTTGCAGAAAATTGAAAGCTACATGTTTTTTTATTTCTAACTTAATTTAATTTCTAGTGAGAAAAGGGAGAGTAGCAAATAGCTATTATAACAAGTATATGTGATCTCTTTTTTATATTGTAGTGTCATTTTTCATTTTCATTTACATGGGTTTATATAGCCTTAAGGCAGCAGGGGTTTAGGATTTAGGTTGGCCTATGCTGGCACCATCTTTACCCTTGATTTTCTTCATCTTTATTTCAATACTTCAGATCTTGTGCTTGGCCTTTAAGCCATCATTTGCAGGTGCTTGAAGACCATGTTGGCAATCCATGCATTGGCCTATCCTCAGCCCTTGATTTAATTTATTTAAGGGTTGAGATTCTTGTGCATTGTATCATGCCTTTCCTCATGAATAGGAGGAGATTCTTCTCTTTTGCCAACACAGGGGTGGTGTAATATACCAAAGCCAGTTTGCAGCTTGGCTTGGTCCATGACCGTTTAATTTTTTTTAACCAATGGGAGTGTAACACAGAGCTAAAGCATGCCCTTCATTGGTAATAAAATAAAAAATCCTATTTTATTTCGCACCAGACCAAAAAATCTCAAATTATATTATGAGATACTCATTGCTAATTTAATTATTTAATTTGATATTGAGACTTACCTTGTCTTGTATAAAACAAAATTATTTAATTAAATATGTAATAATACATACAGTTTTCTCCAACACCGTACACTGAAAACCGAATAGAACAAAATATAAGGAATTTTCTATTATTAATATCTAATTATTAATCCAAATTTAGAGATAATCATATTTAATAATAACCGATCGATACATTTTAAAGACCGCTTCTTCATTTGCATATTGCATGAACACAAGTGATTTATTACCAGACTATTACTCACGTATCTGATGCTTAAGAAATGCATGGTGTGTGAAGAATGCATCCCTCATGAAGGAAAAAAACACAAATGCTATTGAGCTGCTCCTTCATTATTAAAAGGCCCAACATAAAACCAAAATCTCCATTTAAGCAGCCCACAAGTCACGTCGCAAAATGTTTTTTTCAAACCAAAATAATTTTCATAAATACCAAAAATTTAATTGTACTTGCATGGTTAATGATGTAACTTCAATTTCACGTTGTTTATAATTATAATTTTATTACCAAACGAAAGTAGGGTCTAGACTTATTTTGGATGAACGATTATGATTTAACCTTTCAATTTTTAGATGAATCACCAGAGCACACACCTAGAAACTAGGCTAAAACCTTTGATGGGCTTCCTCATCATCTCTGGACCTAATAAATAATATAATTATTTTATTAACTACCGTTAAATTACATTATAATGTTTTTACGATGGTAACCGAATATAGAATATAAGGGTAATGTATTAGATGATAACCCTTTACAGAAGATGCATCACAGACTGTTAATTTCTGAAGGTTAAAATTTTAAATCATTTGATTGACAATAAAACATACATCAAATCTCATTATTTTCATGATATGATACATGGATAATACTATAAATCATATTTATCCTGTTGAATTTTTAATTTAAGATTTAGTTTTGAAAATGGTTAAGTTTGACAATTAAGAATTCTGAAGGTTTCACCCCTAGTGGTTTACTATTTGAACTTTTGAAAGTCGTTTATGTCTCTGCTATTACTAAAAACATTATTTATGTTTCTATGCTTTGCAAAGAAGGATATTGTTTTTCTTTTGAGAACAATAATTGTTCAATAAGCCATAATAGCATTTACTATGGTAGTTCTAAAGTAGTTAATGGTTTATACTTGGTTGATATAATTAGGACTGTTTGCAACATAGAAAATCACGAAAACAACAAGAGGCTCAAGGCAAGTAGTGATTCTACTTATATGTGACATTGTTTTCTTGGTCATATAAACAAGAATCGCATCAAGAAAATACAGACATGAAATTTTTGGCTAGTTTGACTTTAAGCCAACTCCACACGTCTTGATTTTTTTTTGTATGTGAAGCTAATGCTTTCTAATTAAATATAATTTATCAAATTAAATATAGGGCCATTATTATATGATACCGGCAACCGTGGTCCAGAGCAACTCGTACATAGAAAGTATTAGAATTAAATATATTGCTATCATCAATTTTGTATCAATAATTTCCGTGACCTCAATCAAATACCGACGTTAAAGATACATATCTATAAATTAATCATGCATTTAATACCCATGCAGAAAAATATGGTATAATACTCACGTACATGTTCGGCAGGTAGGATTAAGGCTCCTTAAAGGAGCTTAAGCTCTTAATCCGAGTAAATCCAACCGAACAGTCCCTCCTTAGCAGAAATTTAGATGTGCTCCTTAGCTTTGATTTTTAATCCTCCCTCACCCCTTCCTTAAGAAATCAGCCTCCTTAGAGGTTCCTTAGGGGCATTTTTAAGAGAGCTTAAGCTCTCGGTTGCCGAACACGTGCTCCTTAAGAGAGCTTAAGCTCTTAATCCTCGGTCCCTTAATCCTACCTGCCGAACATGGCCCATGAGATTTAATACGCTTGTAGAAAAATAGACACGCAGTTAATACCCACGTCCAAAAACACCCATGTAGAAAAATACGCATGATGAATTCATATACCCACGAGTTTGTATACACATGGAGAAAAATAGACACACAGTTAATACCAACGAGCTTAAACAGGATAATACACATGATTATAATACCCACGAGCTT
Source organism: Carex kokanica (assembly GCA_025461125.1). NCBI lineage: Eukaryota > Viridiplantae > Streptophyta > Magnoliopsida > Poales > Cyperaceae > Carex > Carex kokanica. The sequence continues at coordinate 909,876 of JAJGRX010000915.1, read as the reverse complement.
GTATATGCATGGAGAAAAATAGACACAAAGTTAATACCCACACTCTAAATAAAACACTCATGTAAAAAAATACGCATAATGATAATATCCCACATGCTTAAATATGCATGGAGCAAAATAGGCATGCAGTTAATACTCATGCCCAGAAACACCAATGATGAAAAATACGTACGATGATAATACCCACGAGCTTGAGTATGCATGGAGCAAAATATGCACGCAGTTAATACCCACGCCCAAAAACACCCATGAAGAAAATTAGGCACGAAGCTAATACCACGCGAGTGTCATTCACAGTGGCGGTTTTAACACTAAAAACTGCTATTAAATTACATCTAATGGCGGTTTTTTATTTATAAACCGCCACTCTTGGGGCTAGTACCTACGGAGATAATAATCACGGAGATTTAGTACTCAAGCAGACAATATCCTCGTAGTTGTTGGTGTTTCCTCCGTCGGTAATATTGGCGTCAAATAATTAGCGGGAAGAGATTTTTACGTCCGTTACTTATCGCGTTGGTACTCACACTCAGATGCACCTGTTATAACTACGCAGAGGAGCACAACTACACGGACCGAAGTCTATTTTCCCGTGGATAATCCCACAGAGGAGATGAGACAAGAAACCACGTAAATAATTATCCCGTCGGGCCTACGGGCCGGGATACGATTATTAGGTGCGGCAGTAACGGTGTGATTTGCATCAATAGATGCACAGAAAAAACTTATTGCGTCATATTACCGCTTTTTTAGAATTACGGAAATAATTCAGATTCTAGTAGTGCAATGATATTTTCATACATTTTCATAACTCCAATGAAATGACACAAATTATATTAATATAAGTTCAAATATTGGACATTGGGGTCCACTTAATTGGAAGATCGTCTTTATTATTTTCTCTCTTCATTAGTTTTTGTACTTTGTAAATCAAGTCTGTAAGCTTATAACACCAATATATTCTGAATCAAGTATTTTGTTAAAAATATGTATCTAACATTTTTTCTGAATTAAATCTGAATCCATTTCATTCGCGGAGTCTTTATAAATATGGATTAGCAATGATAAAAAAAATGGAATAACAATTATGTCAACCTGTGAAACCAACTCTGAGTCAAGTATTTGCTAAAAAAAATGTATTTACAAATATAAAAGAAAATCACCTCTGCATATCAATTTTTTAGGTATTCCTTAAAAACGTATATATACTAAAATAAATTGTTTTTCCTATATTATTTTTGTATATTAAATTTTTTATTCACATTTTTTAACGCATTCATTTCCTTTTTAAATCAATATCCAATAAGCTCTAATAAGTGTGTCTTCATTATTGTCCCTTTCGTTTTGATTTCTCTCGTGGTAGTATAACTATTGATGTGCACGATTTACTACTTCAGTGACAATAGTATTAATTTATTGATGAAAATTTGACAAATACTGAATCTTTTGAAGCATTGCCTCACAATTTACTTTATTTATCATTGCTCCACATGTAATTACATGTAAAAGGTTATCAAACAAGTCCCTATTTTTACTACAAAAAAGTCGGTAAAACTATACTATCAAGTATATAAACTATTTTTTTTGCCTTACCTCTTTCTCTATCTCTATCTTCTCTTCCTTTGCCTATTGAACCATCTCGTCCCTTTCCTTTTGAGCAACCTCTTCCCCTCCTCTAAAAATCCCATTGCCTGATTAAAATAATTTTTTTAATAAAGCACATAATTCACAGTATAGTTTACACAAGACATCCATTATGAAAATCTCATTCTCAAAGCTTCTAAACCATTCAAAACAATACTTTCCTCATAATAATTCATACAAACAATGCCTATACTTGAAACTAAACAAAATTATCCAATTAAATATGTAATAATACATATAGTTTTCTCCAACACCATAGAGCAAATAGAACAAAATATAAGAAATTTTCTATTATTTATGTTTAATCATTAATCCAAATCCAGACATCATATTTAATATAATCGATTGATACATTTTAAAGGCCGCTTCTTCAATAGCCTGTCGCATGGACAAATAATTTATTACCATACTACTACTCACGTATCTTATGCTTACGAAATGCATCCTTCATGAAGGAACAAAACACAAACCCTATTGAGCTGCTCCTTCATTAAATTAAAAGACCTAACTTAAACTAAGAAAGCGATCAAGCTGACGTCTCGAAACATTTTGCCTTAAATTATAGGCCATGGACAATATGCATTGCCTAAATATTAACAATCATATAACGTACTTGCGCTGTAACGTACGTACATAGTTAATTATGTGAAAGTTTTTTCAAGATATGAAGACAAGGTAAAAAAAGAAGTTTTTGTGTCTGAAAAACTAAAAAATAATTGAATATATAAAAGACCAAACTTTCATATTGCGACCTTAATTTCATGTATTGTATAGTCGATCGAAATTTGTGTTAGTGACGGAAGCTCCACACTGTAGAATGGAATTTTTTCCGTTGTTGTCCAGTTGGTACACACTGTAGACTGGACTTCTATATATAGTTCAATTTTTCTTGTTTCAAAATTTTTTAAATTTTAGTTTTCAAATTCTATTTTATGTTCATCATGGGTCATTTTTCTTTACTTATTACTGATGCAACTTCAATTTCTTTAATAAGGAAAATCTTTAATGTTATAATCTTGTTGTTTATATTATTAGTGATGAAACTTCAATTTCAAATAATTTGATTGACTATAAAACGTACATCAAATCTTATTACTTTTATAGATATGATACGTACATAATATAAATCATGTTTATACTGTTAAATTTTGAATTTTGAATTTATGTTTGAAAATTGTTAAGATTGTCAATTAAGAATTGTGAAGGTATCACCTCGGAAAATATTACCAGTCGATAATCAAAATCACTCTCTATTAAAATAAAAACCATGATTTGATTAAGAGGTGTTAAAGTCGCTCTATTGTATTCAAACAATGGCTTCATTGGTTTGCCTTCCTCTTCTTTGCGGATGGCGAATACTCTCAACTTTATGGGATTTGTTCACTGTTTTCTCCATGTGTATGTTTTATGGAATAGGTGAAATGTTTCAACCATGCAGTAGAAGAACTAGTTAGAGAAGAGGATGTTACGAAAAATAAAACAAAAATTATCAGGTGCTATAATAACCTTAATTATCAATTGATATAAAGTAAATTATTATCAAGCACTTGCATTTAGTTCTTCGTCAAAATTTAAATTTTCCGACGTTGATGCATTAAATGGATGCAAGCAAGCAACCTAAATAATAGAAAATTGAAATAAATGGAAAAATATATCAACATGAATTTGTTCCCTTGGAGACAATTTTGCTTATGCATGCAGAAGATCATTGCATACTGCATATTAATTTCAACTGAGAGACAATTTTCATCTCATTACTATCTCTTCAACTATCTTCTTTCAAGCAGATGGCTTAGCTACTACCATGGGCAGTGCTTTTAGCTACTATCACAATGATGATTATGACGATCACAATTATGACTATTACGACAACAACTATGACTATGAAGATGACTTTTATTTGATTTTCTTGGTCTCTCCAATGATTCATATGAATTTTCGGAATTTCTAGATGTGGTTCATGAAATTTCGGGGCATTAAGTAATTAATATGAATTTCTTAATGTTCAATATAATTATATAAATTTTCTGATTTGCTAGACATTTTATGTGAATATTCTAGACACTCGGATAGTTTATATGAATTTTCTGGAATTTATTTGAATATCTAAAACCTGAGGGCATCTCTGTGATTTTTATAGTTTCAAGTTCTTCACACAAAATTCTAAAGTTTCTGGATAGATTTTAAGATTCTTCAATTATTGGCGCATACTTCTCTGCAATTCTTTTTTTATTTTCTTGGGCTTTTAATCATGAATTATCCTCCGATTTCTTCATTCCTTTTCTATCTGGTGGACTCATTAAACACATTTGCGATCTTGACCTGTTCAGATTGACACAAACTTTCTCTTTGTTTTACTGACAAAGGAGGTCAAACCTGACAGTCTTCCAGGTTCATTTGCCACCACTGGCCAATGCCAGGATATATATCATGACAATATCTTTATTTACATCAACAAATAAAGAAATGTTGAGGTCATTCGTGTCTATGTCCATGACAATTGGGTTTGGTTGCTCGAATCGCCATCTCTTTCTTTGACTGAGCTCGATTCAGACGAAGGTACAATTTCAGTATGTACATTTATCTTTCATTTTTACTGTCTTTTTTATTTTTAGAATAATTCTCTACGGCCAATTTGATGGTTCGATGCCACATTAAGTGGATTCTCACCAGGCCGGTATATGTCATTTGGTGGTCTCACTCGTTTATTTTCAATCATGTTCATATTTTATCCTTATCATTTATTCAATCATATTATATTACTCATTACAAATATCTCTCGAGTGTTCATGTTTGTACATACTTTAATGACTATAAAATTCAACCTTAATTTACTAATTAATTCTAAGAATCGATTATTAGTAATAATGGGAGTAAGATTGATTTCAATTGTAACTTTCATATTTGTGTTTAAACATAAATGACTTGTGATATGATCAGAGAATGAATTTTCAAATAGATATATGAAGTAACCCAACTCTTAGCAAACTAAACAAGAGGTAGTTATTACTCAATCAAAGAGAAACACTTAATTAATCTTAGAAGAGGGCATATAGAATAAAGTCAGCAAAGTGCAAAATTTACAAAAAATATCTTTACATAATTGATTAATATCAAAATCTATGACCTATTTTTGTTAATATCAATATCTTTTTTTTTTTAAGTAGTGGATGTAGTTTTCAATTAGTCAGACAGAGAACAATAGGCTCAAGATAAATGTATAATCAAGCTCAACCTCATTGTTATTGTTCATTCATATTTTTGTTATCTAATCTAATGCATATCTTGAATAGATGGAAAGAAAGAAAAAGTAAAAATCTGCAAAAGAACATAGTAAATGTCATTTATTAACTAAATTTAGTTTTCAGGATATTTATAGATTACCAAAATAAATGTAATATAGGAAATAGAAACATTTATTAGCCCAGTAAAATTATAATTAATAATAGAGGCAAATTAAATTTCAAATTCTTCATTAGTTTGGATATAATTGAATGGAACGTCATTGAAAAAATACGCAATAAAAGATATATCGCTTAATTAAAATTAAATAACTGAATAATTTAGTTTTCTCCAACACCATAGACAAAAAAAAATAAGAAATTTTATATTGGTAATGTCCGAACTTGGATATCATATATATTTGACTATACTTGATTGATACATTTTTAATGCCACTTCTCTAATAGCATGTCTTGAATAAATAATTTGCTATAACACTACTACTCATGTAAATAATGTTTAGAAAATGCATTGTGTGTGAAGAATGCATCATGCATGAAAGAACAAGACACGAACGCTGTTGATTAAGATGCAAATATTATTGAGTAAGATATAAAAAGAGGGTTCAAATGTCTCCTTTTTTCGTGCCTTCATTTGTCTCCATTTAAGTTAATAACATAAATATACAACTCAAATGTCAAAATAAAACTTGTAGATTTGAACTATATATATCATTTTCTTTTGGCACATGTTAAAGATCATTACATTTCAACTTTGTTTTGATCGGTATCAATAGTCTGCAAAAAATACATTAATATGGGTAAATTCTAACCGTTGATTTTTTCAACTTATTGATTCGTATGAAAATAAAATCAAAATTTGATAAATGTATGTGCATGTAAAAAAAATAATAGAAATCATTACTCCTAAAATATTGTTATTAAAAAATTAAAAGTGGAGATATAATTGAGACATAAATAAGTAATAGTATTTGAACACTTCTAAACACATAAACACTATTAACTTAATTATATGAAAAAAAAAAATTCACATATGGAGATAGTGTATTGAAGGTGTGCCGTGTTGTGTTTCAAAGTGCTTAGAATAGGTGCTGTGTCATACTAACATGTTGAAACTACTTATCCTTATACTGTGATTTAAGACAGAATCCTTTTGTGCACCACTGCACGTTATTTATTGAATAAGATGAAATATTCCTGCATGTATATTTAAAATTAATTGCCCAATACAGACGAACTAAAAAAATCCTATATAGTTTGAGGAAACCAATCCGAGTAAACGTATTCCATGAAGATATTTTATAGATAAAGATCACTGTATCTATCCAATTAATAATTAATCCAGCGCTTTATAGTAATTTACTATGACAAAAATAATGCTATTTATTTTTTCAATTCCAAACTATTAATTTTACGGTACTGAAATTTTTTCGTACACCTAATATTTGTTATATTAAATCAATATAATTTTTTTTAATTTCTGCTTGCGGTTGTTGTCTAAAACATGTTTCCCTGTAGAAGTTAGAAGTCTATAGTCAAAATTCATGGTTGAGCTAACTGGCCACACCTCTCCTGTGTAATCTATAACACAGGTATAAATATTTGGCTTTTAGTTGAAAATGTTATTTGATTATATGAGCAACATTAGAAATGTTCAAGGGATGTAATTACTTTTGCAAACAGTACATCCTTGGACAAATATATCGAGTTGAATGAGAATAATTTAAAAAAGAAGAAGCTAGTTTTGTTCTTTTTACAGTGGTTATGCTGAATAATATAAAGAAACCTAGCAGCTCTTAAAAGAAAACGGAGTAGGTTATCTTCTAAAAATGAGGTTAACTTGAAAATTTCAAATTATAGTATTCAGATAGTTTTAGTTTATGCATAATTAAACTGTGCTATTTTTTCTCTTGGAAAATGTAATTTTGATGGATGCACCGTGGCATCCGTATCCGAAAATGAGATAGTAGAAGATCTAGTATCTTATTTTTAAAAATTCAACAACCAAAAAAGAAACATAAGCCCAAGACATACATTTTTCTTTGGTTTTGTAATTGTAATATGCACAGCTACGTACATATGGTGATTAATTATAAGGTAACTTCAATTTCAATTGTTCGAATCAATTGTTATTCATTTACATGTACATGAAAATAAATTATTTATGATGCTAATTTTTTATTTAATATTATAAACCTCATAATACACTCTTACATATATTATATATTTAATTGTTATCAACATTATCATCATTGTTGAATTATTCTTTTTAGTTTTTTTTAGATTTAATTATAAGCTTAAACATATCAACATATTCATATCATTTGCTAATTTGTGCATAGTCATTAGTTAACTTATAATGTTAATTTGTACTCATTCAAATTATGGAAATATATGTAGTATATGCTTGATATATTTAGTTTTCTCCTACATCATTGATAAACAAAAAAAAAATTTAATTAATATTCAATCATTAATTCGAATTTTGATATCCAATTTAACTGTACTCGATTGATGTTTGTTGCATTAGTGTAATTAGAATTATTTTAAAGGCCTCTTCTCTCCAATTGCATGTCGCATCTATAAATAATTTGGTACCAAACTACTACTCACGTGCAAGATGTTTCAAGACATGCATCCTATGTGAAGAGTTCATCTTTCATGAAGGAAGAATACAAAAGCGCTATTAATTTAGATACAAAATTACAAATTACAAACAATAAGTTCTAGGTTGAAACTGAATAATGTGTTGCTTTAATATTAATCATACAGCATACATGCGCCACAAAGCACATAGTTATACACTTGTATACACTTTTTTGTTTGGAAAAAATACAACATCAAATTAATATTTGAGAATACAAACTATTAAATTTAAATATGAAAAACTGCACTTTAATTTTTTTTGACAGATTAATAACGCAACTTCTTATTTTTTTCTTTTTTTTACTGATTAATAACGTAACTTATATTTCTTCAATAGAGAAATCTTTAATGTTATAATTTTTTTTATTGTTCTTTCTCACGTATAACTTACTAACGCCAAGCTAGGTGCCCCTTTGTTTAAATAACTATTTCTTGTAATAATGTAAAATGTTTCGAAATTCATATCTTATATTTCTTTTTGTGATCCTGGCAATTGAGACCTGAACATCCATTTGGTCGAGCAAGTTTTTAAGCAATAAATTTTGCAATGTTTGTTTGTTTAAATGAAAATAATGTGATTTGCACCATAAGAATATTAGTTATTTAGCACGGTTTGAATTTTATGATAAAGTATGATTTTTTTATTTTTAACGTAATATATTTGTTCAACATTATGAATAATGAAATTACAAAAATGATTAAAATAAATGGTGTGATAGTTAAAAAGCTATAAAAATGTGATCATTTAGGTAGTTTACAGTTAAGATCGCATGACATCTCAACCCTTCATATTGCATGAGTTCTTATTGCATGTTTAGTGTGGATGAAATCGTTTTACTTGATGACAATGTAATTAATAATATTTTGGTGGAAATTTAAAAAATAAAAAATTACTTAATGCATTATATATATTATAATGCATTTATCTATTTATATATACAATTTAGATCTAATAAAAATATATTTTTGGCATATTTATGAAAGTTACACTTTAAAATTCAAAGTTGATTGTGGTAATTATGGAAAAAAGATAGTAATTAAATATTTGAAAAACATTGCTGATAGCAATTCATATTGTATGCTCAAGATAAGAACTGACGTTGTGCGACTAAATTCTAATAATTGTTGATAATTGTACAGTCTGCACCGCTGGTTTTGACGAGCTGGTTGTTCCAAGCGAAAAGAAACAAGATTGTATAATGTAATAAATGAAATTTATCACCAAACTACATCATTTTAAATAAGAATGATAAATTCATCTTTGAGCTGAGAAATAAAATGGGTCGAAATCTCCTGTTAAGCGGCCTATTAATCAATGACTTCCGGTCCCCATCCCCCTCTGTGACTCTTCATTTCTCTCCTCTCTCTCTCTCGTGAATTCAAACCCTAGCGCCTCTCGAGTTGCTCTCTATCGGTAGTTGAGGTGCTCTCTCTCTCTCTCTCTCTCTCTCCTTGAATTGGTTGAGTGATTTATTATTCGGAGATAAATTCTATTAATATGTCATCTTCTGGCAGCATCAACTTCATGATCTGTCAATGAACTGAGCTAATTGTATTCTTACTCTTAGATCGGAAAACCCTATCCCTACTTCTCTTCTCACAGTTATAATTTTTCATAGGTTTTGTCCTTCTAAGTCAGAAATTATATCCCTTAATTAGAATTTCACCAATCAACATCCATACAAATCGCATGCATGACACAAGTATCAGTTTTATCAATTTGCAAGCCCTCTGTGCAAATCTTAACCCTATATTCATTTCTGACTGTCCTATTTTTTCACAGGTTTTTTGTCCTCCAATGTCAGAAATTATATCCCTTAATTTAGAATTTCACTAATCAACATCGATCCTTATAAATCGCATGCATGACACAAGTATTAGTTTTCTCAATTTAGAAGCTCTCACTCAAAATCCGCACATATGTAGATCTAGTGATAAGAATGATCAGAATAGTCGTGAATTTTGATGTATTTGAGATGAGATTGACCAGCACTAGAAATATTGGTTAGAGAAACTTGAATCTACACTTTATATTAACCAAGTAAAAGAATCACATTTATATTCTTGCTTGGAAAATTGTAGTGTTTGATCATTTTTCCACCATGCTTGGAAAGCTTTATGGGTACTAAGAACAGTATGCTTTCGCAAACTATATTTGCGGTCATATATAATGTTGATTTAGACTTAAATGAACTGTTTATTCGTGCATACACTCAACATTAAGTATTTTGACATCAACTGATCCCGCAATCTAAGTCTGCGAATTAACTAAATAGTATGTCATGTTCATAGCAGTTTTTGCCTTTTTTATAGACATGAGTGCATGCATGTTTTGTTTCCTTATCTTCTCAGTTTGCTCGTCATTCCTTTAGATTATAAATTGAATCAATGACCAAATATTATTACCATTCTCGGTATTGTTTTCTCCTAACAAATTAATGATCAGTTTGTCCCTGTTTAACTTACTATGCTATTCTTTTTGACTAATTTTTCAGATATAAGACAACGAGAACTTTTCATGAGTAGCCACGGGAAAAAAAATGCTTTGCTTCAATTTAGCATGAGTAGTCTAGGAAAAGGTATATAAGAATAACCCTTCAAAATTGGTGATAATTTAACTAATAGATTGGTGCATAACACCCCTGAAAAAGCCATCTACAAAAGTTACTTTTATGTGATAAATCTAAAATGGTTGTATTATTTAAATATGTCGTAAATAATGAATTTCACGTAACATAGTATCCCATTTGGCTTTGACATTTTTATATTTATGGAAAGAGGCTAGAAAAGCTTATAGAAGCCGGTTATTCTATAAGAAAAATAAGAATTTATGCTATAGACCTGAATTTTCAGCCAAACATAAGAAACATCAAGCCATCCTTGTATATGTTATACTCATATCCTTCGTATATTTTTTATATTCTACCTTTCTGATGTAGCATATCTTATTAGGCTTATACTGACCTCTACAAGTATGAACAGGCAGCAAGGCTTATGCTGTGGAAGGACTAGGGTTTTAGAAGTGCTGCATGTATTATAAAGATTTGATGCCAGGGCAGCCTAGCTGACATGCATTCATGTCCTTTGAAGCCAATATTTCTTTCCTACTATGGATCTTTTGGCTAAATCGTTATCACTGTAAGTACTATTTTTATAGGTTTGCTTAATTATATCCAAGTTCAAATCAATAATTTTTTAGGTCATTTTTGTGTATCTGTTATCTAGACACCCGTACAACATGTCTTGTGCTGCACCGATCAATTTATGTTTAAACCAGGATCATTTACATGGTATCTTATTTTGGGCTGTTGTATTTGTTGTTATAACCACTGTAAATTTCTGAATAATTCCTGTTTCTAAATAATATGCAACTTGTACCCTAATATCAAATCAACCTATATATTTTTCCTACTGCTGCAGCCTCCATTCGTCACGAACTACTAGAAGGTCAATGTTACCACGAATTAGATGTATTAATGAGGATGCTTCTTTCTTTGATCTTCACATTACTGTTTTTACATTGCAGCTGGGTTTGGTGGCCAATAACATGTAGTTTTCTTTTTTTTTGTTTTAATTGTCTAATTGAATGTACTAATATTACTATTCCGGCAATATACTGACATATCAATTCTTATATTTATTTACGTAACGGTCGATCCAAATCGCTTAATAAAATCTACAAATCAAAATCTCTTAGAATTATGAAAGTATACGAGTTTTTGAATATTTTTACTATCTTTTCCTATTCTTTGCCCAATCAATTTGATGGATTACTGTTTTTCATTTGCAATATTCGGCATATAATAAAATGACCAAAAGGACAGCCATTGAACAACTGAACAGTAGTTAGGGGTAAAAAGGTTATTGAATAATTCTAATGGAACGTAGAGAACTTAATTTATAATTTTTAGCATTTTTCTTCTATTTTCTTATGAGCATTTGAATCTCATCTTCAAAATATCAAAAACTGTTATTTTCTTATGCACTGTTCATCATACTGTATCATCCGAAAATAATATATAAAACATGTTTTTGCATCACCAAATATCCTGAAATTTGATGAATAATTAGAATTGGTTTTTATCAACATTCTCATCAATAAAAATAAAATAGCTAAGATTATCAATAAATCTTACAAAAATTCTGAAGTAATTCCAAAGACCTTGGGACAAACCTGTGAATTTATATCAAGGCCTTGTGTAGAGAAATCTGAGGTCAAATGTACAAAATTGAAAAGCTAAAATGTTGTAGCATAGTGTGACAATGTATTATATATTGAGTTGTCTATGTACACATGCTCAAACAGTGTGGCATTGCATATAGTATTTGCCGCATCTTTTGTAACGTGGCCAATTGTAGTTTTTGAATTTTTTTAAAAAAAACATGAAAATCATGAGTCTATCATTGAAACTAAACAAAATTATCCAATTATAAGTGTATTAATATATTTAATTTTCTCCAACACCATAGAGCAAAATGAACAAAATATTAGATTATTTTATTATTAATATATAATCAATAATCCAATTTAGAGATCATATATAATTATAATCGATCAATACATTTTAAAGGCCGCTTCTTGAATAGCATGTCGCATAAACAAGTGATTTGTATTACCAGACTAGTACTCACATATGTGATGCTTAGGAAATGCATTGTGTGTGAAGAATACATCCTTCATGAACGAACAAAACACAAACCCTATTAAAGGAGATAAAATCAGAAATTAATTAGGGGCATAGACAAATTGCCAAAATATTAATCATACAGCGTAGATGCGCTGCAAAGTACATATTTAATTATCTGATAGTTTATTCAAGATATATGGAGACAACGCACAAAAAAAGTTTTGTTTTTGAAAAAATACTATATCTGATTAATATTTGAGAATTTGATTAAAAAATTGAATATATGAAGGACCGAACTTTCAAATTTCAACCTTAATTTCATCTATTGTATACTCAATCAAAATTTGTATTTAGGGTAGATTTAAAGGGGTCCAGGGGTGACTAAGCTCCCTATAGTTTAAACAAGTAAATTTCATTAGATTATTTTTGTTATTTTAAATTAAATTTTACATTTTATCGTTCTATTAATAAAGTATTTGTTTAACTAAAGTTGCTCGCTGGTTATTCTTCTTAATGTCAAATATTTCTATCATTCTTTTCTATTAATAAATAATATTTTAATTCCCACACATCTATCAACTACGTACTCTGTTTAATTCACATCTTATACTTTTTATGCTCTTCGCAATTTGGACCCTCGATCCATGAATTTGACCCACGAGTTTATAAGTAAATTGGCAAAATTTGCAATGTTTGTTAGTTTTTTTTAATTAAATAATGTCATTTATACCCTGTATGAAAGAATATTAGTTATTTAGCACGGTTTGAATTGTCTGAATAAGTGTGAATTTTTTTTCTTGTAACATAATATATTTTTTCAAAGATATATATACATAATGAAAACATAATTATTAAATAAAATAGTGTGATTTTTAAGTTAGTTGAAAGCCCACATAGAAAAACAAATGAGAGACAACAAATTGATAAAAACATTATTTTATTAAATTATTATTTGATGAATGTAGTAAAACTCTTTTTTTATCCTTTGAGAATTATAGTTTTAGTGAAACAGAGACGAACCATGAACAAGATTGACATTTCTCTTATAAGCAACAATAACTTCACCTAAATAAAATAAGGTGGTTAATAAATAAGTGTTCTATTGGCTTCAAATTTAATTTCACAATCTATGCTCTGAACCAAAAATAAAAATTAATTCTGATATGCTAAAAATAAATTTAAAATTTATTAAGTAATTAATAATGTAATAATATATTTAATTTTCTCCAACACCATAGATCAAAGAGAACAAAATATAAGAAACTATTTATTTTTAATAATGTCCAATCATTATTATGACTATAGAGATCATATTTAACTATACTTGATAGATACATGAGTATGTCATATAAATAAATGATTTGCGACCCGGCTACTACTCACATACTTGATATTTTTGGAGAATGCATTATGTGTGAAGAATACATCTGTCATGAATGAACAAGACACGACCCTTATTGATTAAGACACAGACGTACTATTAAAAACAATAATTTGTGTTGTAATAGAATTTCAAATATATATATATATATATGCTCATATATGAGATCGACTATGGTGAGTTGTGAAGTAAAACGTTGTTTTACTTCACGCTCATATTCCATTTTGAAAATCTAAACAACTGATTCGAACCGCTCAACATGTTCTCCATATTGAAATGTGCTTGGAGACCAAATTTTACATTTTTTGGAATTTTTTTACTATTTATTAAGTCACTTTGAAAATCGCAGATCCGGGTGAACAATAAAAAACAGTAAAAAATTCTGGACCATTCGATTAGCGATTTTCAAAGTGGCTTAATAAATAGTAAAAAAATTCCAAAAAATATAAAATTTGGTCGCCAAGTACATTTCAATATGGAAAACATGTTGAGCAGTTCGGATCGGTTGTTTAGATTTTCAAAATAAAAATATGAGCGTGAAGTAAAAATGACATCTTACTTCGCAACTCACCATAGCCCAGCTCTATATATATATATATGGGATAGGCTATCATGCTTTGGGAAGTAAAAATGGTATTTTACTTCCTGCTCATATCTTCATTTTCAAAGTTCAAACTGTCAATCCGAACATCTCAACATGATCTTCATATTGATATGTACTTGGAGACCAAATTTCACATTTTTGGAAATTTTTTACTATTTTTTTAGAATTTTTCAAATCACATCTTTTCATTAAATAAAAAAATAATAAAAAATTAAGAAAAACACTGATTTTCAAAAATTCAAAAGAAATAGTAAAAAATTTCCAAAAAATATAAAATTTGGTCTCCAATCACATTTCAATATGAAGATCATGTTGAGAAGTTCAGATCGACTATTTGAACTTTGAAAATAGAGATATGAGCGGGAAGTAAAACACCCTCTTTACTTCCCAAAACACCGTAGCATCACCCATATATATATATATATATATATATATAGAGATTGACTATGGTGAGTTGTGAAGTAAAACGTCGTTTTACTTCACGCTCATACTCCATTTTGAAAATCTAAACGCCCGATCCGAACCGCTCAACATGTTCTCCATATTGAAATGTGCTTGGAGACCAAATTTTATATTTTTTGGAATTTTTTTACTATTTATTAAGCCACTTTGAAAATCTCAGATCCGGGTGAACAGTAAAAAACAGTAAAAAATTCTGGGCCATTCGATCAGCGATTTTCAAAGTAGCTTAATAAATAGTAAAAAAATTCCAAAAATTATAAAATTTGGTCTCCAAACACATTTCAATATGGAGAACATGTTGAGCGGTTCGGATCGGGCGTTTAGATTTTCAAAATAAAAATATGAGCGTGAAGTAAAAATGACATCTTACTTCGCAACTCACCATAGCCCAGCTCTATATATATATATATATATATATATATAATTTCATGAAAATATTCTATTATAGCTCCCGGTCCAATCCTCTTATTTAAACAAGTATGAGATATTCATATTTGAGCTGAGAAATAAAATGGGCCTATTAATTATTCTCTTCCTTTCTTTGTATGGCTGCTCCACTCTCTACAGTCTTCCCAGTTTCACCTCTCTCGTGAATTCAAACCGCAGCGCCTCTCCAGTTACTCTCTATCGATCCAGCTCTTCCTGAATTGAGTGATCTTTAAACTTTAAGAACTGTTATATCAGGCATAGTGGATACTACGAAATCCTTTGTATAAGGCGAACTGTGTAATCGTCTGTGAAGTTTTTTTGCATTGCAGAAGAACTAGTTTTAGAAGAGGATGTTAAGGATATATTAAATTAAGTGAAAATTATCACTTGCTATAATAAGAATTAATTAAGCGCTCACTTGCATTTATTTCTTCATTAAGATTTAAGTTTTCCGATGTTTTAGCTCTATATGTATATACAGTGTAGAGACGCGTTCATGCAATTAAAAGATAGAACAATCTGGAAGCATTAAATTGATGCATGTAAGCATCCTAGATATTAGAAAATTGTAATCAATGGAAACATGTATTTGTCCCTTCCAATACCCTCTCTTCCCTCTACTATAAATACTTGATATATAACAAGAGATCTAGACATTTTTCATCTCATCTGCATAGCGACCATGGGCAGTTTTTTAGCTCGGAAAACAACGACGATTTTGTCTACAACTATTGCGAGGATGATTGCTATAATGACAACTATGACTATGACGACGACTATGCCTATGATTGGGATGATGATGATAACTCACGTAGGGAAGCAATGGCTGCGGTATTACGTTGGTTACTTTAGCTGTATTTTCATTGTTAATGAGTTTTGTTCATTTGAAATAGTATCTGTCAGATGGTATATTATGTTTACGTGCCATTATGCTGTTTGTTCTTTGTGTTGTTTTTTACAAGTTCAGTCACTTCAATTCTATTCTTAGTTGTCAAATTTCGTTATATATTTCTTTGTCAATTTCATTTATTTGTTTCTTTTTTGGCCAAGTTTGTTTCTTATTAACAAAACACAATCTCGTCATTAATCCATAGAACCGTGAACAAATAAATCATAGTAGGATTATTTAAAATAGGAAAGAGAGGACAGTACAATAGTGAGTAATAAACATATAGTTCAGCAATACTTGTCCGATTGAATGAAGGAGGCATGTCTCTGTAAATTAGGAAATTAGCCTACAGTTTATTCTTTTTAATATATAAATATTGAGGTAACATCAAGTTTGTGAATATTATCTTTATATTTCTTAATATAGAAACGATTAGGGTAAGAATTATATGTTCAATATAGGAACTCTTTATTTCCATACTTGTTTTTTTAATTTGTCATCATAGAATAACCAATCAGAACCCCAACGCCTTTAGATAGGGTTCGTAGCAGTCATCCCATTCTAACAAGTGGCTGGCATGACGAACTGTCATTCTGGCCAACGTCTCCTTGTTAATTAGTGCTTGCAATTTGTGAGTTGATTGCATTGTGAGTGTAGGACGCAGAAAGTTGCACATTTTAAAAGAGGAAAGTGTATGCATGTACAATGTCCCAGGGTTCAGTGCTCTCTATTTTTAAGATATGGAGAGGGCATCGAACTTGAAACATTCATTTCTTCCTGCTATTCCTTCTAGTTCACCCTCAATGGGCCTACTGTTCATGATCAGTCCATCGAGAGAGTTTATTGATTGTGGGGACGTTTAATTTCCGGCGGGCACAAGCCCCCGCCGCCGTTAATTATATCGGATGACCCTTCCAAGTCAAACCGAATATCTCGTTCATTCCGGGATTTGTACCTACTTTTTTGTAAACTGAACAATGAGGCTAAAATAGGGGCTCATGTACTGCTTTTAGATTTGGTTGGTTGGTTCTCGTTGTTTTTTGACATGTGTGAATATGTGTGTCCATGATGCATGCATGAATATGCAATTTATATCGTCCAAAATTTATGTTTTGTGCCTTGAAAATATGTACATGTGCTTAGTTATAATTTACTTATAAAAGAAAATCATTTAGATTTAAGGAAAGGTGTATTTGGTTATTTCACAGGCTGTTTGATGTTTGGGAATGTTTAATGTTGGTTTAAAAAGGTGGGAATTTGATTTGGGTTCATTTATAGGTGGTTTAAGTTGATTTGGATTTGAAACGAAGAAGTTATGGCCAAAAAGGGCTTGTTTGTGAAGTTTTCAACTTTCTAGGGACTTGTTTATAAAGTTTGAGGGACTGGAGATCATAATTTGGGCTTTTGACAGGGTTTCGAGTGCAATTTGAGCTTCCAGGGGCTTGTTTGAGAGGGGTTTTATGGTGTCAAGGGCCTTTTCATGATTTTCCTGGGACTGCACTGTGAATTCTTTTGTCAGAGGGACTGGAATGCAAAAGGGATTTATTTTGTCATTTTCTGGGCTTTAAGATTGTAACTGGGCTTGGAGATTGACATTGGCCTTCAGGATTTGTGTACAAGGCCTTCAAGATGTGTGCTGAACCTTTGAACTTTATTTTGGGCCTTTAAGATTGGTGTTGGGTTTTAAATTCTGTGTAGAGCATCAGATTTAAGTTGTGAGTTTCAAGATTGGGTTCTGGGTCTTCAGGATGTGTGTTTGGATCTTGGGTTCTCGGATTGGGGCTTGCTTTTAGATTTGTGTGTTTTGGGCTTTGAGATTTGGGTTGGCTCACGAGTCATAGTCTTTGAACTTTGAGATTTGTAACAAGGGATTTTGATTTGCTTTCTGACATGTGGACCTATATGGTAGTGGTCCCTTGAGTTTTCGATCCCTGAATGCTGACCCTTAGATCAAGCACCTACTTCAAGATTGGTTTTTTTTTTATTTGAACTTTCGTTTTGGCGCTCAGATCGCATGGTTCAAGGTACTTCAAAACTCGTGTCGATAGGGTATGTTCAGCAGAGACTTTAGGGCTTTGGACTCCGATGAACTTCCGGCCACGGCGGTTTTAAGGAGGGTGTGGTTGACATTGCCTTGAGGTTGAGAACATGTTGCACCTATTGTCGGTGGTTGATGATCGTCAGAAGTGGCTGTATGCGGCCAAGCTAGGGATCTCGGTACCAGCTCGAAATTTCATCTTATTCCACCAATTTCCAATGGTTTTCTTCAATTGTTGACTTGATTAGCATTGTCTTCATACATGGGATCCATTAGGAAGGTTGATTCTCGGTTTATTTGAGTGATGGTCACAATTTGAGCTTGGGCCCTCTCAATTCAGTGCCGATTTGGTACCAGCATAGGTTGCTAACACCTTGGAGCACAATCAGGGATTTAGGTGGTTTTATTTGGGTATTTTGAAGATCATTTGAGGTGTCAAAGAGTTTGGACTGGGCTGGAGCTTGAGTTAGAGGTATGACCAAACATCTGTCATATTGTATCCATGTTTAACCATGATTTTCTTTGTAAATTGTTGTTGATAACTTATAAAGATTTCATTATGCATTCATGATATGATATGTAAATCATAATCAGATCAGATTTCCGAATTTTGTGAGTTTTATTACTATTTATCATGCAGAAGGGTATAGTGGTCAAATATTTACTTTAAATATGCTGTTTTTGTATTTTCAGAAATCCAACTTTGAAATTAACTAGAAATAGCAGAAAAATCAGAAAATTTCAAAGTTTAACTCTAAATTGGTTGTCTTTCTGTCCTCTATCTGCCTATTCAATTGAATTTTTGATTTGGTTTCAGATCAACCTGTACTGGTCGATCTGTACCAGCAGGTCATTTTAAAGCATTTTGATGTTTATTTAGCATCAGTAGAGGCTTGGCCTTAGGTTAACTTGTTCCTTGTGCTGATACTGACATGGAATGAACATGTTTAAACTATGAGCAAGACTTAGACCATATATTGGCTATCAAAAAATCAAAAGGGTACTGATACCACATTTCCTTTTACCAGTATTCATAAAATATACATGAAGGCCCTTGTTTTTTTTTTATATATAATTGCATCTCACATGTTCCTTAACAGAACAGTGGTGTATGGCAGATCATCAAGCATCATTTCACAAGGTCAAAATGATTACCTTCTTCTCATTTGCTTTCTCTGCCATTAATTATGTACATAGGTCTTTATAAAAATAACATATGAAGGGAATAAATAAAGTTCATAATATGAATGAAGAGATGTAGTTAAACATCAATCTCCGTCATATCACTTGCCTTATTCTTCCTTTAATATGTCATGAGTGAAGTTTGATCATATACATAGGTCTTTATAAAAATAACATGTGAAGGGAATAAATAAAATTTATAATGTGAATGAAGAGATGTAGTTAAACATCAATCTTCATCATATTACTCATCTTATCTCTCTTTTTAATATATTGTCATATGGTTTGCACTTTTATTAATTTTATATTAAAGAAAGTATATAAAGATAGTGTCAAATGAGAGGATGTAGTTAAACATCAACTCCCAAAAGTCATTTCTTTTTATACTTCTTAAAATGTAAAATAGCCACTTTATTATTTTATATTTTTATCTTTTTAAAGTGTGTTTATGTGTTTTCAACTCTTGTGACAGAAAAGAACAAAAAGAAAAATAAAATAAAACAAAGGCAAAAGCAGAGAAGAAGGAAAGAAGAAGAACGAATAAAAGCTTTGCACTTTTATACCTATTTTGTTTATTATTATTAAAACATGCTTAATTATGGTGAAATAGCGATAAGCTCCAGAAAATAAGAACAAACCCTATAAACTAGATTGAAATAACAGTTTTTATATAGTATTTTTATTGAAAACAGTAAATGAAGAGGCACCCTTTTTTTTGTCATTGAACTATTGTACTTTCTTGTTTATCATGAGATGAACTCAAATATCATATAGCCCTCCCTTCTCATTATTTCAAAAGCTCTAATCAAAGGAAAGAAAGCAAAACGAACAGATTCAATTAATCAAACGAGAGACATCAAAGAGAATAAACGATAAAAGGAGAGTAATAGACTTCAAGCTCCAAATAAGAAGCATTTTATTCATCTATGGCATGTTTTACACATACATCAAAGCCTCTTAGGCATTACATTGCGAAATTGCTAAAAAGCTCTACCTATTCTATTTGGATTTGGTAGGGAATTTTTACAGTATTTTGTTACTGTTTTCGGGTTCTAATTTGGGGTTTTGTGGTATGATTGAGATTTCAGCAAAGCTTTGTGCTTGCTGGGAGCTTTTTCGGGTTGTGGCTTGTGTGTGTTTAGGAGTTATCTCTTGTTTTGTTTCAGCTGCAAGGGGCTTTATATAACCACGAATTAGGGTTTGGGCAGCAGGGTTGGATCAATGCGGTGGCTTCATCTTGGGCGTTGCTTGCATCCAACGGTCATGCTTGAACTAAAGAGGAGACAGGAGGTATCTTCAGCAGAGCCAGCTCACACCTTCTATTTTGTTGTTTTCCTTCTGTGAGCTGTTGGAGAAGAGATCCCTTTCATCTATGCGGGCATGGAGTAGCATGAGCCGTGAGGCTGCCCAATGGATGGTCTTCATGAGCCATGTGTACGACCGGAGGCAGCATGGAGCGCTTGATTCGAATTGAGCATTGAGTGCTAGCTGGCTGTGCTTGTGCGGGTCCCTTCTGTCAATTTAAATGAGAGCCCAAACTGGAGTGCAATCCCTCACGTTATTACCCATCGAGTCCATTTTAATGTGGCCGGCTTATAGTGGATTTTGGCCCAAATCAATTTTATTTGCTTCAAGCCAAAACCGAGAGCAGCCCAACTATTTTAATTTCATTTCTTTAATCAACTTGATATGGCCCGAACCAATCAATTTCATTTGACTTCTTCACTTTGGTCAAGATTGAAAAAACCGTGAGTATTCCTTTTCCAATTTTGTTATTAAATATTTATTTCTAATCTTCTCCATTTGCTGTCAATGGTTATCTCCATTTCCCATATTTTTAGCACATTTTTATTTATTTCTAAATGGCAACTTTTTAGGGTCAAACAGTGAGCAAGTGGTGTAAGGTACTAGCTGGGTCTTTGGTTACCTCAGCTTCAAAGGATGACTCGTCACCACTCGTTCCAGTTGACTCCCTTGCCTCCTCAGACTCCACTATGTTGTCACAAGTTCTAGTGCGTTTTTCTCTGCCTCTACCTCTTCCAGTGGCAGCTTTAGTACGAGTCATACCTAACATTCGCAAAACACATAAGCTTGTTAGCAACAAAATAATGCTATAAATAATTTAAAGAACACTTTCAATCAAAAATCCTAAAACCTATCGGGTTTTCATCTTGTTTTTCTCTGTTGAATTTTTAGAAATACGTCAAATCTTAAAAATTACATCTTGGGATGCAGATGCAACTATGCATATCCATCGGATCCTATAATTTGCAAATAAAAAAATAACTCATTATGTGTAAACAGAAATTATGTTAAGACGACCAATTTGTAATTTTCAAGTTTCCCCCTTTTATTAGAAGATAAAGTGTCATTCCTTAAAATATCAACCATCCACCGCATTTATCATCACAAGGATAAACTATTTGCAAACATAATGGCATTCCTTACACAAATCTAATATTGCTAAATTAATCAAATATCATCTTTATCTAAAATTCAAATAATTATACGTGTGAACTCAGCAATTTTGACCACAAATGGATAATTCCACAATCAAAACAGGTTTCATTTATGTCCGTATGAATTTAACACTTTCAATTCAAATTTCTTCTGCTAATTTCTTACTCTCGAGATCTTGATAAGACTAATGTCAGTTGATTTAAATAATAAATGATCTTTGTATACCATATGTTATAACATATCCAAATATAGTTCTAGAAACTTATTTAGAAGAATTTGAAAACTCCAAGTCTATAATTAAAAAGCAAAAGAAATTATTGAGTTAAATATGTTACATACATTTAGTTTTCTCCAACACCATATACCAAAAAGAACAAAATATAAGAATTTTTCTATTATTATTATTATTTAATCATTAATCCAAATTTAGAGATAATTTTTAATTATAATCGACCGATACATTTAAAGACCACTTCTACAATAGCATGTTGCATGAACAAAAGATATATTACCATACTACTACTCACGTATTTTATGCTTATGAAATGCATTGTGTGTGAATTGATAATGCATTTTTCATGAAGAACAAAACACACACGCTATTGAGCTGCTCCTTCATTATTAAAAAAAACATAAGTTAAACTAAGGTGGCGAGAGAGCAAGTGCGATAAGATCTCCTTTTAGTGGCGAGAGAGCTGCTCCTTTTAAGCGGCCCACTAGTCATGTCCCAAATACATGAGAATTCGAATTAAAAATTGAATATATGAAAGACAACATTCGATTTTTCGTATTTCAAAATTCTTTGAATTTTTGTTTTCAAATCCTATTTTATATTTTTCAAAACAAAATAATTTTCATACCAAAAACTTAATTGTTTTCATGGGTCATTTTTGCAATAATTGCGTGAATTTTATTTTTTTTGTTATTTTTCTTTACTGATTAATCATGTAACTTCAATTTCTTTAATAAGAAATCTTTAATGTTATAATCTTGTTTTGTACAATTAAAATTTTGTTATCAAATACAAGTGGGGTCTAGGCTTATTTTCTTTAATTTATTTCTTATTTTATCATTCATTTCTGCATTTGTTCTCTGTTTCCTGTATATGTTTATAGAATATGTCACTTGAAATAAAACAAATAATATCACTTGATAAAATGTAAATTATTACCAAGCACTTGTATTTACTTCTTCATTAAATTTTAAATTTTCCGATGTTTTAGTTCTATATGTGTATAGAGTGAAGAAAGGCGTTCATGCAATTTGAAGTTAGAAGTAGAACAATCTGGAAGCATTAAATGGGTGCAAGCAAGCATCCTAGATATTAGAAAATTGTAATAAATGAAAAGATTGATTTGCCCCTTTGGAATTCCTAGTCCTTGTTGATGCATTCATGAGCGCCCTTTCAATTTCATGACTTCCCTCTACTATAAATACTACATAACAAGAGAGTCATCTTGACAGACATCATTCATCTGATCTGCTCTCTTCAACTCTCTTCTTTCAAATATATATCTCGTTTGCTACTACCATGGGAAGCATTTTTAGCTCCTACGTACGACAATAACAGTCATTTTGGCATCTACAGTGTTGATTGGGGCAGTCTTTTTAGGAAATATTGCTGTGAATTTGTCTCCAACTACTCCAATATAGATTACTACATTGACTGTTGCAATGACGACTGTTACAATAACTATGACGACAACAATGACTATTACTCAGATTAGGAATGCAATGACTAGGCCAGTACTATAATGGTTACAGTGTATAATGGTCACTATTTGCATTTGGATTAGTATCTATAAGATCTTATTATCTTTACATACAATTAAGATGGTTGTTTGTCTGTGTTTTCCTTCAATTTCAGTTACTTTACTGATATTCTAACTTGTCCATTTTTTCTTATATTTCTTCGTCATTTTCATTTGATCATTTTATTGGACCAAAGTTGGCTTCTTATGGATAAGACAATAATGTCCTCATTAATACATAGAACCATGAAAAAATAATCAAAATAAGATTATTTAAAATACCCTCACAATTTTGCTAAAATCTGATCTTTACAAGCCTCTATACATGGAATTCGAATCACCCCAGATACTTTGATCTGACTGGGATTAATCTGATTATTTTGTAATTTGTTTGAGACAGATATCTTAGAGGATACAGATTCTCTTTATATGAGTATTTATAACATGCATGATACTCTACTAGATTTTTTTTCTTGTTGTGGAAAATCCAGTTCCAAAGGACTAAGCAAAGCTTGGAAACTAAAAATAAACAAACAACAACAAAAAATAATCTCGAAAACTAATTTTATTTTATTTTTTCAAATCTAATTGTTTGTTTATTTTTAGTGTTTAATTATAGCCTTATATGAATCAGTTTCTATTGTTGAAAACATTATACAATTAAATATATAATACTAAATTTAGTTTTCTCCAAAACCATAGTCCTAAAAAGAACAAAATATAAGGAGCTTTATGTTATTAATGCCTAATAATTAATTTGAACATAGTGATCATGTTTAACTATACCAGTTTGATACATTTTAAAGGCCGCTTCTCAAATAGCATGTCTCATGAATAAATAATTTGTTATCAAACTACTAATCATGTACATGATGTTTACGGAATGCATCTTTCATGAAGAACAAGACAAAAACACTATTTATAAGATAGAAACACGATTAAAAATAATAATTATCTGTTGCAACTACATTTTAAAAAAATACTATTCCAAAAAAAAAAAGGAACAAGACATGAATAATACATTGCCTTAATATCAATCATAGAGCATACATGCGTGGCAAAGAACATAGTTATATAAACTTTGTTTTTTTTAGATATGGAAGACATGGCAAAAAATAAAAAGTTGTGTTTTTGGAAAATAAGAATTTTATAATAATAATTAATAATTAAATTAAAAAAATGAATATTTGAATGACCGGACTTTCAAATTAATTTCCAGCTTAATATCTCCTGTTGTATGCGAAATTTATTCGTGACTAAAGCTACAAGTAGTGAGATTTTGTCGTTGTAAGTCGGTTTGTACTCCTCTAGATTGGACTTTTACATTTAGATTTTTCGTGTTTAATTTTTTTAATTTTAGTTTTTAATTTTTTGTTTCCGTAACAAAATAATTTTCTAAAATCATCCACATTTTGATTTTGTTATTTTCATTTACTGATTAATAAGGCATCTTCAATTTCTTAATTTTTTTCAGCCTCACCACTGCAAAAATGAAAAGTAATAAATTTTTAAAATTCCGACACCCAAATTCCGAATGTAGTAGTTGGTTTATCACCAAGCGAGCCCGAACAAAGAAAAAAATATTTTCTTTCAAATATTATTAGTCCATAATATGATACTATTTCAACTTTAATTATAGATTTTGTTTTTTAATTTTCTAATTAGATTTTATACATGTTCAAATGTCTGAGATAATATTCAAATACAAAATATGGAATATCTTGCTGGTCCTTAATTTATACTTATTTTATGGAATCAAACATGCCTAATTATATTGAAATACTTAAACTACTAGAGATGGCACTGAGGTTTAGATATTACCCGGTCCCAATACTTGAACTACGTGACTTAATTCCGATCCCAATACTTAATCTAATTGACTCAAATATGTCGTGTATAGTTAACGTTTTTTTAGTAGTGTTAAGTATATATTAATTCTCACATACTTCTATATGGTCTTATGCTCACAAATGGCTACGTACTCTGTTTAATTCATATTTTCTTTTTTTTTTGTGCACTTCACAATTTGGACCCTCGATCGATTATTTGATGCACGAGTTTATAAGTAACTTGGCAAATTTTGTAATGTTTGTTATTTTTTTTAATTAAATAATGTCATTTATACCCTGTATGTAAAAATATTGGTTATTTAGCATGGTTTGAATTGTCTGAATAAGTGTGAACTTTTTTACTTGTAACATCATATATATTTTTCAACAATATATATACAGAATAAAAAAAATTACAAAAAAGAGTGTTATTTTTAAGTTAGTTGAAATGCTTCCAACAAAAAGAGACCGCAAATTGATAGAAACATTACTTTATTAAATTATTATTTGACCAATGGAGTAATACTCATTTTTTATCCATTGATCATGGTTTCAAATAACAAATTTATTGAGAATTTGAGACAAAACATAACTAATTTGATTATTTTGAGATTTCAATAGTTAATTTTAGTAGCCTTTTGGCATTTATTACAATAAAGACAAGATTGAACCTGTCTTGAAATTAAAATAAAATAGAAATATAAGAGATGAGATTATGTATGAAGATATGAAAAATGCGAAAAAACGGATAAATGTCAGATTTATATTCCAATCTGATTGGATACTAGTAAAACAAAAGAAAAGAGAATTATATTATTACAAAAATATCGACGAACCATGAAAGAGATTGATCTTCAAATACAATTAGTTTTCTCCAACATCATAGATTAAGACTACAAAATATAAAAAACTTTCTTTCATTAAGAATTTCCAATCATTAATTCGAATTTAGAGATCATATTTAACTATACTCGATCAATACATGTAAAGGCCACTTCTATATTATCATGTCAAATGAATAAATAATTTTTGACCCAACTAATACTCACGTACTTCATGCTTTTGCAGAATGCATTATTTGTGAACAATGCATCTGACATGAATGAACAAGACACAACCCCTACTCTTAAAAATAAGTATGAGAAATTCATTTTTGAGATGAGGAATAAAATGGGCCAAAATCTTCAATTAAACGGCCTATAATTCTCTTCCCTTCTCTGGATCGCTGCTCCACTATCTTCCCCCTCCCCCTCTCTTCACTTCTCTCATCTCTCTCGTAAATTCAAACCCTAGCTAGCGCCTCTCAATTTGCTCTCTATCGATCGCACGCCGTTCTGTCTTCCAACCATCAATCGATTTGATAGTCTATCAAGGTTCTCTCTCTCTCTCTATGTCATATTCCAGATTTTACCAAGTTAGATATTATATCCCTTAATTTAGAATTTTACCAATCAACATCCTTACAAATCGTATGCATGCACAAGTATCAGTTTAGAAGCCCTCACTGAAAATTCAAATGGAGAACGAGTGATAAGAACGATCAGAATAGTTGTGAATTTTGATGTAATTGAGATGAGATCTGCTTTAAATAATTTTTAATTTAAATTGAGATTAGATAGGCCAGAACTAGAAATATTGGTTAGAAAAACTTGATCTTTGTGCCTTTGAATCTACAATTTATATTAACCAAGCAAAAGGATCACATGCACTTTCTTGCTTGGAATGCTTGCTGGGTACTAAGAATTGCATGCTTTCGCAAACTATGTTTGCGGTTTTTTGCTCTGCATGTTATATCTGTTAAGGCGGTGAATCCAATTATCGTTATTTATGTTTCATTTGGCACTGTATAATATTGAAGTCAAATTAAATGAATTATTTAAAAATAATACTTGTGAATAGTTATTTACTAGTTTACTTATTTTGAGATCAACTGATCTCGCAATCTAAGCCTGCGAATTAAATAAATAGTATGCCATGTACATAGAACTAATTTACTAATTTACTTATAGGAGTGCTTTTGTGTTGTGTTCCTTATCTTCTCAGTTTGCTCATCATTCCTTGAGATTATAAATTGAATTAAAGACTAAATATTATTACCATACTCGGTGTCGTCTTCTCCTACATTGATGAATGATCAATTTGTTCATGTTTAACTTGCTATGCTATTATTTTTTTACTAATTTTTCAGATATATGACAAGGAGAACTTTACATGACTAGCTACTTGCTTTGCTTCAATTTAGCATGATTGGTCAAGGAAAAGGTATGACTAAAGCTCAAAATTGGTGATAATTTGGTATGCTTTTTTGATAATATGTCATTGATAATAAATTTCATGTGACTTAGTATTCCATTTGGCATTGGCATTTTTATATTTATGGAAGGAGGCTAGATGACCTCATAGAAGCCAGCAAATTTCTTCTCTAGGTATAAACATAAAAAATGTCAAGCCATCCTTGTATATCCTTTGTATCTTATTTATATTCTACCTTTATGATGTATTGTTTAAATTTTTTAATTGATAGTAGGGTTATACTGACCTCTATAAGTATGAACAGGCAGCAAGGACGTAAGTGTATACAGTGCCGTATTGCATGGGTATAATTTGAATGAGGCCACATGCTGTTGCTGTGATGACTCATTTTTCCTATATATATATATATATATGCTGTGGAAGGACTAGGGTTTTAGAAGCACTGCATGTATTGTCAAGATTTGATGTCAGGGCAGCCTACACGAGATTTCATGTCCTTTGAAGCCAATATTTCTTTACTAAATGATATGGATCTTTTGGCTAAATCGTTATCACTGTAAGTACATACTACCTTATAGGTTTTCTTAATTATTTCTATCTTCAAATCAGTAATTTTTTTTATCTAATCGGTTGTTTATCATTTGTTTTCAAATGTTTATAGAATCAGGATTTGCATCGCGCCCCTCACAGCGCTCATATGTAAGTTCTCATCTCTCAAAAAACTCTGTTTTTTGGAAGATTCTACTAATATTTTTAACAAAATAATACATTTTCACCGCATGCATTTGATAGTTATCAATTAGTTTTATTGTTATATATGGAAATTCTGTGAACTATCATTAAGCTGATTGTTGGCCAAATTTTCATTTATGCTGCACCTTCTCTTCAATGAAAAGACATTTAGTTTTGATTTACAGGCCACCCTCAGGTCGTAATTCGGTTTAAAGTTGACACATATGGTGCTGCATAGTAGCACATAATTGGGTTTAAATTTTCATATTTTGTTCGGAAATGTGTGTACCTATCAGATATTATATATTCTGTGTAGTAGCACATATATTTTTTTTTCCTTGGTGATTTCAGTTATAATGACAACAAGTTTTACTGTCTGCTGCAGCCGAAGCTTTGGAAATCAATGTTACCTCGAATTGGAGGTAATAGTGAGCACGCTTCTTTCTTTGACCTTCACATTAGGAAGAAAAAGAAAGACATCATCAAACGGCTATCCGGGCAGTTGAATTCCAAGAGGCGGTACCAGTATAAGAACTCATAACTTTCAAGTTTGGTTAGTAATGTCTTGAATTATTGGTCGACAAAACCAAAGTGAAATCGCTGAATAATTGGGATTGTTTTGCTGTTTCATTGTGATGTAGTATTTTTGTTCTTTAGCTGTTGTGGAACTATACAAAAGCAGCTGGATAAGATGAAAATTAAGACATTGTGGTAGTACTGGAAGATGAAAATGTATGACTAGAGATAAAGATTTGGCCCACTGTTTTTGCAAGTGTAGTTTCACTACATCAATTGTAGACAAGCATGAGTGTTCAAAAGGACGATGAAACTATTGCTGCCACAACATGCCTTGTAAATAAAATCTACAATTCAAAATCTCTTAGAATTATCAAAATATACTAGTTCTTGAATATGTTCACTATATTTTAATATTCTTTCCCCCATCATTTGATATGCAATCTTCGCCTTGCGAGATGTCAACATTTGACCGCATTTTTTTTGAATTTTTTTACTATTTATTAAGATGGGTACAAAAATACAATGGTTTGAAAACAGCGATTTTGGAAAATACTTAATAAATAGTAAAAAAATTCAAAAAAATGTAAAATTTGATCTGCAGGCACATTTTAATATATCCATCATGTTGAACGGTTTGGATTGACTGTTTGGACTTTGAAAACTTTGAAAATGTGGAGTATAATTCGGTGTCACCAAAAAAGGATGTAAGTGGATCCCTCCTCTCTCTCTATATATATATATAGAGAGAGAGGCTAAGATACAAACGTTTGTTCGTAGGCCATGGAACAAACGGTTTGGTTCTCCGATTTGCAAAGTCCAAACAGTCGATCCAAACCGTTAGATATTCAATCTATATTAAAATCAGCCTGGAGACTAAATTTTACATTTTTTGGAATTGTTTTACTATTTATTAAGATGGTTTGAAAATTGCTGATTAAAATTATGCACCATTGGAAAACAGCGATTTTCAAACCATCTTAATAAATAGTAAAAAAATTCCAAAAAATGTAAAATTTGGTCTCCAAGCTGATTTTAATATAGATTGAATATCTAATAGTTTGAATCGATTGTTTGGACTTTGAAAATCAGAGAACCAAACCGTTTGTTCCATGTCCTAGGAACAAACGTTTGTATCTTAGTCACTCTCTCTCTCTCTCTCTCTATATACATATATATATATATATACACACATGTATATGTATTTACATTTATATATTTACATTTATTTCTACTAAATAATAATTTGAATATTAATTAATAAACTACATTGTACAAATTCTTTCATTATTTTTATTAAATAGTCTAGAAGTCCCACAAACCAACCAAATTAGCGATGAAATATTTATCAAAATCACATCCTGTTGTTGTACAAATTTAACTATCAGATTTGTGCTGCATATTTTTATGTTGTCCTGATTGCTAATTTAATATCTCATTACGTATATATCTACCTTAAAATTGTTGCGGCCACTGAGCCATATATTAAATTTGAAACTCTTGAATTTGTTGATTCTTCCTTCGTCTCTGACCACTGGCTCAAAATAGAATAGAATTATTATAATTTATTTACCGTTTAATTATAGTTGCAAACTTTTTTTAAGAAAATAACAAAAAAAATAGTATATATAGAAAATTACCTAGTTTAGCCTTCCAAAAATAAATTTTTACCGACAATGCTGCTTATTTAATTAACACAAATATTAAATTAATATTAAATTAAAATTTTTTCTCTCTGAATTATCTCAAAGCACTAACACTATAAATTTTACAATTGTATATATATAATAATACATTTAGCTTTCTCCAACACCATAAGAACAAAATATAAGGAACTTTTTATTATTAATAATCTACAATCATTAATTCGAATAAAGATCATATTTAACTACACTCAATCGATATATTTTAAAAGTCGCTTTTACATTAGCATGTCACATGAATAAATAATTTGCCACGAGACTACTATTCACATACTTGACATTTGCAAAATGCTTCATGTGTGAAGAATACATCCTTTATGAATGAACAACATACAAAAGCTATTGATTGAGCATATTAGAATAGACAAAATTTCTAGTGTACCGGCCATCAAAACTTTCAAAATAGTCAATTTCCCCATAAAAACATCTTAATACCCATTATATTTATAGAAATTTAACATTCTTTCGTTTATCCTCTTTTATTCATTAAATATGTTATTTAATTATTTCAAAAGTTAAATTGACAAATATATCACTTTCTTTCAAATGAAAATGCTTCATCTTCTTTGTGCCTAATCATATTGACTGCAAAAGCAATGTAATAAACACAACAGAATAAAGAGTGATGTTGAGCCTCTGAGCTGGTTTGTTTTATTCTGAGACGGTTGTACTTTTGCTTTTGTGTTTTGTTTTGCTTGATGAATAATGTAGGCTTATTGTCATAGAAGTCTTAGGGATGTAAAAAAAAAAAATATTATATATGGCCTTTTGTTATAAATAGAAGCAAAAACTGTAATATATTTTATTATTGTAAAATCCAGCGTTATTTAATCCATTGGTGAAAAAATGTTTGTAGCAACTGAAGTCAGCGACGCTAACTTTTTTTTTTTTTATCAAGTTCAACTTCCATTTCGTTGTTTTTCATTAATAGGCATGCTCATCATCTCTAGCCTAAATTAAGAGAATTATTATTAACTACCGTTAATTATTTTAAGATGATAACCTAATATAGTATACAAGAAATTTATTAGATAATAATGAACCCTTTATATGAGATGCATCAAGAACCATTAATTCCGTGCTTTTAAAATTTTAAATCAGTTAATGTACGATTAAACATACACTAAACTTTATCATTTTAATAGACATGATATATTTTCTATATTGTTGGATTTTAAATTTAAGATAGAATGTATTGTAAGTTATCAGTTGATAATCAAAATCACTCCGCATTAAAATAAAAAATTATCATTTGGTTAAGAGCTGTTAAAAGTGGTTTTATTTTTATGTTTAATTAAATAGATGGATTAAAACAACGACTTCTTGTTTCCTCCTTTTCTTGGCCTCCTTAGTTGGTTTCGTTTCCACTTTTCTTGGCCTCCTAAGAAAAAATTATCATGCTATTATCACTTGAAATAAATAGTGTGAATTATTAAGCAATCACATGCATTTATTTTCTCATTTAAAATTTAAATTTTCTGATGTTTTTAGTTATATATGCACGTGTATACAGTGAGAAAAGCGTTCATGCATTTAGAAAATTAGAAGTAGAGAAATATGGAACCATTAAATGGATGCAAGCAAGTATCTAGCTAGATATTAGACAATTATAATAACTAGTTCATTTTCTTTCTTTTTCTTCCCTTTACTATGCGTTGGTGTTCTTCACTCGGGGATATTTAGTTTTAATTTAAAATATATATGTGGTATATGTAAACAATTAATTAGTTTTTTATTAACAGTAAACTTGTTACTTCTAACATATAATAACAAAAGGAATGATAGAATGACCTTGTTTTTTTTAAATTAAATTGCTTATTTTTAATAAAAACTATTTTCTTGTAAACATTTAGCTGTTGCAATCTAACATTTTTTTATTCTAGTTTTGCACTGTATATTTAAAAATTTCAAGGAGGGTCAAATGATAAGTACGTACGAAAGTGCAATGATAACTATTCATGTCACTAGATGTGTATTGAGAATTGTAACTATATGTGTTCAAATAAAATAAGAATTATAACAAAGAACTAGCTAAGTGTTAAGAAAAATAATATTTTTGTTAAAGATGATAGTTTGCCGAATTGAAGTCATTCCACTTGATTCATATAATATTATCAGCATTGATATATATTTTGTTGTGAAAATATAATATGATCGGTGAAATTGATATTGAATAATAATTATTCAAATGTTAATTGAAAATAGCATAATCTAAAATAAAAATTATCAAACTAGCAATGCATATGAAATTAAATTACGGATCACATTTTTTTTGTTAGCGCTGCAGATAAATATTATATTAAGTTTCCAAAAATAAAAGTAAACTGACATAAACATGTTATTTAATTGACACATAACTATTCACTCTCTATTATTAATCTCGCAAACATTAAGCAGTCTATTGCCAACCTCTCTCTCAATTATCTTCCGTTAATGACAACATTTATCGGATTCATCTGTCATTTCAATGTTTTTTTTTCAATTTAATATAATAAATAATATTAAAATATTGTTTGCTATTCTAATTCGTCTTTCCTTTTTCTATATGATTGGTTTTTTATCACTTATTTTTGCATTCCTGCGACAGTCTTCTTCGCACCCCTCACAGCACACTTATATAATTTTTTATCTCCCGAAAACTTTGTTTTAAAAAAGCCTCTAGTAATTAAAATTTTGACATCCTTGTTGTTGATTATACAATCTGCAACGCTGGTTGTGAGGTGATTGTTCCAAACGAGACCGTTGAATCCCATAATTGAAACAAACAAAATTATACAATTATATATGTAATAATAAATTTTGTTTTCTCCAACACCATAAATCAAGAAAGAACTATATAAGAAACTTTCTATTATTAATGTCTTTCAATCATTAATCAGAATTTAGGGTTCATATTTAACTATACCCGTTCGATACATTTAATAGGCCGCTTCTACATTAGCATCTCACATGAATAAATAATTTGTGCTCAGACTACTACTCACGTACTTGATATTTGCAGAATGTATCATGTGTGAAGAATACATCCTTTATGAATGAACTAAATACAAACGCTGTTGATTGAGACAAGCACTATTAACAATAATTTCTATTCCAATTGTACTTTAAAATACGGAAAATTTCTAGTACATATCCATCAAATTTTCAAATTAGCCAATTTTCTCATAAAAACATCTCATTATCCATGATACCCATAAAATTTAACATTCTTTATTCAATCCCTTTTTATTAACTAAATATGTTATTTAATTATTTTAAAAGTTAAATTGACAAATATATTCCTTTGTTTTTTGAAAGATGTCCCTTAATATCTGAGACATTACTGAATTGAATAAGAGAGAAAAATGAAGGAATGCTTCATCTTCTTCGTGCCTAAACTCCTTTAAAATAAAACCTGAAGCACTTCACTATTAAATTAGCTTCTCTCTATAGATGAAATCAACAAATTAATCCTCCCATGTGGTTGTTTGAGCACTTCTGTGAATCTTGCACCACGATTAAGTAATACCTGAGTGGCAGCTACTTGTCTGTATTGGGCTAATTCTAGTTTTAAGCTTCCCTAGACTTGCTTCTTAGTTTTTAACTGAGCAGCGGACCCTACACGAGTCACTGATAAGCCCACGTTGATAGCTGGGCGAATTCCTCGATAAAAGCGCTCCGTTGCCATATGTCCTCTCGTGCAGTCGTGACCTCGTGTCCCCTCATTCTAGCAGCATGATATTTCTGACACTATACCTCATAACTCTCATCCTTGCACAAGCCGGATCAGCGAAGAAGATGAAGGGTCCCTTTACTTTTTATCTCTTGTTCAATTTTAATGCTGTCACAACTATTAAAGGACGTCTCCATTTGAAAGGAAGGAGTATATTTGTCAATTTAGCTTTTAAAATAATTAAATAACATGTTTAATGAATAAAAGAGAATAGAAGAAATAATATTAAATTTTTATGGCTATATTGCATATTAAGATTTTTTTTTTGGAGAAATTGGCTATTTTGAATGTTTTGATGGATACCCTAGAAATTTTAATTTATATACTATGTACAAAATAAAATGTTAGTACATGGTGAATATTTATGCCTTATACTGAAATATATATTATGATCAAGGATATATATTTTGTTTTAAAATTAATAATAAATGATCATGGAAAATGAAATAAAAAATAATTATTCAAATTTTAACACAAAATAGCCTATAATCTAGACATTTTTTCATCTCTTTATTAAATAGCCGATGCGTGCGAAATCCCACATATCAAATTAGCAATCACATATTTATCAAAATATCATCTAGTGATTGCACAACTTAATGTTGTTCCTAACGATATCTAACGATATCTAGAGGGAGGTGAATACGGAGCCTTTTAAAAATTTAACTCTATCGGTTATATATTCAAATATAAATTGTTTTTATGTACAAGTATGTGTAGTTCTTGACAGAATCAAGAACTTATTAATTTAAAGTGCAGTAAAGTAAATTAAAGTAAATAGATATAGTTAGAGAAAGTGACACAGAAATTGATAACGGAGTTCGGCGAATTGAAGAATTTTCAAAAATTCATAAAAAATAGTAAAAAAATTCAAAAAAAATGTAAAATTTGGTCTCCAAGCACATTTTAATATGGAGAACACGTTGAGCACTTCGGATCAACTATTTGAACTTTAAAATTGTAAAAACTAATTGATAGCACCAAGGCCTTGGTCATACCACTTTGATCTTAGCCAACCTGTATATATATATATATAGAGAGAGAGAGAGAGAGATAGGCTAATATGCTTTTAGTAGCATATGGGCCGATATGCTTCCAACTCAAAATTGGATTTTCAAAGTCCAAACGGTCGATCCGAACCGTTCAAGTTGATCTACGTATTGAAATATGCTTGGAGACCAAATTTTACATTTTTTGGAATTTTTTACTATTTATTAAGCCACTTTGAAAATTGTTGATCCGGGTGAACAGTAAAAACAATGCAACCAAATTCTGGACCATGTGATCAGCAATTTTCAAAGTGGCTTAATAAATAGTAAAAAATTCCAAAAAATGTAAAATTTGGTCTCCAAGCATATTTCAATATGGAGAACAACTTGAACGGTTCGGATCGGCCATTTGGACTTTGAAAATCCGATTTTGAGTTGGAAGCATATCGGCCCATATGCTACTAAAAGCATATTAGTTTATCTATATATATATATATTGGTGAAATCGAAAAATAAGTCTAATAATTATAGGTAATTAATATTCCACATAGAGCAAAAGGGATGGCTTTAAATAAGTGTTAGGTCCCAACTAACAATGGAATAATGGCAATTTTCACTTGCGGTTGTCAAATTGCTAAATATTATTGACTTTTTATTAGGATATATACATATGCAATAGAGTGCATTAATCCGGTATCCACGCAATTAAAAATGAAAATATTCAAACAAAGTAAGATCTAACCAAAAGTCCAGAATTAAAGTTCAAAATTAAAATTAAAATAAATTTAAGGCGCACCATTAATCTAGTACGTATTACTTGGTCATAAATTAAGGCCAATCCACACGTCCAAATGTTTTTATATAGTCACACTAGTGGAAAAACACACATCAGGATCGGTTATTTACGCACATTAGGATCGGACCCAGAGGCGATGCTGACCCAGGCGATACAAATGCGGTAATAAATCTAGGTCGGTTAAACGGCTAACATGTGGTCACATCCTAATTGAAACAAAGTATTCAAAGAGCAGTCCCAAAGTGGGGACTATTCAAAATTAATCCCTAATGGATTAATTTTGAACGGGTATCATGACCTAAAGGCATTAATCATTCGGTTGTGGCTCGAATGCAAGACAATACTCTAGCTAGATACATTTAATTAACTATATACTCTTATGAAAATACACATCCATTCACAAAACTAATTAAACATGATCGAGTTTTATATTTTACTTACATTTTTTTTGGATGCCGGATCGAGTGAGATGAAGATCGTACGTCACACCAAATCCCTCAATAATAGCCAATCTACAAAATTAAGATTTTTGGTTTTTATATGAAAATCCATATAGCACTACAATATACTAGTATGTGTACGAAAATTCAGAATTTTTCACAATAAGGAGCTATTTTAAATGGTCCGTAATACATAACGGGTATAGTTTGGGGGACAACAAAATGGCATGCTTACATTACTCAAAGAAATGAAGCAAATATTATAAACTAACATGAAATATGCGTTTCAAACCGAAATATGTGCTGCTGGTACAAAGGAACACACCAAAAACAGTAAAAACGACCTGTTCTGCTAAAACAGTCAATGTTGACTGTCACAGGGACCAAAATGCAAAATAAATTACACTGGCATGTAAATGATCAAAACACACAGTTTAGCCCTAAATTTTGATTAAATTGGATTTTTCTACTATTTTTAGTGAAATTTCAAAGTTCAGTTTTTCAAAATTCTGATTTTTTCCATTTTCAAAATTCTGATTACCAATTAAATCATGCATGAAGTACATATCAAATATATGAAGAAATAAAAGTTCCATGTAGCCAATTGATCACAACAAAATGGTCCATAATACATAACGGGTATAAAAAAAATTTCAGATCCGAATATTTCTGGTTTCAACCGAGATACAAAAATCAAAGAAGTGAAGGAAAAGAATTTACCTCTATCCTCTTCTTCTAAACTGTGTTTCGTGCAGAGATCAGAGAAATGCGACAGATATCGTGTTTTCGCGTACAGAGAACAGAGAAAACCGAGAAAACCTAGAAATTATATTTATTTCGCGTTGTGGGCCATTAAGAGAAGAGTTATTAGTATCGGTTAAATTTAAAAAAACAATTCTAAAATCAATCAGGGTCGGTTAATTAATGAACCGATGCTAATAAATGGATAAACCAAGATCGGTTAATTAATGAACCGCTGCTAAAATCAATCAGGGTCGCTTAATTAATGAACCAATGCTAATAAATGGATAAATCAAGATCGGTTAATTTAATGCCCGATGCCAATAGTATTTAGAATCGGTTAATTAATAAACCGATGCTAATAAATGGATAAATCAAGATCGGTTAATTTAATGCCCGATGCCAATAGTTTTTAGAATCGGTTAATTAATAAACCGATGCTAATAAATGGATAATCAGGGTCGGTTAATGAGATGACCGATGCTAATAGTAACCAGGATCGGTTATTTAAAAGAACCGATGCTAATAAGTAAATAATCAGGATCGGTTCTTTGTAAAGAACTGATCCTGATATGTACAGCACTTTTAAGAGCGGTTGTTAATATTTAACCGATCATGATTGTCCCTTTCAAGATCAGTTGTTTATAAAGCCCGATCCAGATATAGATCAGTATCCAATTACTGAAAAATCCGATCCTAATAGGCCGATGCTGATGTCCGTTTTTCCACTAGTGTCAAGTGGTTTAATTTCGATTTCCTTAATTTCTTCTGAGAAAGGAGGTGGTGCAAATTCATCGAAGATAATCTCCTTCTTAGAAATTAAATTGGTTTTAATTAATATTATAAGTCATTTTCGAAAGCAAAAAGGAGATATTTGGTTCTAACCTTTTTAATATTTTTTTCTAAAATGTATTTGGAGCAAAATTTGGAAGATTTTATTTCCTATTGAGAAAATCCAATGTCGAAACAAATATAAATATTTTTTTTCAAAGGTATATAATATATTTTAAAAATTGGTTGTTAAAGTTTAGCTTATTTAAATAAAATCAAGAAAAAATTTAACGTAATTTTTTTTTGGCACGTGAAAGTGCGTATATAAAACATAAAATAATCAGTTTAATGGGCCTATATGGGCCGTAGTTGAATTAATGGGCCCTTAGTTGCTCCAGCTCATGGGCCGAAGGGATCAATTGTCATTTGTTGAGTGAATGCTTAAATGGCCGGGGCAATTGAAATTTGATGGCCAGGATCAATCGTCGTAACTTTCATTTTTATTGATTTAAATATTGTAAATAAATATGTGGTATGCATTTCGCTACTCTAGTAGATAAACAATTTGAATAGAAAAAAGATGCAACAATTATTTAAATTTGGAGACAAATTAAGTAATTAGTGTTTAGATAAATTAGATAATTCCATTCCAATGGTATATATATCATTATATATATATATAGACCATTTATATATCCTATATAAGCTACTTTCTATACAAACTACATATAATTAACTTCATATTTTATTACTCTCCCAAAAAAACCCAAATTTAGCTTAACTATAAGCTCTTGGCAAATACTTTCTCATCATTGACTTGAACTGGTTCCAAGAAAAGTGCCTTGATCAACTTCTTCTTCTCCTCATCTGGTGCACCGAGCCCGTCCCCTCCTTGGTAAATGCAGTGAGAAATGCGTGCAAGATTCATGGAGGCATCAGCAAAGGAGCGAGGGAAGGGGTTAGCCCCTAGTGCATCCTGGTTGATCTTTTTCCATACATTGATAGTCAATTCATGCATAGCCAAGCGGGCCTCGTGCTCGTTTGCACCATTCTCACGCATGTAGCATGCGATGGATGATGGTGCATCGCCTCTCTCCAGCTCCGCCTACAATTCATTATTGTTTGAATAACAATTTAAAAAAAATACTCATTGTTTTATAAAAGGAATAAACAAATGTTTATCTTTAGTAGTAACAATTTCACCACAACAAGATAGTAAGAACATACCGAATGTGTCGCCGAGTCATTGCAAAGTCTGAAGATCATAGAGGAAGTTCGAACGATGCTCGGGTAACTCTCTTGCTCAGCCAAAGCTTTTGCGGTAGATTTCTCTCCGATCAAGGTGAACACATGATGTAACATGAGAGGCCCAGATGATGACATCCATCCATTCGATATGTAGTCATGTAGAGATGGAATAGTTGATCCGTAGTGCCATTTGGCCTCAGTTAAGAAGGCCTTGCAGAGATCATACCACTGCCATTTATCATGATAAAATTCAGAAATTGATGTAAGTTTCTTGGGTAATGTAAGATGCAAAACATAAATATTGAATTGGGCTGAAATTAGGCCTAATTAGGCCTGCTTTACTCTGAAGTAGCTATGTTCAGACAAAAACCCAACTTATTTGTAAGCATGAATTTGATAGCTTGCTCTTTTCCATCCATAAAAAAAATATAAAAAAATAAAAATATATTTTGAAAGAAAGCACAAAATCTTACCGCTGTCCTAAGCCAAGGGAGAGGATCCCATCCTTCTACTTTGAGAACATGTTCTGACCATTCATTTGTGGTGTCTAAAATAGTTTTATATATCGGCCTCATGTACTCTGGTAGTTCTTGCATGGCATCAAGGCTCCACCTAGATATACATTCAAACAGTACTGTCAATAATAAGTACACCTGAGTTAGACAGAGTCATCAATTTAGAAAATTAGAAAATTTAATATGAATATTTTAGATTCCTGCAAATTAAGTTCAGTATTGTACTTCCATAATTTAACAGAAATTTATTACATTTTTATTTAGGGATGAATTGATAAGGAAAATGTATAAATAATACTAGTTTTCAAGTACTCACTTTCCCATGGCATCTGTGAAGACAACAAGTTCCTCCAAGGTTCCATATATGTCATAGACATCATCCAAGTGAACAATAAGAGCAAAGACTCTGGTAACAATCTCCCGGCATTCGCTCCGTTGCGGCTCGAACACAATACCAGTTGCGTAGAAGAAGCACTCGATCAAACGGTCCCTTGCAAAGGTTAATTTCTCCCCTAGTGCAACTTCCTTCCACCACCTAATCAAAATAACAGCAACATACAAGTTATAACATGCATGTGTTTATGGACTGTATATATAATAGAAATTTCTGCATTGTCAAATATTCTAAGGTGCATCATAAGAATAATGGAAAGCAAATAAAATCAAATTTTGATAAAAAAAAAAAATATCAAGGGAAAAATTAATGAAGTACCTAGACATTCTCCCAATTTCACCTTGATTGACAATTTGGACTCGGTTAAAATCAAGTTTCGCCAATTGCAAGAGCTTTGGTTCAAACTTTCCATCTCTCTCATATTGATCGATGAACCACCTTGCCTCAAGCCTTGGAGCTCTCCAGTGCAGTGGCAGCTCTAGCGTGTGCGCAATTCTCCCTTTTAGGTACGAGTCAAGTGTCGGTTTGGCCTCAGTGAGGTGCTTCGAAGAAAACACTCTTGCCTTGTCAAGTAATTCCTCTCCATCAAATGCCAAGAATGAGGCCTCAAAAAGGGATAGGAGTCCCTTTATGTCTTTTTGAAGGATTGGCTTGAATGTTCCATTGTTGTCCAAGAAGCTACTGAAGATATCTAAATTACAAAAAAAAAAAAAAAAAAATGTTACAGTTTTATCCAAAAAATAAATGCTTCTATTTTAAAATTAAAGAAGTCTCAGCTCCTTTTGCAATTTTGGATTTTCTAAATACAAATTTGGCGTCAACTCTAAAGGATCACAAATTTAATTAATTATACATGTCAAGTGTACATGTTTAACATGGATTTAGATGTACTTTTTGTAACATAATGCTTTTGAGTAAATTGATTTCAACCCTTTTTTTCTTTTAACTTGATTAAAGAAGTACCTTGAGACACTGGAAACCTGTTCTCTCTTAGCAACCTAAAATACAAAGACATGGAGAGAACATCTTCCTTGAAAGCACTCTCTGATTTGGAGATTGAGCCAAGGACTTCTTTAATTTCTCCCTCGAAATGATTCGCAACTCCGAGCCTTTGCATCGCGTCCACTAATCGAAGTTTTTTAGCGGGCTCAGTCTCTTTGCGGATGATTTGCTTAACTTCTTGCGTTAGAGTCTCATAGTTAGCATCAGATGCGTTCTACATTACAATCAATAACAATCCTATGTTAATTAATTTTCTAAAGATAATTGATTAATTTGTTGGAAAGTGATCCTTTATATTTTGTGATCATCACTTTAACAATTTAATCTGTTCTGTTGGTAAATCCGATAAGAACTTCAGAACATCATCAAATTACAAAATTTAGACAATTTTTGTTGCTATGTATATTAATGTACAAAAGCACTACAACAATTTCATATTCATGAATAATTAATGTAAAAGAAGTATACTAGATATGAATTACTAGAACTATCTAATAATTAATTTTATATAATCGAAAAAAAGAACTAGAACTTGGTAACAACATATATATAATTCAGTAACTCAAAATTTAGTAATTACCATGCGATCGGTCTTTAAGGACTCGAGAGTGTTGTAGTCCCACGAGTTTGGCTGGTAATTTGCCGACCTCCTTGAAGCAGTAATTTGTGCCGATGTGGCACAGCACCGAACATTCCCGGCCAAAATAGAACCTCTGGTCTGGGTGCGGTACACGGGTGATGCTCCAAAGCATGTAGCCATGGCCATTAATTATATCACAAATTGTTTACTGTTCTAGGTTTTAGGGTTTGGATTCTTTGGGTTGCTATGCTCTTAGTTTAGGATTTGGATGCTTTGGGTTGCTATGCTCTTACCTCCTTTTGTGTCTAGTGTCCCCTATTTATAGAGCAACATGTCTCACAATAATACTTAATGTGGGTCCCAAAGAATGAATTTGAACCTTCCATAACTATAAACTAACTGATCAATCCTGGTGCAAAATCACAAATGGAAAAGATTGCAAATTTGATATTCACCACAAAGAAAGAGCAAGGCTGGTATTAATTGAATCTTCTTTCATCTTATGGTTTATTACCTATTTGTGGTACCTAAAAGTGTATGAATTTGTTCTTATTCCTTCCAAACCACACATAATTATTTTAGGCCAACTGTGTTGTAAATTTCGATATATTTGTGTTTATTAATTAATGGAACCTCCTTGAATGATCAAAGTAGAACAAGCGAAACTTGTTAAATTTGGCAATAGTGAAGCAACACCTCATGCATGAATATATACTCAAGTTTTTATCAACAAAACCTAAGCTTGTTTCCAAGAAAAAAAATATATAAACAAATAAATCTGAGCTTGGTTTATGTTTTTGACCGTACAACCCATAATTGCTCATGTTATCTTTTCTTTTCTTTTCTTTTCTTTTTTAAAATATAATTTCTCATTGTGATTGATAAGAAAAAGTTGCTCAAGCTTATCTTAAAAATGGGTCAATAAACTTAGAAATCACGAGATTACTTACTGTTGATGAATGTAATTTACATGTTTACTAAATTTACTCAGCGGCAATTTAAAATGTTATGCTTTAAACTAATATTTCATTTCATTGCAATTTTACTTCATTATTGTTTAATAAAGAAATATATTTATAGAAATAGTGGCAGTCATTGCCTCAAAAGAGATAAGTTCATGTACAGTATCCACAAACTGTTTTGTTTTATTTTAGGCCTCATCTATTTTTACATGAACTCTATTTTTCCTTACTTGTTTTTTACATTGTCACATCTTAAATCTGTATCATTGTTTCTCTGATCTAAACCTTCCTATTTTATTTTCTTATAATATTTCAGGCAGCAGATGTGGTGTTCTTCAATCCATTGCACTTCCTTTTTATTTCAATAGATTCCATTGGAATTACTACCAAGTTTTTTTTTATTTTGGGATCACAGCTGTTGAGCCTTCAACCACAAGTATAATTTTGTGGGTGCAATTTTTAACTTTAATTTTGTATTTATTGTGCTCATATATATTTACGTTCGTAACCCCAAAATACTATCCAATTACTATTAACTAATTTCAAAGTAAGGCCTCTATAATTTAGGATTATTATTTGGTTAAATTACCTCAATTTTAATGTCTCCATCGTGCCTCCACTTTTTAATTTTTTAATAACAAAAATTTTAACACTAATTATATACCAAAATAGAACTATTAAATGTAATATCTATTATTTTTTTCTACAAGCATGCACATAAAAAATTATTACTTATAGACTTTGTATATATATGAACTAAGAAATTAGAAAATCAACTTCTAGAAATTATCAACATCACTGTATTTTTACAAATTCTTGATAGCAATTACAACAATGTTCAAATGCCATAATCTTTTACAAGTTCATAAAAAAAATAATATAGAATATATCTAACTATTTTATATTTTATATTTAAATTCTTATAATAGGTATTAAAGTTTTAAAAGTAAAGACATAAATGTGAAAAAGGAAGTTTGTTAGTAGTTAGTACATGTGAAAATTAAAATTATACTCGGTTGTAAAAAAAAAAAAAATTACACTAGACGACAAAAATATTCTCGTGTATACGTTAAATTTTCAGTTTTATTTCCAGAGTGTTTCAAACCTAAAATCTCAAAAAAAAATAAACATTGGGCAAAATTGATATATAGTTTGGAAACATCTATTACCTCAAAAAAGAGAAAAAAAGAGTACCCTAAAAAAAGCTGTTAATAATACATGTAATTATTATTTCTGAATACACATTGAGGGCCTTAATAATCAATATTTGAAACTTTTCTAATTTTTATTGGCTTTAAAAATTTTAGAATTTGATATGAAAATTACAGCAAGGTCGGTTTTGAAAAGGACAGCTAGAACTAGAATTCTCTGGAAACAACAGAGAAAAATATCTTCTTTGTCTTGTTTCTAAACTTCAATTGTATTTTGTGGAGTAGAGAGAAGGATCCTGAAATTTTTAATTCTTTCCACAAAAAATATTTATTTGGTACATGCCTATTTCTACATGGTATCTTTTTAAGTGGTGTGGGAGAGCATCACTGTAACATCAACACTTTTCAAACTCCATATATAAACAAACAAGCAATGATTTCATATTAAACAAATTAAAACAAAGATGGAATCTTGTAATACTTTTTTTAATTTTTTCTTGGACAGCAATAATGTCTCAAAAAAATGAGAGAAATTAAGATGTATATGTGACAAGTCTTATTTGCACAGCATATAATATATGAACCTGATTTTACTGACATTAAATTACACAGCACACAAATATTGAAATTATGAGAAAACATAAAAAATTTGGTGGATTACTTGTAGCAAGAAATATGAAAGGGAATTTGAAATAGAGAATTAACAACTAATAAAGTACTTTTCACATTAGTGGGTATAACTTTGTGAGAGATCCATTTATACAATTTCTTGTGGACTTAGTCAAAAAAAATTGGAAGTCAATTGCTGTGGAATTTGGATATGCACCACTAACTTTTTTGTGTATATGAAATTTTATTACCGATGGAGATAATTAACAGGAATCACTAACATTCTGTGAATTAAATTCAATAGGGGTGCATATCCACTGAAATTTTATTACCGATGGAGATAATTAACAGAAATTTTATT
The DNA here is from genome assembly GCA_025461125.1 of Carex kokanica. Lineage (NCBI taxonomy): Eukaryota > Viridiplantae > Streptophyta > Magnoliopsida > Poales > Cyperaceae > Carex > Carex kokanica. Next base: position 865,216 of record JAJGRX010000915.1, on the reverse strand, counting down.
ACCGATGGAGATAATTACCGATTGGAAGTCAATAGGGGTGAATATTTTTATTAGGGTAATTTTGCAGGTAAGCTTTGTATTAAAGCCTCTCTCTTTCCCCTTCGATTTTTTACTTCGTTTTTTCATATTTCGAGCTGCTTTAGGGAAGTTGAAGGGACTGACGAGTGGGTCCCCTTGTCAGTGTCATAAGGACCGCCTAATCAGTGTCCTTTGCGTTAGTTAGGTTCTGGATAGACGCGTTTCAATTGAGCCGCGTATAACCCTATTCATTGGCTCATGAGATCGGGTCATGCCCGAATCGAAGAAACGCTGCTGCCTGGGTTTGAATACAGTTAAGCAGGCGCTTATTGTTGTTTAGTCGTGGTCCATGGAACCGATAGGCGGACAGGATGTAGATTCTGGTTTAAAGTGTATGGACCATGTCTGTCTATCTTGTTTCTCTAGGGAAAATCCGAACTCAAAGGCTGACCGGTGGGCCCCCCCTTCCAGATCACTTTTAACCGTCCCAGATTGCACCCAGTTACCCAGTAGCAAATAAATGATGTTTTGTTAGGTGTACCCTCTTTGTGCACCCCTAAATGTCTTCAGGTCTTCAAATATTCGTATAAAATCAACCCTTTGGAGATTTTTCATGTTCTTCATATCAAAATTCATGGTTTAATATGTAGATCATTACCATAAACTTTAATTTAAGAAATCACTTATCCAATTTAGTGATTCTTTAGAAATTATAAAAGCTATGGCGCTATCGGCGCTATAGCGCGCTATTTAGCGCTATAGGGTATAGCGCCGTTTTTTTAACAGTTCCGCTATGATGCGATAAATGCTATTTAAACCATTGCATTTTTCCAAGTATTTTAATTGCTTAATTTGTCAATTAAATGACTTATTCACCCTTTTAAATTGGTTTTTCAATTATTTTGGGTACAACAATTACATACAAATTATTTATTGTAAGCTTATATATGGAAAAACAGAGATCAAGTATTTATCAATTATCATTTCATGCAAGTATGTCCAAAATAATTCCGTAGGAAATTGATTGCCATACTTGGTCTCGTTTTTTTTTTCGAGAGAGTTCAGATTAAATGGTTCAGTTTTCCGGTTTAATGAATCAGTTTGGTTTATTTTTTAAAATCAATTTAATAGCTTGGTTTGGTTTGGTTAAGAAAACTTTAAAACCAGTTAGACCGAACCAATCAAAATGTTTAAAACCTTCATCTGTCCGAACGAAAAGTTAAAAAAAATCAGAAATTGCAACATAATGCATGTATGTTGCCTGTTTCGGTTTAAATCCATCTGAAAATATTTATTTTATGAGGAATCTTCTTATTACGGTTGAACCGAACAAACTGAAATTTAGTTCGGTTTGTTCAATTCAATTTTAATTAGGTTGATAAGTTGATTTCGGTCAGTTCGGTTATATTTTTTAAAACCGAATAAAATTTTGATTTCCCTATTTTATTTTGATTTTAACCGAACCGAACCGATTCAATGAACACAACTTCAATTTATGTATATACACTGTTTAGAATTGAGACCAAGTCAGAACTATGGGCTCCTTTCGCTTGAAAACATAGAAATAGATTCCAAGGAATCAACTCCAAGCCCAAAATAATAAAAGAAACTAAAAATTGGAAAAGATAACAAGCTGCAAAAGCCCAAAATAGCCCATCTATCATTGTCTGAAAACTTGAGGGTTCTGATATTGGGCCTCAAGTCAGAATCTGTTTATTTTTGGGAAATTTTTTGGCTTAGTGAAACGCTAGCAATATTAACATTTTGCTAAAACACTGGTAAAATTATATTTCAAAAATATAATATGGAAAAACACTATATTGTTAGCATTTCGTCAAGTCTGAAAACGCTACCAATATAATCGTTTTGTTAGGGAATGAAAATATTTATGATTTCATGCTACAAATTTAATATTTTTTTACTTTTGCAAATTCTACATATACAAAAAAATCTGGGAATAACACACTATCAGAATTGAGACCAAGTCAGAAATATGTGGTCCTTTCCCTTTAAAAACATAGAAATAATCAGGGCCCAAGTAATCAACTCTAAGCCCAATATAGTAAAAGAAACTAAAAATTGAAAAAGATCACAAGCTGCAAAAGCCCAAAATGGCCCATCTATCATTACTGCTAATTTTTCTCAATTGACCTCTCAGAAAATCACAGAATAACGAGAATTTTTTATATATAGAAATTGTAATTGATTAATAAAGGTATTTTTCGAAGGCATAGATGGATCAAAAAAATTATCAAATCCAAACTTTGTAGCCAATTTTTTTAGGATTCAAAGAGTGGCTAGATTATTTTTTTAAAGAGAAAGAGTGGCTGGGTTTTTTTTCAAATAGAATGAGCACTAAGTTTTTTTCTGAAATAGTAGCCGAGATTTTTTTGAAATAGAAAGAGTGACTTGAATTTTTTCTGAAATAGAAAACACTTTGGATCCCAAAAACCTTTTCGTCTCCGAAGTTTGCACCCGAATTTTTTTCGGATCATATATGCCATCAAAAAAACTCATTATTTCTGTTTTCTTCTATTATTTAATAATGATTTCTATAAATAAAAAATTCCCCAGAATAACCAATTCGCCTACAAAGTACAGAACCTGTTGAAGATACTTGGTGTTTCTACTTGGGTACACATAGCACATCTACTGGATTTTTTACAAATTTAACCCTCTTCTATATCTATTCTTACTTCTCTTATTCTGTGTTTTCTGATGCATACCAGAAATGGTTAAATGGGCATCATATTTTCTTTCCATTCTTAGAATTAGTTCCAATGGTTAGTAAGCCCTATAAAGATATAAATAGAACAATTGTATATTGCAAAGACATGAACAAATATTTCAATAAACATTTTAATCAAATCTATTAGAAGAATCACTGTAAACAACAACCAGCTTTAGCGCCTTGCAAACTGGTACAAACTGGTACAAACTGGGCACTGGGCACTGGTCCAAACTGGTACAAACTGGTACAAACTGGTACATAGTAATCAGACATCCTAAAGATGTAAACAACAACCAGCTTTAGCGCCTTGCACAAGATTTAGAACCGGTAGCTGAAATGGTACTATACCTCTGAAAAATTCCCCTCCTTGTTGAATTTATAGCTAGTTCATGCGGTATACCATTCAACTATCTTGGAAGGTGCATCAAAAAAATCTCTGAGTCGGATCGGAATCGGCCGAAGGCGAACCGATTTTTCCCGAGTTAACTCGGTTGTGCGAGTTACGTGCAGGAAACCTATAAAATCAATGGTGAATCGAAACAATCGGCCAAATTTCCTCTAATTCTCTTGCAGTGAGAGCAAAATTAAACTGTTTTGATGATTCAATCGAATCAATTTCATATTTTACCATGGCTGTCAAAGTGATTTGGGGAAAATAGATGCCCGCGACTCAGAGAAGAGACTAGAGAGGAAGCTTTAAACATTATAAAATACTAAGTAGACTTGGTCTATGTAAGGTGTATTGTTTTGTTTTGAAAATATAAATTGTTTCACGGTAGACCATGTTTATACAAGCTATTATATAAATTTGATTATTTGACGAAAGGATGGGAGTATGGAATTACTATGTTATAAATTTGATTGTTATGAAAATATAAAATAGAAATTAAAAAAATTATTTTTCCCTTGTAAATATCAGTTATGTGTTTATTATTTTATCTATTTTATTTCAAAATTAGATAATTTTTTTCAAGTAATTACAATACAAATTTGATTGTTATCACATTAATGTCTTTATTATTTGACTAAGTACAATAATATCTAGCCAGATCATCATAGTTTTTGACAGTAAAAAAAATAAATATGTTCTGATTGTAATACTTATATTATATTTTACTTATATTATATTATATTGATGAATTATTTGAGTGTAATATTTTGCTTTAACATAATTTTTTTACAAACTATTTGTTATCAATTTGTTTTCTATTTTTTAGTACAAAATAAGCTTTTGTTAAAAAATCCGAGTTTCCGATCCGATTCGGCCGATTCCAGCCGATTTATTGAGTTCCGATTTTCAGAACCATGCTTTCCACTAAAGATCCATACTTGTTCAGATCAATCAATTTGAAAACCTCGATTTATTTTGCAACAATTTGTGGGTCATTTTACCTAAGTTCTGAAAATCCTTGCTTGAGCTAGTTGGATTTTGCACAAATTATTGGCTTCTATCTTATTTAGAAATAGGAAAGAAGAAAAACATGCATCAAAGCGAGGAACTGTCTTGAATATATGAATTCTATGTCATTTTACTTCATTTATTTCAATATTTTTAATTTCCCTTGGTTAATTAAAGAAAATACATGGTCACATGGCATCCTCGGATTTCAAACGTTGTTTGGTTGACATTTTAAAGGGATGTATTTTATTCATAAGATATGTTTTAATTGGCTTAATTTTTCTCAATAAGTAAGTAATGCCAGTATGTGCATATATCAGATGCTGGTACATATATGTATGCTGAATATTTTATATAATGATTCATTTTCATTTTCATTTTCTATTTTCACTTCCCTGATTTAAGCATCACCTGGCATCATGTATATAGTTGGTGCTAAAAGCTTAAAGATCTAAATTATAACCATATAATTTTCACAAGAGGCATTTGAATAAAAAAAAAAAAAGCACTATTCTTAAAGCATAAGTTTGTACCGACGAGCACCAATGCCCGGTTGGAGCCGTCCGATACTCATTAAGATTTCTATGGAAAATTTATATGAAAATCTTCTCAATATAGTATATAAATAGGGTACACTGATCTTGAAGCGGATCGGACGCCTCCAACTGTGCATCAAACCGAATTTGATGCCCATCGGACCGCCCCCTTTCCCATAATAAAATATAGTATTCTATTTCAGAGAAAATAAATGTATTTCCAACTCAATTACAACCCAATATATGTTTCCAACTATGGTAACAATTGTAACAAGCACATTTTTTATAGTCCAAGTACTTTATCACAATATAATTGAACAGGCAACTAGAAGAACCAGTACAATCAGATGTAAAAATGCATAACCAATCTTTGATTTGTAAAATATTAATAAGGAGCAGTTTTATTTTACTAATATCTCAAAAAATTTGATGTCATTAAAAATATACTTGAATGGTACTTATGACATGTTGCTGTCATTTAATTAGTTAGGATCTCATTTAAAAAATGTAATTAAAAAACTATGGTAATAAAACCAGAAAGTACATGTTTACTGTCCAGATATTTAAACTCAGCATAATTATACAAGGCACACAAACAATCAGTAAATGCACAATCAATCATTGCTGGTAAAAAGATATACTAAAACGATTAGCCCAAGGATTATAATTAGAAACAACTGTTTCATAATTCCTTATAATCATTATAAAATAAATCCTGTGGGCTTAATCCATACTAACAGTACTTTCTACAATTCCATCTACTTGAATTACTTTATTTGTTTCTATATTACAATCAATCAAAGCCGCTAACTTCACGCCATCGCTGACTTGGCAACAATCCGTGGCCGAACGGAGATCTCCGTTTCTTAAGCAAGCGAAGATATCAACAAAAACAAGGTAGCGTGACGAGGGAACAAAAGATAAACTGTTCTCAAATCCAACAGGCTGGAAAGTGATTGATCAAAACTATTCAATCCGAGCCGTCCATCAATCCTTCCTTTTCGTTTCCTTGTAACTCTTCAGTTGCAAATTAAAGTGATGCCACATGGCAACAATGGAGCGTGGCGAGGTGACGTGTGTACTTCCTTCGAGTGTTTATAATCCCCTGGAGTGTTTAATTCTCTCCTAAGATCCCTAATTCGGAATAATCGCCGTGTCAAAGATGGCGCAAATTTCCGACGAAAAGGAGAAGATGCAAGCACTTGCACCAGTCTGGCTCCAGACGATGCTCGAGACCAAGTTTTTTGCACCTTGCGGTGATCACCTAAACATGCCGAGAAATGAATGCAACATGTTCTGTGCCGACTGCTCTGAGAATTTTTCAGCATTTTGCATTTACTGCCGGGGCAAAAACCATGAAAATCACCATGTCATTCAGGTATACAAATTGTTACCATCTATAAATTTAATACTTTCAACATATATATCATGTGTGTATATTTGTTGTTTATGTGTAGATTAGGAGATCATCGTACCATGAGGTGGTGCGTGTGTCGGAGGTGGAGGAACTAATCGACATAAAGGGGGTGCACACTTATATCATAAACAGTGCAAAGGTATTTTTTCTCAATGAGCGGCCTCAGCCAAAGGGAATCGGGGCCGCTGCAGGGAAAGCTGCTGCCTCTCCATATTTTTGCGAGGTCTGCTCGCGCTCTCTCCTTTATGAGTTCAGGTTCTGCTCCATCGGGTGCAAGGCAAGTCAATCCCTTATTTTCTATTGTCGTTTTTCCGATATTTCAAAATTATATTTCATAGACTGACAGACTCATTTGCATGTGTCTGATTACATTCTTGAATTTGTTTTTTGTTTTTTTTAAAAGGACTGCTATACTTTTCACATCAAAATCTCAAGCATGATTAACTTCAATCTTAGCTTCCCAAAAACTTAACTGGAATTATATCATTTACCAGCAAGTCACCAGATATCAAGTACTATATTATATGGATTATAGCAATTTTATACAAAATTCCCAAAGAATCCTAGAGTTATCATTGTTTATCATCTACTGATTATTTTCTTGATTAATTTGAATCTTTTGGTTATCATTGTTTATCTGATTTTTACAATGTAGCTGACAAGGATCAAGAGTAATGGTGATGCGATGTTTGTGTTGGGTGAACATGAACGGAGCAACGAAAGCAACCGAGCTGAGGGTGAAAATGCTGGAAGGTTGACCAATGCTAGTAAAGGCGGAGACGGATCGAGTGTGCCAAAGGATGTGAGGCTCCCGCTGCCTTCGCTCCGTCCCCGCCATAGGAATCGGAAGGGGATACCTCGTAGGGCTCCGTTTTTTTAGTCAGAAAAATGAGGGGGGGGGAGAGTGAAAGATATACTCCAGTTATTAGAAGTATTAAATGATAATTAAAACTTTCCATAGCTATAATGAATAAATGTGTGCATGCTGGTAGTGAAAACTCAATGCATACTGTTTGTTTTCTTCTAATTTGGTAATCTTTTGTGTTTTATTTTTCTTGATTTTGTTAGTGCTTTCTTTTAGTTGGTCATAATTTTTTGTTGTTAGTGTTTTAATTTCTTTTAGTTGGTCATAATTTTTGGTAGAAGAGGTAAAATCTGATCTGATTTAAAGAACTTGTCTGATCAAATCTGAATTCAACTCAATCGGATTTGATTTTTTAAAAACTCAAATTGATCCAAATTTTAACTTGAATTAATACTTAGAAATTCAAAAAATATTTTATCGGATTCAAAATTTAAAATCCGGCTCGGAACTGTTCAAGAGTTAACAATAATCTAAAATTAAACAAATTTTAAATCCGTTTTGGCGTTACAATAAAGGAGATCAAGATTTTGATAAGATGAAAAAGAAAGCATATTAGATAAATAAGATAATTTGTTAGGTATCATCTACAAAATAATTATGGCTTTGTAATGAAGACTTTACCCACTTTTATCAACAACAAAAAAAAATTCAGAGATGGTTTAATACACAGACAAACACATTTTTTTTACTTTATGATGCCATATTAATTGTTGCTCATATAGAAATATTTTTAACATAATAACAATATTGTTTTTGAACCCACACTCTTTTTTTCTTTCTTTTCTCAATTCCTATTTCAATGGAATGACATCAAAATGAAATTTTATCATATTCTAGATCTTGTAGGATCATATTAAATTGAAATTTGCACGAATTTTAAAGCAAACTTTAATATTTTAAATTGGTTCTAAAAAATTTACCGTTTAATTTAAATTTGCATGAATCTTAAAAAAAACTTTAATATTTTAAATAGGTTGTAAAAAATTGTGGCTCAATTTTGACTAACCTGATATAATCACTCTTTAAGAGTGAGGCTACGTACAATACTATGCACTACAGATCAATATCTCTATTTTTAAAGTCCAAATAATCTGAACCATTCAACATGATCTCCATATGAAAATGTACATATATATCAAATTTTAATTTTCTTTAGAACTGTTTTACTATTTTTTTAAAAATCATTTGATCTAAATATTCTACACTATTCAAAAGTATCTATCTATAAAAATAATAATAATAAATTCTAAAAATATAAAATTTAGACTACAACTACATGTTCATATAGAAATCATGTTGAACGGTTTCCATCAACTATTTGGACTATAAAAACAAAAATATTAATCTGTAGTACGGACCAATCCGCGCTATGCATAGTAGCGTAGCCTCACTCTTTAAATTATAGCTTATTTTTTCTAAGAGAACCGCGCTTGTTTAATTTTGTTTTTGTATAGAAGATATAACCTATTCTTTTAATTTTTTGTTTTTGAATTTTTTTTTTGTGTTTCTATTTTTTTACAGTACCAATGCAATCAAGTTTATATATACCATGGAGATTTGTTAATTAACAATTATGTGCTAGATTCATATACAATGTTAAACAAATAATAATAATAATAATAATAATAATAATAATAATAATAATAATAATAATAATAATAATAAAAAGAGAAAGTGCTCAAATTGTGGAACATAATGTACCACAGCGTTTTTGGCACAGGTGATCCGAACAGAGAATGCTCACTTTCTAATCTCTTATTTTTAGAATGGGCTTGCGGCCTTTTTTGAAGTTCTTTGTGCACACTCTTGGATTGGTGGTTGTGTTAGGAGATGGTTCACACATTCTTCATGAACCGGTTTTATGCAATAAAAAAACTAACTTTATTTAAGCCCCTAATTAGGTGCAACTTTTTCTTCTTAATAATAAACCACCCATTAATGCAGATTGACAGGATGCAAAAGTGGGATTTGAAACAAGTAATTTCAAAATAACACACTCATGAGCAATAAAGTTTATTCAATAGAGTAAATGTAACGAGTGAGACTGGAGTACAGATCAATTTGTACTATATATTTTTTAAAAATGATTTTTAAATATATTATTATACGAGGTAATGTTGGTTGTTCTGATTAACTGTTTGGACATTGAAAACAAAGGTATAGATTTATAGCACAGACCAATCTGCACTTTACAAAGTACTGTAATCTCATTCGAATGCAACATAAAAATTAATCCATGAAAAGTGATTCAGTTTGTTTAGCTTTGATTTCCATAAAATTTGAAATAATGCCTATAATTTGATAAATTAATCTTATTTAAAATGTTGATAATTGGAATTGTCATTTTCTATGGCTATGTGTTCTTTAAAATGGCGGCTTTAAACTCAGTATATTATGATAATCCAATAAATATTAAGCAATTATTTTACTCAAAACTTGGAAAAAAAAATGTACAATTAAAATTATCATATTTCACATACACACATTGCCATCTAAACAACTTAAAATTCAAATAAGATGTGTCTATTTGATAACTACACCGACAATCTTGTTAAAAAAAATGAGCATTTAATTAGGCCCTCTTATTAATTCTTGCTATAGGTCAATATTATAGATATTAATTATGTGAACAAGGCAATAGCAGCTCGGATGATCTCCAATTCAGAAGTAACTTTTCAAGGAAGTATCAACCCGCAACATAAATAGCTATACAGAAGTGTAAACAAAATATTTGTTTTATAAAGGGACTTCCTGACTTGCTACCAAACACACACATTAATTATAACATTATATATTGAAGGTTCATAGAATAAAGACTTAATTCTATGAAAGCAAATAATACTAAAGAAAAGTTATTATAAACAATTAATTTATCTTAAAATACAAGGATTTTTTTCTCAAAAATAATATACATAAATACATTGCATCGTTATGATATAATTAATTAGTCCATTCAATTAGTTAGTAGTGTAATATACCTAGGCAAAACACATTTTATAATTTCAAATGGGGAATGAGCTCTAAGAATATTTCCATTTTGCAATTGTCAAAACTAAATGTTTTTACCACATCAGCATTTTTGTAAATTAATCCTCAATGATATTAAAATCACCTCCATCTTTACCAATTAATTAATTGCATTATTTAAATTTCAATCAGTGACACATGTTTCAAATTTTAATATTATATATATATTTACAATTTATTTCAAAGAAATTTCAAATGGTGACAAGATACTTTTACAAAAATTACTAAATTACTAATTACTTTATACCGTTGTGATTAAAATTATAATTACTACATCAGAATTTGATTTTTTTTTTTCATCTGTATACATAAAAAAAAAAAGAGGAACACAAAAGTAAAATCAAATTATTAATTTCCCAAGGGTTTTTTAAAATAAGATAGTAGTCAAGTCTCTAATTTTATACTTCAATGATATTAATTACCTCAGTTTAGAATTGAAAATGTGATTATCAGCAAACAAAGCATAAATCATTTTTAAAAAGTTTACACTTACTACATGAAATTAATTTACCATTCAACAGCCATAAAATTTTTGCATCATGCATAGCAAATCTTGAAAAAAAAAAAATTAGGCAATTCAATCATTTTAATCAATGTATAAAGTCAGAAAATGCATATTCAAAACAGAGCAAGGAGAAAATAAGAAAAGAAAGAGAGAAAAACAGGTACAAAAAGAAAATTTAATCATTATGGTTAGTGACTATTGAGATATGTCAAAATAGGTGTATTTTTATATAAATTCACATCTGATTTTGTCATGAAATTATATTAACAAAATAAATCTTTGCTGTGGTCCTTTCTTGAGGACTCTCAAGTCAATATCCAAACTTTATGTTAGTCCTTTATACAGTAAACTGTGAGGAAAAGGTCTTATTTTTTATAATGAGTAGTTGGAAAGGAAAAATAAAAGGGGAAATTTTATGTATACCCTTCAAAAACTTTGAAATTACGTATTTTCACCTTTAAAATTCATAATATCATACATATTTATCCTTTTAAACTTTAAAAACTCAGAAATTTGTACAATTAATTGTCTTTTATATTGAAACTCATTTTAAATTTATAAAATACTCATTTTGTCCCTTAATTAAAAATATATAGCATGTTTAACAAAAATATCTAGTCTTCCAATTGATTGGTCATTGTAAGGGCAAATCTTCATTTTCTTACTTGTGACGCGCACACATATATATAACTAAATGTCAGTGTGTAATTAAGTTTATAAGTAGAGAAATAAACAATATATCATAGAAACCGATCAATTAGAAGACTTATATTTTTCTTAGGTATAATTGGTACTTTATAAAATAGGTAAAATGAGTACTTTTATTTTATTTTTTAATAAATTGTAAAATGGGTACTTAGAATCAATTTTAATAGAAGATACAAAAAATTAGGTGCTTAATTTGTTTGCTTTTGAAATTAAGAGTAAATATGATATTACGAATTTTGGAGGGGATATGTAATTTTAATGTTTTTCAAGGATATACATGAAATTCTCCCAAAATAAAATATGGTGCTTGAATGCAAGAAAAATTATAAAAAATCTAACATTTTGATCGTTTCTGAGAATTTGATTGTGACATCACAAAATTTTAGTTGGAAAATTCATTTAAGCTGGACCATTAATTAATAGACATCACTACAAGTTATATGAGGACATATTTGTATTTATTATGCATTTTAATATTTTAAGGAATTTAATTACACTAGGCCGAATGGCACTCTTCTCTTTTTTTTATTTTTTTTAAAAACCCATCCAATTTGTATATTATTTTTCATGTATTTGATTAGCAGTAGAGTACTGAGGCGAATAGACTATATATATATATATATGGTACTATGTATAGTGCAGATTGGTTCGTGCTACGAATTAATATCATCATTTTTAAAATTAAAATAATAGATCAAAACTATTCAATATGATTTTTATATGAAAATATACTTTTGAACTAAATTTTATACTTTTTTTATATTTTTTTACTATTTTTAAAATAGATAAAAAAATTACTACTTTCGAATGGTATATAACTTTTCGATCAAGTGATTTTCTATCTTTCTAAATAAAATAGTAAATAAATTTTAAAAAATGTAAAATTTAATCTACGAGTACATTTTCGTATGGAGGTCATATTGAAAGGTTTAAATCGACTATTTAAACGTTAAAAACAGAGATATTGATCCATATAGTATACACCAATTTGAGCAATGCACAGTACCATAGCCTCACTGTTAGCAGTATATTATTTTTCTTCGGAGAATAATGATTTTTATTTTATGATTTCATTTGAGCATATAATAAAATAATTTTTATATCCATATAGTTTGAAAAGTTAACCGGTTTAGATCTGATCAGACGGTCAAATTATATTTATTTGTCCTCCTAATGCTTTTATAAGCATCAAAATATTTGTGTTTCCGAGATTTGATATTGTTGTAAAAGAGTATGATTAAATAATTCAAATAGTATTGAGAAGGGTTCAAATGTTTTGTATTTTTCATATCTCATCATATCTCATTTCTTATATTTTCATTTTCAAGTTTAAACTGTCGAACTGAACTGTTCAACTTGATATTCATATTAAAATCTGTTTGGATACCAAATTTTATATTTGTTGGATTTTTTTTATTTTATTTTAAGATAGTACAAAATTGATGTTTCAGAACCATTCAAAAACAACAATTTTGTACCTATCTAAAAAAATAGTAAACAATTTCCAAAAAATGTAAAATTTGGACTCCAAGTATATTTTATTATGGATATTATATTGAACGGTTCGGATCGACAATTTGAACTTTAAAAACATAGATATATATAAGATATGAGGTGTGATGAGGTATTTGAACCCTCCTCCTTGGAGGAGATGAGTACAATTCATTAGCATCATTTTTCAAAATTAATATGTTTTAATTTTAACAACGTCATAATTGAATGAGATTAATTGTTTTCTGTCTTTTAATTTATGTTGTATAATGTATATCTATTACAAAATTACATATTATATATTAATTAAAACCTTTTGTTTTAAAAGCAAGTAATATCTTCAATTTTTCTATTCCTTGATATCAATTATTTTGTATTGAGTCATGTTGATCCTATGCGATTTATTCTATTTTGATTCATTTACAACATGTTAACTTCAGTGTCAATTCAAATTTTATAACCACACAATTAAAATTCCTTCATTTTATGGCTCCATCATGTCTATACTTTTTTATTTTCTAACAATAAAAATTCTGAAACCTATGTGTCAAAATAATACCTTTAAATGTGATTTAAATTATTTTAACTACATGCAAATAAAAAAATGTCACTTTTTATTTATTTTTTATATAAATCAATAAGTTAAAATATCAATACCCAGAAAATTATCCAAATCAATGTATTATTGCAAATGCTTGATAACAATTAAAATGAAGTTGAAATGTCATAATCTTTTACATATGCATTGAGAAAATTATATAGATCATCTCTAACAGTTTTATTTAATTATTACATTAAAATTTTAAGTTATTAAACTTCTAAAAATTAAGACATAATTGAAACATCAAAAGTGGAGGCATGCATTTAAACCATCATATGTTAACTTGCATATAATAAACTTGAATTTAAATATTTGTAAGGCTCGAATAATGTTAATATCTGGCTTATAGGGACATAATTGAATTAGCTTCTTAATCATAATAAACATTATTATCTAATAATGTATGAGTGATAGATAATATAGTATTTGAAAATATTTTTGCCAGCGCAATTAAGCATTTTAAATCAAAGGTTAAGAGTCATAAATACATGTTATAAGGGGAATAAAGCCCACTTGGTGGAGCTTTGGAATGGGAACCAAACCAAAAGAACACCAAACAATAATCACACGGATCAAGAAGAGTGTACACCAAACAAATCTCACACCTATTTCGCCTCTCATTGCCTCCTCCTCTTCAATTCTATCATTGTTGCTTTTCATAATTTTTCCCAAGAAATGGCGGTGACGATGCTCACACCGCCTTGGCTCGAGCCGATGCTCAAGACAAGATTTTTCACGCATTGTGTTGAGCACCGAGAAATGCCGAGAAATGAGTGCAATATGTTCTGTGCGGACTGTTTCGAGCATTCTTCGGCATTTTGCATTTACTGCCGGACACAGAAGCACTCCAACCACCGTGTCATTCAGGTTTAGTTATAACCTAAAATGTACAACTATCAATAATCCATTTAGTAACATTTTGAATTTTCTTGGTGTTGTTCATTTTGTCATTTTGAATTTTCTTTGTTTTCTTTGTTTTCCTTTTATGATTCATTATGTTGTGGGGTGCAGATTAGGAGATCTTCATACCACGAGGTGGTACGGGTGAAGGAGGTGGAGCATCTGATTGACATAAAAGGGGTGCACACTTATGTCATAAACAGTGCCGATGTGTTCTTTCTGAACGAGCGGCCTCAGCCAAGAGGAGTCGGGGCAGCAGCAGGCAAAGCCGCCGCCTCACCGTTCTTTTGTGAAGTCTGTTCACGGTCTCTCTTGAACGATTTCAGATTTTGCTCCATCGGTTGCAAGGCAAGCCGTTCTCTTTGCCATTGTCGATTTTAAGTTGATTTCAGATCTCTTCTCATTGTTTGATATTGTTAGCCACTTATCCTGTTTAGACAATTCAAAGCAAACTATATCTATCATTTGCTTTCATTTCCTTCATTTCCTTCATTAGCATCTTTACATTATTACAAGCATTATCATAGATAGACTAGATGGACCATTCCTTTATAGGTGTGACTAATTTCATTGTTTCATTTATTTGCTCACAATTTATATATATATATTCTTTTCAATAATGCAGCTTGCTAGGATCAAGAGTAATGGTGATACGACATTTGTACTGCATGAAAGGGACGGGAGCAGCGAGAGCAGCCGAGTTGAGGGGGAGAATACCGGGAAGTTAACTGACGACTTTGGTGAATGTCGAGACGGGTCAAGCGCGCCAAATGATACAACGTCGGCATCGCTTCGGTTGCGCACCAGACGAAGAAAGGGAATTCCTCACAGGTCTCCTTTGTCATCTTAAAAATTAAGAAGTGAATTAAAGAAAAGGAGGGAGTTAGGGAGCAAAAGATACATTCCAACCAGAAAATGTGAATTAATTAATTGTATATTATAACACACCATTCATTTACCAAAAAGAATAATTAAAGTATATATATAATATGCTGATATATAGGTAGGACTCATTGTATACTGTTTTATTCTAACTTGGTTGTAATGTCGCTAGCTTGTATGTTACTCCTTCATTAGGTTATATAATTTCTTATATTCTTTATTTCATAATAAAAAGTGCTATATATAATTATTTTCCCTAGCTAGTATAATTATTAAACTCAGTCATGTGTCAAATTTAGATATATACATGTAGCATGCATTATAGTTGCACATGATATAAATGATGAAATTTGATTCGTTGTAGAAAAGAAAATTTTGGCAATTCATGGTTACGCAATGAATCTTGCATAAACAGAGAAGAGACAATAATAATTGGAGAATAAAGAGATTTTGAAATAACGTCAGAGAGAGGAGAGAGAGAGGTTCTATCTTTATAACTTGTACATGTATCATGTATTAATGTTATATTATGTTATTAGAGCTAGAGAGGAAATAAATAGTGGGGTCCATGTAGGCCTAACCCAACCACATGGATGGTGGATTGGAAAGAGAAAGAATTCTAACCATCAAAATTTGATCATCTAAATATATACAAATTGTAACAAATATAATCTAAATTTTGAAACAAATACTTCTTCATTGTCATTTTTAATAAAACATGAACTTTGATAGTCTTCTTCAAGCATTTTCAGTTTGTGAATTTTTCGAAAGGTAATCGGACTTACGAGCGAATCGGTACGAAGATGACGCATAATGTACAACACAAGTTTGGCCATAGTTGATCCTAGGAGAGTAGAATGGGCTTTTCTTTTAGAAGTTGTATTATGTGCACACACACACACACTAACACACAAACACACACCCTTTGAGTGGTGGTTGGGTTAGGAGATGGCTCTCACCATCCTCATGAACTGGCTTCTGTAAGAGAAAATCTAAAAAAAGCCCCTAATGGACCACATTAGGTGCATTTTTTGTTGGTGGCGTGCTAAATCACTCACACACACAACACAACACAACATAACCAATCAATCAATGTGGTTCATGTAATAATGCAAAAGTGAAATTTCAATCAAGCTCATAGATCATATAACCTCAATTTTTTATTTTTTAAAATATAATAAATATTTTGTTTGGATGGATGGAGAAAGATGAATTTTTTTAATACACTATTTTGTTTGGTTATTAATTCATGAGTGTAAGTTTTGGTACATTTGCAATGGAGTAGACGCAACAAAAAAAGTTCCCTTACAAGTAATGTGTATATATCTCATTTGTTTAGATTTAATTTAATTGTGTTCCAATTCTGCCTCCAAATTAGTTATCTTAGGTTAAATTGTTGATATATAGCTTTATATATATTAATTAATTGTTATAGTTGCCTCTAATTAATGTTGAACTACTAATCCTAACTCTTAATTAATGGATGAAAATCTGTTTATCTTTTAAAAAAGTTGGAGAGTATATTTTGACTAAAGAGACTTGATAAAATAATTTATGCTAAAGTTGCTTCATAATATATGATTTCTTAGTTAAGTATGATGATTGACATTGGAATTATTAATTATGTGTTTAAATTATGTATCTTCATCCGTACCTATGCTCTTTGGCATGTGTGCCAGCTAATGGTGACGTCACCACCACAGTGAAGGATATTGTCACAAGAACTGTTATGATTCCCCAACTTGTACACTATTGTGTCCCTATTGTGTAACATGTCTATATTTGCTCTCTATGGTAGTTCTAATTTGGGAAAATAAAATTGTACTTCAACATGAACAATTCTTAGATTTCTTTGCACATTTTTGTATCATTGTCATATTACATATGATGCATGTGTGTCTATATATTTGATGCATAATTGCACCGACAATCTAGCAGCAAAGAAAATCAACCACCTTTTTTTTGGTTAAATTTTTTTTCTGAGGTAAAGATATAATAAATTATTTTCTTGATGTCATATTTAAAAAATAACATTTACAAGAGAGGTCCAAAGTTAGAAGTAATTTTCTTGGAGTACAAACCCACAACATGGATAGCAATTTAGAAATGCAACAGAAAGATCTATTATATATTTTAAGAAGGCCCACATTTAATTTTATGGGACTTGCTACCAAACAAACAGCTTAATTACAAATATTTAAGTTGGAGGCTTGGAGCATTTTGGAATACAAAGCTTACAAGCAAGTAATTAATACCGTTGGTACGCAAGTCTAGCGCATGAAAGGATAATTATATACTATTTAAAACGTTTGCACCAAGGCTCTCGTGCAATCAAGTCGTTTTCGGATTTTCAAAGTCCAAACAGTCAATCCAAACCGTTAGATGTTCAATCTATATTAAAATTTGTTTGGAGACCAAATTTTACATTTTTTTGGAATTATTTTACTATTTATTAAGCCAATTTAAAAATTGCTGATCACATGGTCCAGAATTTGGTTGCACTGTTTTTACTGTTCACCCGGATCAGCAATTTTCAAAGTGGCTTAATAAATAGTACAAAAATTCCAAAAAATGTAAATTTGGTCTCCAAGCAAATTTTAATATAGATTGAACATCTAACAGTTTGATCGACTGTTTGGACTTTGAAAATCCGAAAACGACTTGGTTACACGAGGGCCTTGGTGCAAACGTTTTGATATTAGCCACTCTATATCTCTCTCTCTCTCTCTCTCTCTATATATATATATATATATAGAGAGAGAGAGAGAGAGAGTGGCTAATATCAAAACGTTTGTTCCTAAGTCCTCGTGCAACCAAGTCGTTTTCGAATTTTCAAAGTCCAAACGGTCGATCCAAACCGTTAGATGTTCAATCCATATTAAAATCTGCTTGGAGATCAAATTTTACATTTTTTGGAATTTTTTACTATTTATTAAGCCACTTTCAAAATTGCTGATCCGGATGAACAGTAAAAATAGTGCAACCAAATTCTGGACCATGTGATCAGTAATTTTCAAAGTGACTTAATAAATAGTAAAAAAATTTCAAAGAATGTAAAATTTGGTCTCCCAGCAGATTTTAATATAGAGATCACATCTAACGGTTTGGATTGACCGTTTGGACTTTGAAAATCTGAAAACGACTTGATTGCACGAGGGCATAGGAACAAACGTTTTGATATTAGCCACTCTATATATATATATATAGTGATGCTACGATGATTTGGGAAGTAAATATGGTGTTTTACTTCCCGCTCATATCTCCATTTTCAAAGTTCAAACAGTTGATCCGAATTTCTCAACATGATCTTTATATTGATATGTGCTTGGAGACCAAATTTTACATTTTTTGGAAATTTTTTACTATTTATTGAGATGGAATTTTTTACTTAAACAGTAAAAAAAACTTCTGGACCATTGAAAACAATAATTATCAAACTATCTAAATAAATAGTAAAAAAATTCAAAAATTGTGAAATTTGGTCTCCAAGCACATTTTAATTTAAATATCATTTTGTACGGTTTGGATCAATCGACTATTTGGACATTGAAAATCGTACAAACCTAATTAGTATGACTACAACTCAGAAACTATCATTTTGATCTTAGCCAAACTGTGTGTTTTTGTGGTGTGTGTATATATACAGAGAGAGAGAGAGAGAGAGACTGGAGCTTAACATTTAAAATTACATATTTATAAAAGATTTTTATTCAGATTTTTAAACAGCAAGTTGCTAATACATAAAACATTTTTCTTTTTTCGTAACTAGATCAAAAGTCAGTTCTAGCATGAAATGAGAGTACATACCATAGCTTTCTTCTTCAAATTAAAATTCCAACTATAGCCATCTGAATACTTATCTAAGCTCACTCTTAACAGTTAAATTGTATTGATTTGGAGTCTGTACCGTTTAATTTTGATCATGTAAACAATGACCAAATAATAATAATCTTATTGTTAGAAAATCATAAAGGACAATTATTTAATTTACAATTATCTCTTTGCATTGGAAAATCATAAAGGACAGAAAAGTAGCACAAATAGATTAGAATTTGTTGACAATTATTCAATTTATAAATTTCTGAACTAAAGCTAAATTTGAGTTACAAAATTGTATGCATCATCTATGCTTATATATACAAAAATTAAAAAAAATTGTATGCATCATCTAGCTAATTTAAAAAAAAAAAAAATTGACATATCATAAGAATTTCACGATCTTTAATGTACTATTAAATTATACTTCACCAGTAAAAATTGATGATCAAACATCGAGTATAACAACACAATTATAAAAAATATATATACATAAAAGTCATAAATGTTCCTTATTAATTTAAGGAATATTATTGAGATTGTCAAACTATCATATATTTATGATGAGGAGGGATCCAATTGCACAATTTTATGGTGACACATCTTGACACCATATTTTTATAAATCGTTTTTTCAATTTCAAAGTCCAAACAGTCGATCCGAACCGTTCAACATGGTCTCCATATTAAACTATGCTTGGAGACCAAATTTTACTTTTTTTGGAATTTTTTTAGAATTTATTTAGAATTTTTGAAAATCGTTGTTCTTCAGTTGTTCAAAATTGTCTCAAAAAAGCAATTTTGTACACATATTAATAAATACTAAAAAAATTCCAAAAAATGTAAAATTTAGTCTCTAAGCACATTTTAATATGAATATCATGTTGAACTGTTCGGATCGACTGTTTAGATTTTGAAATTACAAAAATAACATATAAATATATTGTGTCAAAATATGTCATCATAAAATGGTGTAATTGAATCTCCTTATTTATGATATCTAGTATTACGTTTTGTATCTTTCATCACGCACTGAACAAAACAGGGGAATCTGTGGATTAATTATAAACGATACGGTGAACAGCATTGCAACTTTGTACAACCAAAAGCTATGTTTTTGTGTGATCCACAAAGAACAAGCAGCAATTTTGGGCCGAAATATGGGCCGAACTGTGGGTGCAAAGAATAAGCAATAATTATAAAACTATATGCACTCTATTAATCCGCAATAATAATTTTGGGTGAAAATAAGCCTTTTAAGAAAACAAGGAATTTAATTATGGGCCCAACTGTTATAAGCAAAACCTATAATTGGGCCGAGCTATATGTGGGCCCATATTAATGGGTCCCTATTTGTGTCCGCATTTCTAGTATTAGGCTTTAACTGGGTCCCATAAATGAAGAATCTGGATTTTCTGTGGCTTTATAAATAGCATTTTTAGTGTTTCTGTTGGCTTTTTAATATATATATAGTTGGGTTATAGTGCATTACAATTTATAGCCCCTCTTGTATATTGGACTATAAATCATTAGTTTTGATTTCTAAACAACCGATTCAAACTGTTCAATTTAATATCCATATTAAAATGTGCTTGGAGATCAAATTTTACATTTTTTTGTATTTTTTGCCATTTTTTAAGAATTTTTTAAAATCACTATTTTTCTATGGTCCAGAAATTTCTGAAAAATAGAGATTTTCAAAAATTCAAAAAAAAATAGTAAAAAAGTTCCTAAAAATATAAAATTTGGTCTCCAACCACATTTTAATATGGAGAACGTGTTGAGCCCTTTAGAAGCAAATAAAATGGTCGGTAAATAAATATGATTCATATTGTTGGATTATACATACGGAGAGATTTGTCATATACAAAATTTAAAATATTTATAACAATATAATTGAACTCAAAATATGTAATTGACATCATGCCATAAATTCATGTACATTAGTTATACCTACGTATTTGTGAGAAATTAAGGAGAAATTAAGGGCAGTGTAATTAGTTCTGTTAGCTGAGATAATTCGTGAACCGTTTGATTGCATTTAGATTCGCGCATGGAAGAATAAAATTTGCGACATAATAGCATAAAGTTAAAACTAGAAAGTGTGCAGCACAGTGTTGAGAACCTTTACTTCTGCTATTTCTACACTGATACCCATGAAAAAAAAAGAAAAAAAAAAGATATAACACTGATAAAAAAAATAACATCACTGATATTTGGAAATTTTTTATCCATAGAAATTATAAAATTCGGATGTACGGAAATAGAAAAAGTGCCTCCTTTCTATCAAATATAGTAAGATCGGATTCATTGAGTCCGATCCATAGTTTTTTTTTTAAAACTGCACAGAGTGAAAAAAAAAAAATTCATGGATTGTGAACAGCGATTCCGATTCATAAAGGGTTTGATTTTCTGCGGCACAAAATCCTATGTAACCATTGATTTTATATGGATACAGAGAGTTTTGTGCCGCAAAAAATCAACCCCTTTATGGATCGGAATCACTGTTCACGATCCATTCACCAACTGATTGATTTTCTGCGGCACCAAATCCTCTGTATCCGCAGATATAGAGGATTTTGTGCCACAGAAAATCAACCCCTTTATGGATCGGAATCACTGTTCACGATCCATAATTTTTTTTTTTTGCAAATTCTCTGTGCAGTTTAAAAAAAATAATGGATCAGAGTCATTGAGTCCGATCTTACTATATTTGATAGAAACGAGATACTCTTTCTATTTCTGTACATCCGAATTTTATAATTTCTATGGATAAAAAATTTCCCTGATATTTCTACATTGATACGCATGAAAAAAAAAAGAGATACACTGATAAAAAAAATTTAGAAGATTCTCATAAATAGCAACAAATAACAACTAGGGATTTAGAAAAGTCATAGCAAGACCGAATATGTCACGGCACAGTATGTGTGCCGGTCACGTGCTGTGATTCGCGTGTCCCGTGTTGTGAGCATATTTTGAAAATTTGGCACGCATGACACCCGAAATATCCGGTCACGGCACGACACGTGGTCATGCGAGTCACGTGTAATTAGGACCGTTAGATCTTAATCGAATGGTGAATAGTGAATTTATACCTATCTTAAAAAATAGTAAATTTTTTTAAAAAATAAAAAATTTGTTCTAGAAGTACATATTCATACAAAAATCATGTTGAACGGTTTGGATCGACCGTTAGAAGTTTAAAACAAAAATATTAATATGTATTAGGGACCAAATTGTGCTATGGATAGGACCATAGACCCACTCATAAAATAAAGCACATACAGATGAAACAAGTTGTCTAAAGTACGTACGTACTCTCCTCTTCTAAATATAAAAAACCCAAGTTTGTGTGGAGAGTGTGTAGTTCACATGTCGACATCTTGTGATTCCCCTTTGAAACATGACAACATTTGATGTGAATGTGTAAATGGATGCATTACATGAATAACTATTATTTTGGTCCCACCTAAACACTATTATTTTTGGCATGTACAACTGCCCCAAGATCGTCAGTTTGGTCAGACCTAATTTGTTTTTTTTACCATTTTTTAATACAAAATTACTGTTTTGAATTGGATGGTTTAGAAAAAACAGTAATTTTATACATATCTACAAAAATAATAAATATTTTTTGAAAAATATAAAATTTGATCTGTAAATATATTTTAATTTGATAATTATGTTGAGCGGTTTCTGATTGACTGTTTGGATTTTGAAAACAGAGATAAGTATGTGAAGTATGATTTTGGCATGAAATAAGTAACATAAGACATTTTTAACCTAGTCAAATATAAGTTAATGGCTTAAATACTCGGGTAAGCATATTAACAATGATAATTTGGCTTCATGCAGTACAAGTTATATTCTTTTATTTCTACTCTAGTACATGTGCGTTGTGTGAAGTCAAACTAACGTTGTATGAGAACTTAATTGCATCAAAATAACCATAATGAAATTCCAAAAAGAAAAAAGAGAAAGTTTCGACGATCTAAAGTATCTTTATGAAAGGAATATGAAGGAAAGAGGGTGTGTTAGATGGGCATCGAACTACCTTTTGAGTCTGATGGGTTCCTTTGCCATCTGATTCGCTTCAAAAACTGTGTGGTTGTTTTAATAATTGTGTGTGCTCGTTTCAATATTCATACTGATCAAGTGTGTACGGGTTTTAAAATATATCGAACGACAGAGGAGCCAATCAGACACACTCTCTGTGAATTGCTATTTTGTATATAAGGCCCTGTTCGGCTGCATAGTGGGCTCGAAAATAAATACGAAAAATCAAAATTTTTGAACTGAATTTTACTGTTCACGTGAGAAAAAAAAAATTCACTCAGAGTGAATTTTTTTTTTCCCACATGAACAGTAAAATTTTTGCTGCAGCCAAACAGGACCTAAATGTCTAAACAACACTCTTCATGAGTGAGGCTATGGTGCTATGCATAGCACCAATGGCTAGTGTACTACGGCTCAATATGGTACTTTTTGAAGAGTGTTGGTGCTATGCATAGCACCAATGGTACTTTTTGAGGCTATGGTGCTATGCATAGCACCAATGGTACTACGGCTCAATATGGTACTTTTTGAGGCTATGGTGCTATGCATAGCACCAATGGCTAGTATACTATTTTTTTAGATAGGTAGAAAAATTAGTGTTTTTTGAAAATTATGGACCATCAAAATTCTACCTATCTGAAAAAATAGTAAAAAAATTCGAAAAAATATAAAATTTAGTTTGCAAGTACATATTTATATGGTTATCACATTGAACGGTTCGGATCGACCGTTAGGATTTTAAAAAGTACCATATTGAGCCGTAGTACACTAGCCATCCGTGCTATGCATAGCACCATAGCCTCACTCAATGTCTAAACAACATTCATCTATTGAAACCCTTCTACAGTAGTAGTTTTTCTGAATATATATTTATATTTAACTTTTTGGAACAACCCAATTAAAAAGTTAACGGTTGATATAAAAATCAAGGATCATAGAGATGCTACCACATTAACTTGTCATGTCTTCATCAATTTACCAGTTCCCCATAACACCTGAGACTCTGACTTCCCACTGTTTACCTTTACAGAGAGATGGCTCACAAAAAGTGAGAATCAGTTTTATCAAAAAAAAATTAAAAAATTCAGAGAAACACACAAACCCAACAGTTTATTAAAACTACCATTTTTAGCCATATATGCATGAATGGTAAATATTGTTTAATTGACAAAGTGGAAGTTAATATAGTTAAATAAAAATATGCACAGAATCAGTCTTTGGTTTAGTATCAAAAACAAAAAGTTAAGAAGTCGCACATTTAAAATTCGAAAGAGATAAATTTTTTAAAATATTATATTTTATAGATATTATACTTTATAGATTCCAAATACAACGTCTACATTGGATCATTTGGGATCATTGAGAAGTCTTAACTTATCATTTGGGATCATTTGGGAATATGAAGGAAAGAGGGTGTGTCAGTTGGGCATCGACCTACCTTTTGAGTCTGATGGGTTCCTCTGTCATCTGATTCGCTTCAAAAACTGTGCGATTGATTTCATAATTGTGTGTGCTAGTTTCAATATTCATACTGATCAAATGTGTACGGATTTTAAAACATATTGAACGACAGAGAAGCCAATCGGACACACTCTCTACGAATTGCTATTTTGTACAGAAATGTCTAAACAACATTCATCTTTTGAGACCCTTAAAACATATCGACAGAGGAGCCAATCGGACATACTCTCTATAAATTGCTATTTTGTATATAAATGTCTAAACAACATTCATCTATTGAAACCCTTCTACAGTAGTAGTTTTTCTGAATATATATTTATATTTAACTTTTTGGAACAACCCAATTAAAAAGTTAACGGTTGATATAAAAATCAAGGATCATAGAGATGCTACCACATTAACTTGTCATGTCTTCATCAATTTACCAGTTCCCCATAACACCTGAGACTCTGACTTCCCACTGTTTACCTTTACAGAGAGATGGCTCACAAAAAGTGAGAATCAGTTTTATCAAAAAAAAATTAAAAAATTCAGAGAAACACACAAACCCAACAGTTTATTAAAACTACCATTTTGTTTACCCAGGCATAGCCATATATGCATGAATGGTAAATATTGTTTAATTGACAAAGTGGAAGTTAATATAGTTAAATAAAAATATGTACAGAATCAGTCTTTGGTTTAGTGTTAAGAACAATGTTTTTTGTGTAAGAAGTTCTAGATTCGAAACTTGAATAAGATAATTTTTAAAAAATATTAAATAGTTGGATGGCTTGATCTCTATTTAACTTTTGTGCCTAGTTTAAGAAAGAAAAGTATTTTTTGGACAGGTGATCTAAAATGTTTCATATCAATAATTTTTCTCTACTTCTATCAAAGAAATAAGAAATAGTATTAAAAATATAAATTAGTATTGGAACATAATTGTGTTAGGCACTTTATTAGTGTAACATGTGTGCACTTTATTAGATTTTGAAGGTCGCAGGTCTGAAATTCAAATGAAAAAATTATTTATGAATATTAAATAATTGAATAGTTTGATTTCCAATTTTTACTTACAAAAAACTTTTCAGTACATCAGGTGGTCCAAACAAAATAAAACACGGTCCAAATCTTCTGAGAGTTATAACAGCAAAAATGTTGAGAACCAATTTGATGTTGTGAAAAAATAAAAATAAAAAAAGCAGCAAAATAGTAATGTTAAACTGAGTGTGGTGTGGTCACTGGTCACTTTCGAAGTTGGGTAAGATTTTTATTTTTTTTGAGTAAGAAGTTGGGTAAAATTACTTACCTTAAATGGTTAAGCAAATTTAGCTGTCTCAGACAATGGATTCCATTCTACTGGCACATCATTGGGTTTCTACAAGATTCTCTTTGGCATTTATTTCTATCTCAGTGTACGAATACCAGTTCAGTACACTGCACCTCAGTTCACCAATCCCCTGCTCTGCATTTCCTTCTCTCTCTCTCTTTCATTTCTTTCTTTTCAAGAGAACCAATGAGCTTATCCCCTCTCTCTCACACCTGAAACACTTTTATGGCCAAAATAGTGTTGCAAACAGTCCCAGGACTGGAACTTGATCTGTCTTTTTTCCTGTCTATGGCCAAGAGACATGGTAGAAGCAAGGACAGTGGTCTCAGGCCTAAATAGTGTTGTATTTTTGTCTGATGATGATGATAAGCTTACAAGTCAATATATACATTAATATATTCCTCGTTACAGTTATTTGTTTCATGAATTCTCCCCTACTAAGTTTAATAAATTAAACCAAATTCAATTTCCTTGATATTTACATTAAGAGGGATGCTTCGGTGGACATAAGGATCTATTTGTAAAATGAACATATTTTTATTTTCAAAGTTCAAATAGTCGATCCGACCGTTCAACATTATCTCCATATTAAAATGTACTTGGAGGTCAAATTTTACATTTTTTTTGAATTTTTTTACTATTTATTAAGATGGTTACAAAATCGATGTTTTTCAATGGTCTGAAAACAACGATTTTGTAACCATCTTAATAAATAGTAAAAAAATTCAAAAAAATGTAAAATTTAACCTCCAAGTACATTTTAATATGGAGATAATGTTGAACAGTCAGATCGACTGTTTGAACTTTGAAAATAAAAATATGTTCATTTTACAAATAGGTCCTTATGTCCACCGAAGCAAATGCCTTACATTAATTATGGACACTATTGGCTCAATTTTGAAGGAATTAAGTAATTAAGTGCAACAGGAGAACAATGTCGCAGGTTCGAAATCCGGATGGAGAAATTTTTTATGAATATTAATTAGTTGAGTGACTTGACCTCCAACCTTTACTCAAAAAAAAAAGTATAACAGGAGAACAATTGATCATATTCTGAACTGTTCACAATGAAAAATAATTTGGAATTGTTAAAAAAAACAATATGTGAAATAATATCACGTTGAATGATTGAGATGGACTTTTGGACTTTAAAAACAAAATTATTTTTTATTTTGAGTAAAGATTTGAGATCATTAGACCAAATGTTAGTTATCTTTAAAAGTGATAGAACACATGAACTTCTCAGGAGGTCACCCATCTTAATAGTACTCCTACCCAAGCATGCTTAACTGTAGAGTTCCCATGGAATTCGGTGTTTATTGCTGGTATGATCACTTCCAAAAAAACAAAAATATTGATCCAAAGTCAAATCCGTGCTATGCATAATATATATATAGCCTCACTCTTATTAATCAATCATCAATACTCTCGAGTTAGAATACAATTTCCTTCCTCATAATTTTTTTGAGAAAAGCTTGACCTCCAATCGTTTTGCTCAAAAAAATTTCAACCTCTCCAAATTTTCTAACAAACTGAAATCATAGTTAGTATTGTTGTAACAAAATAGTATTAGAGCTAACTAGGATGTTGTAAGATATATGATAAATTTAATGAGTTTATCCCCTCTCTCTCTCTCTCTCTCTCTCTTTCTTTCATTTCTTTCTTTTCACAAGAACCAATGAGCTTATCCCCTCTCTCTCTCACACCTGAAACTCTCTTTGGCCAAAATAGTGTTGCAATCAGTGAGAGGACTGGTACTTGATCTGTTCTTCTTTCCTGTCTATTGCCAAGAGACATGGTAGAACCAAGACGGACAAGTATCCTCTCCATTAGTGTAAAAGATTCCCTTTACTTGACGGTTTGAGATTAACTCTTAGCCGCTTTGAGATTCGGGCTAGCAAAGGGGCAGTATTATTGGGCTTTGAGATTCGTGCCAAGTTAAAAAGAATGGTCCTGATCCAGTAATTGTAAAATATTCCCTATAACGGTACTAGGAAGGATGTGAATTCAAAGCAAGACAGTGGTCTCAGGCCTAAACAGTGTTGCATTTTTGTCCGATGATGATGATAAGTTCATAAGTAAATCTATAAATATATTCCTCGTTGTTACAATTCTTTTATTAAATTAACTACAATTCATCAGATAATTGAATTAAAATTTTAGTAAAATTTTGAGATCAAAGTTACCCAACTTCATAAATATCTTTCGTTCGGATTTTAGTCTATGATCATTTTTTTGTGTTGTCATTGTCATGACTACATCAAAAGTTGAATCTTTGAATGATAGAATGAATTAACATTATAAAACTATATACATTATTTCATGAATTCTCCCTACTAACTTCAACAAATTAAACCAATCTCATTTTCCTTCATATATACATTAATTATAGACGTTATGTACATGTTCGGCTGCCCTCATTTAACCTCCTTTACTCCTTAATCCACTCTAATCTAGCCGAACAAACTCTCCTTAGCTAAGATTAACAGAGCTCCTTAAGGACACTAGTGGAAAAACTAGAATCAGGATCGGCCTATCTGGATCGGTAATATCAAACAACCGATACTAATATCTATCTGGATCGGTTTTCTTAATAAAACCGATCCTAAAAACTAATCAGATCGGGTTTTTTGATCAACCGACCCTAATTTATGAACTATTATGATCGGTTGTTTCTAAAAACTGATCTTGATACTATAAGAATCGGTTCTAACAAACAACCGATCCTAATTAGCATATATTAGGATCGGTTGTTTTTAAACAACCGATCCTGATAGTAGTAATTAGGATATGTAAAAGAAAAAAAATATCAGGATCGGATTTTTAAAACAACCGATCCTGATACTCTTTTTTTTTAGTAATTCGGAGTTATCAGGATCGGTTGTTTTCAAAAACCGATCCTGATATTTTTTTTTAGTAAATAGGATCTATAAAACAAAAGTATCAGGATCGGTTGTTATAAAAAACCGATCCTGATACTTTTTTTTTATTTTTTTTAGTAATTAGGATCTGTAAAAAAAAAAAATCAGGATCGGTTGTTTTAAACAACTGATCCTGATACTTTTTTTTTTACAGATCCTAATTACTACTATCAGGATCAGTTGTTTAAAACAACCGATCCTAATAGTAGTTATCAGGATCGGTTGTTTGAAACAACCGATCCTGATAACTCCCTAGGGTTCTTATTTTCATTCCGCGCCTCTCATTTTCAACTTAGCGAAAATCAAACCCGCCTCTCAACTCCTCCGTCTCTCTCTCTGTCTCAGTCTCTCCCTCTTCTAGGGTTCTTATTTTCATTTCGCGCCTTTCATTTTCAACTTAGCAAAAATCAAACCCGCCTCTCAACTCCTCCGTCTCTCTCTCTCTGTCTCCGGCGCCTCTCAACTTAGCGATCTCTGTCTCTCTCTCTCTCGATCATGTCAAAAAAAGGTGAAGAAGGCGAAGAAGACGAAAACTGATATTTTTTTCATTTGAGCAAGGCTTTTTGAGATTATTCCATCGGCGGTGAAGAGGTACACTTTGAGATATGCTAGCTAGGTTTTCCTTGTCTTTCAATTTAAATAATACATGTATCGAAGATGCACAAGCAAGCAATTAATGATATAAATATTTGTTCAGATTTTGAAGTTTGCACTGGTGGAGACGATAAAAGAGGGAGTGCCATACATGTGGCTGAATTTTATTTTGCTATTGCACCAAATTTCTTCAACTATTGTACTTCTTTTTGTGTTTCATGAATTTTATTTTGTGTTCTTAATTGGTTTTGAGCTCCAATAAATCAATGGTAAATAAAAAAAAAATTATGCTGGCCAGCAAATATATATGGAAGCTGGCCAAATAAAAAAAATATTTTTTTTAGATCCAATATAACATCAGGATCGGTTGTTTGAAACAACTGATTGAAACAACCGATCCTGATAGTAACTATCAGGATCGGTTATTTAACCGATTCAGATTATTGTAGTATCAGTATCGCCTTCATCAGGATCGGTTGTATTTCGATACTAATATGCATATAGAACCGATCCTGATTCCATATTTTTCACTAGTGGGATCTCCTTAGTTATTTTCTCAAGGAAGTCATCTGTGCGCCTTAGCAAATCTACCTCCTTAGCACCAAAAAGAGAGCCATTTTCACTTTCTTAGTGCCGAGCAACCCTTCCTTAGCGCAGCTTAAATTCTTAAGCTGTAGGTAGGGGTGTAAACGGTCGGATACGGATCGGATAGTGGTCATACCGTATCCGTATTTGTTATAATTTTTTGGATACGGATACGGATACGGATAGTCTCGGATACGGATACGGATCGGATATTAAACGGATACGGATACGGATCGGATTTTGGACGGATACGGATACGGATATCACTATAATTCGGATAATTAAAAATGAATACTATTGTACATTCTAGCAAAAAATAAAATCTAAATCTAACTTTTTTCATTCATAAATTAGATCTAATATTTTTCATAAGTTCGTTAGTTACAAAACATATATCATGTTAACAAAATAATAGATACTAATCATGTCATATTGTTCATCAAAATATACCAACCTAAACTTAATAACATTTTTTTTAACTATATAGGATAAACAAAAAAAACTATAAAGGTCTTGAACCATCTGCATCAACAATGCCAATTCAAACGACTTATTCTTCTGAATCAATAAACAATGCTTATGAAATATCCATTCAACCAATTCAAATTGACAAGCAATTAAAGCTAATACAATCTGCCATCTCAAGGGACCTTATTAATTTCTTAATCTAAGTGCAATGTATATGACCAAGGTGACAGGCAGCACCAATCATAAAAGAAAAGGGCAATCAAGCCTCCTCTGTGCCAACGTAGTACTATAGGTGGGAACACAAGAAAAACAGCACCGGTGACCGGTCAAGTAACCAAAGCAAGAAAAGAAAAGAAAAATCAGCATAGGAAAAAGGGGCTCAACTGCTCAAGTACGTACCAGATAGAGAATCGCAAAAAGGGAACACGAAAGTGGCCGGTACGGCAATACCAAGCAACCCGCTCGCCTCACGGCTGTCAACGATCGCTTGCTGCTCGCTCTCTCCGCCTCGATCTCTTGCTGCTCGCAGATAGGGTTTTATAAGGGGATAAAGAAGAAGATCGAAAAAAGGCGAAACGAAAAGTAGCGAAGGCTGCGAAGCAAAAGGTACTCCGTTGTTTTGAGTTTCATATTTCTGTTGTTTTGAGAAGAGAGTCAATATTAGATATATTAGAGATTTTAGTACTGGGCCCAACTCAGAATCCGAATAATATATTAACAGGCCCCTGGGCCCCAATTATTTAAAAAATATTCGGATATCCGAAATAAAAAAAATGCGGATACGGATAATTATCCGTATCCGGATCCGTATCCGGATCCGTATCCAGTTTCATATTCGAAACCGTATCCGTATCCGTATCCGTTAAAAAATTATCCGTATCCGGATCCGTATCCGAAAATATCCGTATCCGAATATCCGAATCCGCTATTTTCCGGATTCGGATCCGGATAAATCCGGATAATATCCGATCCGTTTACACCCCTAGCTGTAGGGCTCTAAGCTGCTTTGCCGAACACGGCCTATTGGCTTAAGTTTGAAGGAATTCATTATGTGTTATGTGTGCCTCTCATTTCATCATTCATTAATAACAAACTTTATTTGATAGACTTTTTCTAAATAATAACACATACAATTAGGGATGTCAATGGCACCTTTTAAACATCTATCCGACCCGTATCGTATACGATAAGACGGGTATGGATAAGGTTCTTTTTCGTTAGTTTACTAGGTATGGGTAAGGGATTTTTTTCGTTAGCTAAACGGGTAAGGGTACGAGTAAATGTTATTTTGTACTTGTTACCATATAGGATAATTATTAAGATATATATAGAGAGAGTCTAGTTAAATTGCTTCCGAAAGGCGCACTTCGACCGAAGTGCTTACGGGGTCAAATTTTAGTATTTGATGTTCAAACAACAAATTCAAACTGTTAGATGTTCAATCTATATTAAAATGTGCTTGGAGACCAAATTTTACATTTTTTGGAATTTTTTTTCTATTTATTAAGCTGGTTTGAAAACCGTTGTTTTTATTAAATTTCTGCAGCATTGAAAAACAGCGGTTTTCAAACCAGCTTAATAAATAGTCACTACTACAGAAATGGTCATTGTACACGGACATAAACAGGGGAGCTACACGGATTTCCTGCCGTGTGGAGTGCGAGGGTGTATAATCCCCTGAATAAATTATACACGGATATTTAACCGTGTGCAATTCCTGAGAGCTACACGGATCATTACATAAACAACCGTGGTCAATTCCTTGCCAAGTGGCGGTCTCCAAACCCGAGCTACACGGATCAGTACATAATTAACCGTGTCCAATTCCTTGCCAAGTGGCGCTCTCCAAAGCCGAGCTACACGGATCACTACATAAACAACCGTGTCCAATTCCTTGCCAAGTGGCGCTCTCCAAAGCCGAGCTACACGGATCACTACATAAACAACCGTGTACGATGTCTCTGTCTACACGGACTTTTAGGTTAATATCCGTGTCGACATAGTTATTCTGCACGGCTCATTACATAAACAACAGTGTACATTAGTTGAGATCTATACACGGATATTTAACTAAAAGGCCGTGTACGATCATGTTTCTACACGGATGTCTATCAAAATATCCGTGTAGAATAACTATTTCTACACGGATCATTACATAAGCAGCCGTGTAGCTATCTTATATTTTTATTTGCTCTTTATTTGGCTTTCCACACGGACTTTTGTGAAACATCCGTGTAGAATGGTTATATTTTTTTTCAATTTTTATTTTTTGTTTTGGCTAGCCTCCAGTTTGCTAGCCATTAAAAATCAATTCCAAACAAAGAATTTCCAATATATCAGAATACAACCCCTAAACAAAATTCATGTACACTAAATATATCAAAAATTCATGCACACAAAATTATACAAATCCATATTCTGGTTTACAAAATTCATTTTGAAACCACTTTGCCCACATACATCTAAAATAATCTATATCTTCATTGCTGTAATGCCCTGCCTTCTCGTTCGATTTATGCTGCCAAAAATTCAAAATATGTAGGTTATTAGAAAAATACAATATAACAACTGCATCTCTGTTTTGCTTTATAAAAATAAATATTGTAATTATAACAATGCAACTAATAAAACAAATTTAGTAGAATAAAATATTAGAGGAAATCAATATTAATTATATGGACAAGTCAAGGCAAACATATGAATTACATACCGGATAATTTGGCCACTCGAATTGTAAGCGTTCAACAAAGTGATACATAAAAATCATCGTGTAATAACCGCATTCTCACCATGCATAAACCAACATGTATAGTTTTTCTTAAATCCCCGACAAATCAAATGAGCTCTAATTTCTTCCGAATCCCCAAATCTTATATAATTTTTACAATCTCTACAAGGACACAAGATGTCGTTCTCTTTTCTGTCTACTCTATAACTCTCAGCAAATTTTAGGAACTCATCAACGCGAGCCAAGTATTCTGCACTATCACGTCGCAATTCGTACATCCAACTTCGATCCATCTGTAAATTAAAGTAAAAAAAAAAAAATTCCAATTAAACATATATGGTGGTCAGCATATATATTGTTCCAAATTCTTGGCTTATAAAGGGCCGGTTTACAATCCTAACCCACTCTTTGAATATTATGCCTCATATGTGAACACATATTAGCGGGATTTAATTAGTATTTGAGAAAAATTCGGCAGCATTTCTCCTTAACTCCCCAAGTATGCGTAAAAACCACATACTCGTAGGAGCAATAAGGAGAAATACTGTCGAACTTTCCTCAAATACTAATTAAATCCCGCTAATACGTGTTCACATCTTAAATGAGACACAATATTCAAAGAGCAGTCCCAAACGGGGGACTATCCAAAATTAATCCCTATTGGATTAATTTTGAACGGGCATGGACCTAAAAGCATCAGTAGGTCGGTTATTGGACCACAATACACTAATTATTTACATTATCTTAACAAATCAAGCATTAAATAATAATTGACAGAAATAATTAAGCAATATTAATCAGTAACAGAAAATTAGATAAAGAAGGGGGAAATATATATATGTATGACTAACCTTGGCAATAGAGAGGAGAATGCGAATTAACTTCCAAGCTATATCTCAGATCCGGCCTCGTTCCTTGTGCACAGAAATCAGACCAATTCAATACAGAGAGAGAGAGAGAAGTATTAATTGATCAAAACGGCGCCGGAAGAAGGCCTTTTATATAGTTCCAAACCCTAAAATAACCTTTCTACACGGATGACAATCTATAAATCCGTGTAAAAAAAGCATTACGAGAGCTACACGGACTTTTACATATGTAGCCGTTTATAAAAGATAACCTTTATACACGGACAATTATATAAACAACCGTGTGTAATATAAAAGATAAATTTTCTTCACGGACATTTAGAATTCTTTTTTTTTCCTAATTTTTGTTTTATTTTTTTTGGTTTAGCCTTCCATTATTTCGAGCAAGTATCTTTGTTTTCACGGATATTTAGCTATAAATCCGTGTAGAAAGACACACAGATTTTTATATAAACAGCCGTGTAAATTATTTTTCTACACTGTTAATTAAACAAAAATCCGTGTACTATTTCTCGTTTCTACACGGCTCTTTATTAAACGTCCGTGTATCATTTGTTTTTTTTTTTTTTTTTTGTCTGTCAGCTAGTTTTTTTCCCTATGTTTTTCAGAACAAACAATTTCCAAAACAGAGGAAGACATTTAAACTAAAAATTCATGTACCCTAAATTATACAAAATTAAAGCATTACAAAAGTTGGAATAAAAAGTCATATTGTAAACTAAAAATTTCCATTAAGGACTAGAATAGGGTGGTTCTTTCCTTTTGGTGCCAGTAGGGTTTACAGAGGGTAATATGAAGATACATGTTTTACTAAAGAAAGAGTTGAGTAAAAAGTTGGATGAAGGACCTTCAGAGCAAAGGGAAGATGTGGATGAAGGACCGTCAGAGCCGGATGAAGAGTCGAATGAAGAGTCGGATCCGGCTCTGAAGGTCACATTCACCTCTTCATCCGGCTCTGAAGGTCCTTCACCCAACTCTTCACCCAACTCTTCGTCCAGTAAAATTGATCAGAATAGAGAGATAATTTTTTTTTCAATACTTCGATCGCATGGGAATTCGAGATGTAGGTTATCAATTGTACCAGATCGCTCATCTGTGAGCTCCCAAAACAGTAGCTCATATCGATCTAATTTTGCGATCTGAAACAATTGATAAACCTACATCTCAACCCAATTGTTAACTGTGAGAGGGGAGAGTATAAGTTGATCAAAACGGCGCTGGGGAGGGCCTTTTATATAACAAAAAACCTAAAATATCCTTTCTACACAGCTCTTTATTAAACGTCCGTGTAGCTCGCTCAAGGCTTTCTACTCTGTCATTTAAACAAAAAACCGTGTACAAATTAGACATTTCTACACGGATCTTTATTAAACATCCGTGTAGCTCCTATGGGTTATATACACGGTCATTTAAACAAACATCCGTGTACAATGTTTACCTTTCTTCACGGTTCTTTAATTAAATATCCGTGTAGCTCTCTCAAGGCTTTCTCCACTGTTATTTAAACAATAAGCCGTGTACATTTTCTAGTAAACGTCCGTGTAGCTCTCTCACGTCTTTCTACACTGATTCTTTTGTAAATATTCGTGTAGAGATCCTACAGATATTTCAGGCATCCAACAAATTACAACTTCTACACGGTTTTTCTATAAAATTGCCAAGTCCGTGTACAATGTGCCGTGTACAATGACCATTTCTGTAGTAGTGAGTAAAAAAATTCCAAAAAATGTAAAATTTGGTCTCCAAGCACATTTTAATATAGATTGAACATCTAACAGTTTGGATTTGTTGTTTGAACATCAAATACTAAAATTTGACCCCGTAAGCACTTCGGTCGAAGTACTTCCGGAAGCAATTTAGCAAGACTCTCTCTCTCTCTCTCTCTCTCTCTATATATGTGTATATATATATATAGAGAGAGAGAGAGAGAGATGTGCTATGATGAGTTGCGAAGTAAGGATCTTATTTTATTTCATGGTCATATCTCCGTTTTCAATGACCAAACATTCGATCTAAACCGATCAACATGATATCCATATTGAAATGTGCTTGGAGACCAAATTTTACATTTTTTGGAAAATTATAGATAGGTAGAAAGCCATTGTTTTTTAATGGATTTTGGACCGTAAAAGACAGTGATTTTGAAATATTTTTAAAAATTAGTAAACAAATTTCAAAAAATGTAAAATTTGGTCTCCTAGCACATTTCAATATGGAGAACATGTTGAGCGATCGTCTCTTTAAAGTTTCAATATAGAAAACATGGGCGTGAAGTAAAACAAGACCCTTACTTTGCAACTCACCATGGCCTAACTATATATATAGAGGTTGGCTATGATACAAACGTTTGTTCCTAGGCTATGAAACAAACGGTTTGGTTCTCCGATTTTCAAAGTTCAAACAGTCGATCCAAACCGTTAGATATTCAATCTATATTAAAATCAGCTTGAAGACCAAATTTTACATTTTTTGAAATTTTTTTACTATTTATTAAGATGGTTTGAAAATCACTAATTTTATTAAAATTCTGTACCATTGGAATAGCGATTTTCAAACAATCTTAATTTTAAATCTTCACACCAAGCACATTTTAATATGGAGATCATGTTGAATAGTTTGGATCAACCGTTTGAACTTTGAAAACAGAGATAATAATGTGAGACATGATAATGGCCTGGGTATTTTAACCCTACTCATATATAGTATATACGGGACATTGTAATGCAGTAACAATAGTATTATTAACAATCACTTTACTTGTCTAATAACTGTAATAATAGTCCAGGCTTAAAACTGTTGTAGTAATTAATAATATACAGTAGAATCAAATTAAGTAAAAAGGCATTGAGGTGGTAATTGGTAAATAATCCTAACTTGCACAACTACAACTATATATAATTGGTGCCTTGTGGGGTTGCTATAAAAGAAACCTCATTATCTCTATCACAGGAAAGGTAACAATTATGTATATTGTATATGTGCATCATGCATCATGCAACTAGATAGGTGCCCATATATCATATGCCCACAAAAAAACATTCTTTCTTCTCCCAAACCTCTCTCTTGAAAGCAAAACACAACCAACACTTTGCTTTCTTGGTACAACCAATTTACTAACTAGCTAGCTGCAATGGCAGATGGTGATTTTGATGAAGAGGAGATTTGGGGCTCTTTTGGAAATGAAAATGATTTCAGAACTAGCCCAACAAAAAGTACCATGAAACACAAAAACAAAGGTGTAATAATCTCTTCTCCTTCTTCTTCTAACACCTCTTCTCCTAAAACAATAAGAAAACCTAATGGCAAGAGCAAAACCATGAGGCAATCTGCACCAGTTAACATCCCTGACTGGTCCAAAATATACCAAAACAAGAACAACTCGACACCCGCTTGCGATGACGACGGGACAGACGATGACGAGGTAGGAGAGGAAGGATCTGACGAGAGGGTCCCACCGCATGAATGGCTAGCAAGAAAGATGGCAAGGAGCAATATCTCTTCTTTCTCTGTGTGTGAAGGTGCTGGTAGAACACTCAAAGGAAGAGACCTCAGTAGAGTAAGGCATGCAGTGCTTACAAAAACTGGGTTTCTTGAGTGAAAAAATAATTACTAGCTAATAATTTATGGGTATTTTACCAAAACATTTTGCATACCACTTATTATATAATGGTAGGTTAAGTGAGTATTACTATTATGTTGTTTAATCATGTCTTCTTCTTTCTTTTTTTCCTTTTCCTTTTACTTACATTTCCCTTTTTGCTTTTGCTATTTGTTAGTTAGATGATCATTGCAGTTACTAGCTACTTAGCTAGCATTAGGTGATGAGTGCTTCAGTGCTTTAATTGTTTTAGCACTGAGATTTTGTGGTCTTGAGTAATTACTAATTAGCTAGGTGGGTGCATCCAATTAATGTGTGTCTCTTTTTGTAATGTATGCTATTTGATGAGTAAATATATCAATCCTCTCTGGCTTTCAGTTAGAAATTTATGTCCCTTAATTAATTTGGTTTTCTTTGTTTTTTTAATCTATCATGGGCTTCATTTTTAAATTTTGTTTTTCTTCTCTCTGTTCCTAGTTTTTAATAGGAACCGACGATGTACGTCAAAACCAGTACTAACAAGATTTATTTATTATGAATTTATGAATACTCACGATCTTATGTGGCAATCTATATATGAACGGGTTGTAATACATTAATAATTTTATGTTTTTTTTTCTTGCTAACTAAAATACATTTTTCAGTTTTGTTATTTTGAAACTACAAAAGATAAAGGAGAAAGGTCCTTTTCAAATGAAAAAATAATAATCATATTTACAATAAAAACAGAGATATTCCTATTTGTATGTATGTATTAGGTTTGCCTTGTGCCATAGTAGATCTTGTCTGCCCATGTGCCCCTGCCTTCTCATTTATTTCAGGTTTTTATCTAAGCACCAACAAACTATATAACTTTTATCTTATCCATCCAATAATTATAGCACTTATAATATATGCTATTAGAGTGGCGGAGCCGGCTCCGTCACGGAACGGCACGGTACGCGTGTCAGTTACGTGCCGTGACTCGCTTATTGTCCCGTACCGTGACCATTCGCGTGTCGTGCTTATTTTTTGAAACTTTGGCACGGCACGGCACGACACGTGAAAAATTTAGTCACGGCACGCGCGTCACGTAGTCACGTGAGTCACGTGTAATTAGGACCATTAGATATTGATTTAGTAGTGAATCTTGAATAAACTAACCTAAATTATAAATAATGGTCACGCGAGTCACGTACGACCACGGCACGTTTAGGCACGGCGTGACTCACGTGGGGTAACCATTCGCGTACTGTGACCACTCCTTGACATTTAGGTCATGGCACGACACGTGAAAAATTAACTTAGTCACGGCGTGTTAGTCACGGTACGGCACGATATGGCACGCTTTTTTACTCATATGCTATAGTAATAAAGTGGAATATAAACGTACTATAACTGTAAGAATGCCAACAATAATTTTAGGTTTGAGTGTACAACATTTCTGGGGTTTTGGAGTACTCCTGTTCATGATGCCTCGCTTGTTGGTAAATTTCTTGATTGTGCAAAAGTATTAATTCAATGTCCTTAAAAAGGGGTCTGATTAGACAACATATCTATTAAATGGTTAACCATCACATTATTGGATGAATCCAATGATATCTCTTATATTATATCCAATTCTTTTTAGTAAAGATTAAAAGAAAAGTTACTCAACTTTTTAATATCCACACGAATTTTGCCCCATATTCTTAAACATACGATCTTCTATACGGAAATCATTGTCTTTATTCACTAGACCAAAACCTAATTTTCTATTAAATTTAATTATTAGTTGAGACAACGAAATTTAAGGAAAATAGAAGAGGAAAAGATAAGTTTAATGATGTATGTTGATGGAATTTTGAAGAGAAAGGTAAAACCCAAAAGCAAATTTTGATATGTACTTGATTAATTTGTAGTTTTGTTTGTGTTATGCCTCTAGTTAAGTTGTCATTACAACATGATGTCTAAGTTGGAAAATTGGGCCAAACCAAATTAACTTTCATGTTCTGTTAAGGAATCAAAGTTATTTGTTGAGGTAGTTGTTGCTCTGATCATGGACTAGAACTATTTAAGGGACCCACAAATGTCCCCAAAACAAGGCAACCCCACTAAGTGGAAGGTAGTGAAGGTAAATGATTATTATATATTTTATGCTCTTTACCATTTTCAGTAACTTCTCTCAAATGCAATTCTGAGCAATTGCATCATTTATGCTTCATTCCTTGGTGTAATTTAGGGCTGGGCAAAATTGCTCGAACTCGTAACTCGCTCATTTACAGCTCGCTTTAACTCGCTCATTTACAGCTCGAGTTGGCTCCAACTCGAGTTGGCTGACTCGTTTAATAAGAGCTGAGTTTGAGCTGAGTTGGCTGACTCGTTTAATAAATCAGCACCTGTTAAACTGGTTAAATGAGTTATAAACGAGTTATGAGCCAACTCGAGTTGATAATGAGCTGAGTTCGAGTTGGCTCTACAGCTCGTTTTACCATCCCAACTCGAGTTGACTCGCTCGTTTATTTAATGAGCTGAGTTCGAGTTGGGAGTAACTCGCTCAAACTCGGCTCATTTATAGCCCTAGTGTAATTAAATATTTCAATGGATTGTATAGTCTACAATTGGAAAAGAATGCCAGAGGATATTAATTAATATTTGATATGCATATTTGGTGTCTAGGTTACACCAGCATGAAAGGGAAATGAAAGATAGATAAAAGAAGCTGTAGCCTTTTGTGCTTTTATTTATTATGCTAGGTGGGTTCATGTATGATTTCATGGTTTAATGGTCCCTCAAGAGTATGTTGTACCTGACAGCAACTACAGTAGATAGATCAAAGAACCAAC
This sequence comes from Carex kokanica, assembly GCA_025461125.1. Lineage (NCBI taxonomy): Eukaryota > Viridiplantae > Streptophyta > Magnoliopsida > Poales > Cyperaceae > Carex > Carex kokanica. The sequence continues at coordinate 824,922 of JAJGRX010000915.1, read as the reverse complement.
TGTCTTAGGAATTAATTTTATAATAAAACTCAAAATTTCATGAATTCATAATTATTTAATTTACTTCTTGGATTGTACGAAATGTGAATATTAATTGCACTATTGGACCTATTGGTTGAGTGTGTTGTGCATAAACCAACTCATGTAACGTCTCTCTCTCTCTCTCTCTATCTATATATCATATAGTAACATAAATTTAGCAATTATTTCAATAACAGTTTGTATGATATGATTAACAGTACTAAAAAGCGGCGTGGGTGCTGTTCTGTTTGGTATTTTCCTTTAATAGATACATAACGTTGGAGAAAGCAATGCATGCATTTCAATATATACAATTTCCGTATTCATATTTGAAATAATTCATACAATTCAAATTTTAGAGTCCCCTCAAATAATTACTATTTTGTATAAATGAATAAATAAAAAAGACACTACATCAATATCTACTATTATACAATTCATGGGTTCTGAAATTAGCAATTGAAATTTCAATTATATTAATATACATTTGTTTGAGGAAAGTTTTTATTATTTTTAGTAATTTATAAAATGTCTTTGAGAAAAGTCACTGCTACAAAAACATTGAGTATACACAGTAAAAAAAATGGAGTTCTACACGGTTTTGCAACTGTGTCTGCGGGTGTCGTGTATAATAGGATCGATAAATAGTACAAGGTTCTAGAACCGTGTATGTTTTTTCAAAAATTCTGCTGATTTTTTTTGCCAAAACACATCATACACGGTTTTTAAAGTAAAACCGTGCATGAAATATTAATTCTACACATTTTTTATTATTAAAAAATTGTGTAATTCATATTTTATTTTTTTTGCCAAAACACATCATACACGTTTTTTTATTAAAACTCTGTATAATTCATATTTTTTTTTTAAAAAATTCAATAAAACCCTAGATATGAATACCAAAGATACTAAATTAAATTTTAGAAACTATGAATTTAAACACAGCACATACCAAAAACACTACATTCACCAATATAAACAACATTTATAATTACATTACATATTATTAGTTACATGAATAACATTCTAACATTAAAATTTAATTGGAAACTTCAACTCAAGTTTTTAGGTTCTTCCCTTTATTTTGTTGGAGCATATTTATACATGGTTCTTTATTAAAAATCATGTATTAATGTTGGAGGAAATTTTCAAAATAGTGTTTTGTTGCTTTGAACACAAATTTAATAGAAATTTTGAGATAATATGTATAATGTGCAGAGTATTTTACCTCATGAGGTAGAAGGAATTGTAACATTTGCTACGGTTCTTGATAAAAAAAAAAAATCACAGCTAGCCGTATCATAAAAAAAATGAAACCAATATACTATTTTACTTTCAAAAAGTTATTCTTCATTTAAAAAATAAATTGGCGTTTGGACTTAAAAACTTTGAAATTAATTATTTCCTCTTCTAAAGTTTATAATATCATATTAATTTACCTTCGAAACTTCAAAAATTCAAAAATTTACTCATTTATTGTCTTTTCTATTAAAACTCATTTTAAATTTATAAAGTATCTATTTTACTCTTCATAAAAAAAAAAGTAGTATAGCATGCATGTTTCTGAAAAATGCCAGTCTTCTAATTGGTCGGTTTCCGAGGGCAAATGGATCGTTTCTTTAGTTCTGACGCTTACACAATCATATATCTAACTGGAGCCCTGTAAGCGTCAGAAGTAGAGAAATGACCAATTTGCTCTTGCAAATTGTCGAATGAGAAAATTGACATTTTTCTAAAACATGCTACATATTTTTTATTTTTCTAGAGAAGGGTAAAATGGGTAATTCGTAAATTTAAAATGAGTTTAATAGAAAAGACATTATAATGGGTAAATTTGTGAGTTTTTGAAGTTTAGAAGAGTAAATATGATATTATGAATTTTAGAGGGGGGAATACGTAATTTCCAAGTTTTTGAGGGATATACGTGAAATTCCCCCAATATAATAGGGAGGGGCCTTTGATCATAATAATAAAAATAAAAGCATTTAGATAATTGGATGTTAATTGTGACCAATGAGTAGCTAGTAACTGTTTGTTGCTGGTCCAGTGTCATCTTATCTCATTATCTTTTTTATCTGGAATGGTGATGTTGCCTGTGGTTTTGTGAAGAAATACTTTTGGGAACATATATTGTTTTAAAATTATGTGCACCATATTATTATTGTTAAGTCTCCATTTTCTTAGAAATGGAGATGTTTCAATTGGTTATACTATGATATATATATATAGATAGACTATGGTGAGTTGTGAAGTAAAACAACGCACGTTCATATTTCATTTTAAAAATCCAAACCATCGATCCGAACCACTCAACATGATCTCCATTGAAATGTGCTTGGAGACCAAATTTTGCATTTTTTTTTGGATTTTTTTACTATTTATTAAGCCACTTTGAAAATCACTAATTTGAGTGAACAGTAAAATACAGTAAAAACTTCTGGACCATTCGATCAGCGATTTTCAAAGTGGCTTAATAAATAGTAAAAAATTCCAAAAAATGAAAAATTTGGTCTCCAAACACATTTAAATATGGAGATCATGTTGAGCGGTTCGGATCGGTTGTTTAGATTTTCAAAATAAGAATATGAGCGTGAAGTAAAAATGACCTCTTACTTCACAACTCACCATAGCCTAGCTCTCTCTCTCTCTATATATATACATAGAGAGAGAGAGAGAGAGTGATGCTACGATGCTTTGGGAAGTAAAGAGGGTGTTTTATTCCAAAGTCTCTTGATTATGTCACTTCATTTTTATTTCCTTCCGCTTCTCTTGATATATATATATATAGAGAGAGAGAGAGAGAGAGAGAGTCCGTGTAATGTCATAACGTTATAATTTTAGCCTAAGTTATAATGAATCAGTTTTTGCGATTTCAAAGTCCAAACAGTCAATCTGAATCGCTCAACATAATCTCCATATTAAAATGTGCTTGGAGACCAAATTTAATATTTTTGGGATTTTTTTATAATTTTTTAGATAGGTACAAATCACTGTTTTTAGATAATTCTGGACCATCAAAAACAGTGATTTTGTACCTATATAAAAAAATAGTAAAAAAAATTCAAAAACTATAAAATTTTGTCTCCACGGCCATTTTATTATGGAGATCATGTTGAGCGGTTCAGATCGACTGTTTGGACATTAGCCGGACTCTCTCTCTCTCTCTCTCTCTATATATATATATATTTGCATGATTCATTAAAAAATAAGGGTAAAACAACTGCAACAAAAAATTATAAGATTCTGCTTCCCCAATTAGAATGTCGTTACAGCAAATAATTAATGAATAAGTGAAAAATAATTATTTAACTAACTTTGATTTCATGAATATATAGCAAAGTCACTATATATGCGTATTATTTCGTCTTATATTCCTTTGAATACTTTGAAAAAATATATTTTTTGGAGTAATCATGTTTCTAACTTTATTACAAGCTATGTGTCTAGTTACCTGTAATAGAAATCAGTGCATGCATGATATCACTTTTATAAAACAAAACAATATTATAATTAGATTGCTAAAAAAAATGGAGGTCTCCATTAATTATCATGAAATGGAAATGATTTGACAAGTGATATATCTAGTGCCTTGCACCTAACATTCTTATCTAATCTACCTGAAATTAAATTAGTTACATGTAGTACATGTAGTACACAAATTACTTGGGTTTGGAAGTCCAACATAATTTAGATCTTCTGTGGCACTCACAATGCAGTATTCATATACTTCACAACTTATGTGTGTGTGTGTATATAGAGGTTGGCTAATATCAAAACATTTGTTTTAGAGTCGTGGTGCAACCAATAGGTTTTTCAAAGTTCAAATGGTCGATCCAAATCGTTAAATGTGATCTTTATATTAAAATGTGCTTTGAGATCAAATTTTACATTTTTTTGAATTTTTTTTACTATTTATTAAGACAATTTTAAAATAACTGATTTTAATAAACAGTGAAAAGTTTCTGAATCATTAAAAACAACGATTTTAAAACTGACTTAATAAATATTAAAAAAGTTCCAAAAAAAAGTAAAATTTGGTCTCCAACCACATTTTAATATAGATTGAATATTGAACGGTTTGGATCGACTGTTTGGAATTTGAAAATGTAAAAAACAAAGCATTTGTTTTACAGCCTAGGAACAAACATTTTGATATTATCCAATTATCCACTCACTATATATATATAGTGAGTGGCTAATATCAAAACGTTTGCTCCTAGGCCGTGGAACAAACGCTTATGTTTTTACATTTTCAAAGTCTAAATAGTTGATCCAAACCGTTCAACATTCAATCATTATTAAAATGTGCTTGCAGACCAAATTTTACATTTTTTGAAATTTTTTACTATTTATTAAGACAGTTTTAAAATCATTGTTTTCAATGATCCAGAAAATTTTCACTATTTATTAAAATCAACGATTTTAAAACTGACTTAATAAATAGTAAAAAAATTCTAAAAAATGTAAAATTTAGTATCCAAGTACATTTTAATATAAAGAGAGTTCGTGATAGGGTTTTTAAATCGCATATTACTCAATTTAAATTATTTTCAAGATTTTTACGGAATATATAACGAGGAGGGTTCCAATACCTCATCATACCTCATATTTTATATCTTTGTTTTTAAAGTCAAAATTGTTGATCCGAACTGCTCAACATAATATCCATACTAAATTATTCTTGAAAATGAAATTTTATAATTTTTGGAATTTTATTTTTTATTTTTTAAGATAGGTACAAAATCACTGTTTTTAGATCGTTCAAAAACAGTGATTTTCTACCTATCTTAAAAAATAGTAAAAAAGTTCCAAAAATGATAAAATTTCATTCCAAAGCATATTTTAATATAGATATCATGTTGAGCGGTTCGGATCGACAGTTAGCTAATAATATAAAAAGTATGAGGTATTGGAACCTCTTTAGCAATTAGTTCTCAAAAAATGGTATGTACCTACCAAATAGAGATTCATCATTGCCTCGTAAATCCTACCCTTTGACAGATAAATATATTATTAGCAATCAAATCTCATGAAATCATATGGTCCTACCAATTAGAGAATCAGTATATCATAGTAAATTAAATAGTTCAGAGCTATTTTTAATTACAGTAAAACTGAATCAGACATCTATGACAAGGCATCAAATAAAGGTGTGAAAATGATGTGGTATCTTCTATTTTATTTGTTTAATTCAAAGCAGATCAAATATGAAACAGACTTCATTTTAATTTTTACCCAATTTTATATTAACAAAACATTTTCATAGGGCAACTATATAAAAGGAATTAAAACAAAAATTGAAATCTTTTTATCTTTATATAAAACGAATTAAAAAATCATTAAGTTTTATTTGAATACATTCACACCTAATTTAAAATATTAATACAAAATCACATCTATCTTTATTTGAACACAATATATCACACACCTAACTAATTTACACCAACTTTCATTAACACCTAATCAGTTAGTTTTATTTTTAAAGTTCTTTATCTTTATTAATTTTGGAAATATTAATTTAACTTAGTTGTGTTATATATTTTAATAATGACAATAGAACTACCATAGTGACATAGTTGATAGTATTTTAATTAGCTATGACATGAACGCATAATTTAAAGAGGAAATTAATAAATCAACTGTTAATGAAGTCATTATCTATATATAGGCTAACTAGGTAGGATTTAGACTTGACATTAGTTCTTTGCTCGAGGAAAATACAATGTATATTTTAACTGTAAAATATAATTAAGTCTAGATTCCCTATGGTTGAAAAGGAGATTTTATTCCATAATTTAATGGATTACAGATGTAACATCCATATCAACATATACTTGGCTGACAATTAATATAGGGTGAAAATGGATTTGGACTGTCTGATCAGAATCTGAATCTGAACTAATTCGGTTCGAAATAAAATTTATGATGCTCTTTTAATATTCGTGCAGATTTTGATGAGATGATCTAGATTCAAACTCAAAGTTTGAGTTACTTTAGAAGATTTGAATTGGACAAAATATATTGTAACATTAGCTAATGATAATATACACATATTAAGATAAGAGGGATCATTGTCATAATATTGATAATGATTTTCTCAAATTCATGTTGTCAATTATCTTGTAAATAAAGTATTAATCAAATTTATTGTGCTAACATGAGTATCATTTGGTGATGTCATCTTTTTCTTCAAGGTCTTTATTTCCAAACAAGTTGGAGTAGGCTAGAAATAAAACCCAATCGGAATCAGCAACACACGGACTACCCAGGAGGCAGGGGCGGCTGCCCCCCCTGGATTGAGTTTTAGTGGAGATTTAGCGGTTCCGACCGACTTTGCCCCCCCTGGAATTTTTTTTGCCCCCCTCTGGACGTTTGATTTGTAATTTGGGTTAAATTTAGAGTTAAATTGAAATAAATTTGTTGAATTTTGAATGATAATTAGAATTATAAGTCAAAACATCAGAAATTATAAGTCAAAGCATTGGAAAGTATAAGTTAAAGCATTGTTTTTTATCGAGCACCCAATTGGTTAATGGATTTAAACCCGATTCGATATTTTTTTTGCCCCCCCCCTGACGAAAATCCTAGATCCGCCCCTGCCAGGAGGCCACCCATCCTAGTACTACTCCTGTCCAATTCGTGAGAGTTTCATTTCCATAAAGAAGTTTTTTTACCAAACCTATCACGAACTCTCCTCCTTTTTCCTGACTTGGGACAGACTGTGTAGAAACTACACAGGTGGAGTTATTATTGTGTGGTGATGTATTAAAAAAAAAATTCAAATCATTAAAAAATTTAAATCACTCTGAACAATGGATCTATAATATAAATTTTAAAATTTGAACTTTATTTATGATTTCCAAATAATCAAAATAAATAACTGACAAACGATCCTTCACAAATTTAAGGAATGGATCTCGTCTCCAGTGAAACAGATTTATTAAACTACTTGATAAAAGGTGTTATGCCTCCAAAGTCTCTTGATTATGTCACATAATTTTTGTTTCCTTCCGCTTCTCTTGATTATGTCACATCATATATATATAGCTATATATATTGAGGAGGGGTTCACTTACATTTTTTTTGTGACACCAGATTACACTTTACATTTTCCAAGTCCAAACAGTTAAACCAAACTGTTCAACATAATTGATATATTAAAATGTGCTTGTAGATCAAATTTTACATTTTTTTATTTTTTTTTACTATTTATTAAGATGGGTACAAAAATTCAATGCTCTGAAAACAGCGATTTTAAAATACTTAATAAATAGTAAAAAAATTCAAAAAAAAATGTAAAATTTGATCTGCAAGCACATTTTAATATATCCATCATGTTGAACGGTTTGGATTGATAGTTTGGACTTTGAAAACTTTGAAAATGTGGAGTGTAATCCGGTGTCATAAAAAAAAGGTGTAAGTGGATCCCTCCTTATAAATATATATATAGAGAGAGAGAGGTTGGCTAAGATACAAACATTTGTTCCTAGGCCATGGAACAAACAGTTTGGTTCTCCGATTTTCAAAGTTCAAACAGTCGATCCAAACCGTTAGATATTCAATCTATATTAAAATCAGCTTGGAGACCAAATTTTACATTTTTTGGAATTTTTTTACTATTTATTAAGATGGGTACAAAAATTCAATGGTGTGAAAACAACGATTTATTAAAATACTTAATACATAGTAATAAAGTTCAAAAAAATGTAAAATTTGATCTGCAAGCACATTTTAATATATCCATCATATTGAATGGTTTGGATCGACTGTTTGGACTTTAAAAACTTTGAAAATACACGGTGTCATCCGATATCACAAAAAAAAATGTCATCCGATCCCCCCCCTCTCTCTCTCTCTCTATATATATATATATATATTGATCGAAGGATTCATATTTGTCTTGTTTTTATCTAAGAATTATTTAATGTGTCTAAGATATAATAAAACTTTGAAGACATTTCAGAAAAATTTCGTTGTTCATCTCAAATCAATCATAATCATATATATGTCCTACTTGCTCCAATCTTTGCCACATCAATCAAGATCTAGACCGTTCGATTCAAAAGGGCAAAAAATAAAGGGAAACTTTCATGTATATCCCTTAAAAATATCGAAATTATTTATTCTCCCTCAAACGTTCATAATATAATTTTTACTCTTTTAAATGTCAAAAACTCACAAATATGTCCATTTTATTGTCTTTTCTATTAAAACTCATTTTACATTCAGAAAATACCCATTTTACCATTTATTATAAAAAGAAAAAAAAATGTAGCATGTTTTCGAAAAATGTCAATTTTCTAATTGGTTGATTTTTGATGACAAATGCCTAATTTCTCTACTTCTGACGCTTACACAATGATATTCAGGTGTATGCTTGTGTAAGCATCAGAAGTAGAGAAATTACTCATTTGCCTTAGAAAACCGACTAATTAGAAGACTGACATTTTTCTGAAGCATGATATTTATATTTTTTAATAAAGGGTGTAATGGGTATTTTATAAATTTAAAATGAGTTTTAATAGAAAAGACAATAAAAAAGGTAAATTTATGAGTTTTTGAAATTTAGATGGATAAATATGAAATTATGCATTTTTGAGGGGGGTATACGTAATTTCGAAGCTTTTGAGGGGCATACATGAAATTCCTTCAAAAAAAAAAAAAAAATTTTCTTTGTGAGATTGTCCATTGAAACCAGTGTTGTAAATAACGGTATGCGGTATGCGCTCGTCGGATGGACAAGGTACCGTCAAGCGATTAATTGAAAATAATCAGAAATAATCGACCATAATTGGAAATAATTGGCCAATTAGTCGGAAAAATCCGTGACAATTTGATCACCGCCAACGACTAATCAACCGATTAATCAGCCTAAACAGACGTTTTTCACAACACTGATTGAAACATGTATTACTAAAATTTGAAATATTCCATACCAAACATGTGGATGAAATAATTTTTTTTTTTGAATGTTTTGAACCTAATTAAGTAATTAGTCATGTGAGTGAGGTGCTTCTCTGTGTTACACCTGTAGAACAGTACAAGCACCACAACTCTTTTATCTTTTATATATGGCATAAGGATAAGGTCAAGAGAGGCTGGAAAGAAAGAACTGTCACAAAAGTGTCCCATCACTGTAAGGTTCTGATATTACCTGTTTATCCTTTCTTTTGGTTTTATTGTCTGTTTTTTTTTCTTTGGAGCAGCCAATCATTTCTTTTCTTTCTTTTTATCCACTTTTCAACTTCCATGTAGGATTCTAAGGGAGCCGAAACGAGTCGAACTAAACCCGGTTTAAACTCGGTTTATATCAGAACAAGCTGAGCTAAGTCAGATTGTTTGTATTATAAACTGCATATAGATTAAAGATTTTCGTCGATTTAATGCTATAAGTAACTTTTTTTTAACGAGTTTGATCTTCTTGTGATGAACACAAGAAATTGAATTTTTTTTTTTTTTTTTTTTTCAATTCTCTCTGTTTGAAACAAATTGAATAGATTTTTTCAAAGCCCAATAGACGGCCCAAAATTAATTCACTATAGATGGCCTAGAATAATTCATTGTATAAGAAATTGGGCTTCAATCTCCGTTTTGGATTATATAATAATAAATCTGAGATTAAAGAATGTAAAGAAAAATAATGTATAAGCTGCAATAAATTAATGAAACTGTTCTAAATCATCAGCAATTAACAATTTTTGGTCCAAATTTTGATCCCCAAATTTTTATTGTTAATACAAAACTAATCATTTTTATCAGTTGGTGGTTGATTATATCATTGCTTAGTTGTATCTCAAATAATGCAATAACTCGTCATTAATATTGATTTAGTTTCTTTAAAATCATATTATGTTAAAATCGAAAAAAATATCTTGTTTGAAATTAGGTATTTTTAAATCATCTTAATTTTGATCCCCACATAATGATTTTAATTCGAGTTAAAATAATAGTAAATGGAAGTTCTATTAGTTTTATAAGGATTTTACATGTGATGATGCAAGGATCAATTTGGGTGCAAATGGGAACACATTGGAACAAAAAGACTAAAAAAATTGAGAATCAAAACCAACAAAAAATAGAGAATCAATTTTTGGTATGATGGTAACAAATAATGTTTTTGTGTGAAAAATTACAAAGAAATTCAAATGGATAATTTCTTGTAAATATTAAATAGTTGGATGATTTGATTCCTAATTTTTACTAAAAAAAAAAGAAGGTGTGAGGGACATTTTCTGTAGATTAATTATAAAAAATTGTGTTTATTTAAACACATAATTATTGCAAGCTTAATTTTGAAAAAGGCACACCGTCAAATTAAATTAAATTGTTCACCAAACTTTGTGAATAAGTCAAAACACAAGAATAATCAAATCTTACAAGGATATAATTTGATCCAAAACGTATCTTCAAAAGAATTTTCCCTTTTTATTATATTAAAAATCTAAATAAATTATACCAGGAATCTACCGAGATCCTCTACAACGGTTGACTGTTGCACAAGTGCTACTTTTCATGAACATGATACATATGCATTGTATCTTATTGTTATTTGATTTCTAAAGATAGAAGAGAAGGAAAGAGTTATCAGAATGTCATATAATAAAAAATGTACATTAGAGCAATTTTTTTTGTTGGATTCAGTTTGTGAGTTTGTCATCATAGATAAATAAATAAAAAAGACTGATAGGAGAAAGTACAATTTTCTGGAAATAAATATGTTGTTATTTGTAATGAATAACATGAATCTGTTATTTCGATCTCAATTGTTCAAATTTTTTCATGCGCGAATCTAAAAAAAAATATTTTTTTCAAGCACGGACCTCAACAAAGATCAACTGTTGTTATTGGAATAACAACATATTTATTTCCTGATTTTCTATCTAATTTAAAGCTAACAAATTCATAAAAAAGTTCTTTTAGTATCTAAATGTATAGTTATAATTTTAGACTTTAGTGCAATATTATGTTAGTAACATTCTTTGTTCATCTCCTTAACATATATTCATAGTTTTTTTATTAATATGTCCAAAGACATCTACTGCTTTTCCAGGGGTAGTCTAGGAAGACAACCGCTGAAAAAAATAACGGTAGTAGTTTAAAAAAAAAAAAAATAATGCGAGGGCAGATTTGAATTTTTTTTTATTGAGGATATATGAATAAAAATTTCGAAGTTATATTGTGTATCAATATTTCTCTTCATCCCAAAACAATTTTTTTTATTGAAGTGACATTTATTTATCTAGAAACCTTTTAATCTATACACAATTACAAATATACTAATTTAGAAGCAAGACATTTGAATTACGCTTTTTCTAAAATTGAAAACGTATTTTAAGGATAAAAGATTGATAAACATTAATTTCCAAGCAATGGTGGAATTTCATACTACCTGTGTTGTAGGAGATCACAGATTGCTTCTGAAGGTTAATGAGGTTTCTTTGATGTGCAGGAAACTCCTAACATCATGGGTCAAATTGCTATTATTATCTCATGCACCCGGCGTTAGTACACCTAGAGGATCGGCTTATTGGATCCCCAAAAATAATAAATCCAACCTGAAATTTGATATTCTATTATCATATATTTGATTTTGTTCTTAAAATTTTGGTGAAATGAACAAATTTCTGTTAAACTTTTGATATTACACGGAAATTAATAATAGATATTTGAAATATTCAGCTCTCAAGCTTATTATGTTAATAGTTTTCTGAACAACTTCAATTTTGTGAGATGGCCAAAATTAAAAAATAATTATAGTGTTTTTTTAAAATAAAGCAAGATTTAAGCAAGGAAATAGCTTAACAACTTAAATATTGAATAGATACTTTTATGATGAATAATGAGAGATCATTGGTTCAAATGTGGGACATGAGAGCTCCCTATTTAATAAAAAAAAAAACAAATATAACTAAACTATATAAAAATAATAAATAATGCTTAAAGTATGGAATATATTTTTTTAATTGTATCTAGTATCACAAGGTCCATAATAATTGATAATGGTTTTAATATATTGTGATGTATCTAGTATTCGTAATGTATCATATAGTACAATAATTATTGCATAAAATTATACAATATAACATACATATAAAATTTAGAACATTTTTTCAACTTAACAACTAAAAATTATCTACTGAAAGAAATTATTTTGAAAATTGGAGAGTATTTTATAATTGACATTCTATTAAGCTGATTATTCCGTGTTATAATATCCATAACTATGAACAATTAATCTTGAGAATAAATTAATTTAGTTCTTCATTTTTAAGTGACAAAAAATTCTTCTATTTTTACCTAGTAAATATAAAATTATCGAATATCCGTACTTAGCATACATATACCCCACTAATTTAATTGTTTTTTTATGACGAGAACAGGTCCATGTAGCACAAACAAAAACCAGGTGCATATAAAAATTTACCAGTTCCGTGTTGAATGAGTTATTTCTAAAATAAAAGAAATAAAAGAAACCGTACTGCACACAAAAACCCATCCCTCCGAATTCCAACCCCTAAAGTAACTCAAATTTTCAGATTCCATCCTAACCGTCCGATCTGTTGTAGCACGCATATTAAAGTGATCCTGTCCATTCCACTTCGGATCGGACGTTTCAGATCTAAATTCAAAATTTTGTGTTACTACAGAGGAGCCGGACACTCAATCCCATCCCTGCCGAATTCTTATTCCTCTAAAATAACTCAAATTTTGAGTTTAAATCCTAACCGTGCGATCAGTTTCAGCACGAATATTGAAGTGTTCATGTGCACTTCACCTACGATCGGATCTAAACCCAAAATTTGTCTTACTTCAGAAAAACCTGAGTCCCCATCCCTTTCCTTCACCCATAAAACCTCCCTTTTTTCTTCTCTTTTCTAATTCTCTCTCTCTCCATCTCTCTCTATCTCTAATTTCTTGACACACAATTTATCCTCGATTTCTCTCTCTACGATCAGATAAACATATCTTTCTTTAATCGGTGAGTCGATTCGATTCGATTTGGGTTATTCCCTACTTTTGTTATTCTTCTTTCTCAGCTGTTTAATTTGATGGGTTGTTGATCGATTTGGATTTGGGGGATAATATGGTTTCTTGTTTTGGGAAAAATTTCAGGAATCAAGCCATGGCCAAGAGTTCGTTCAAGCTGGAGCATCCCCTTGGTTTGATCTTTCCCCTTGATTTCAATTTCATGCAACTTACGGGTTTCCCATTGGGAGATCGAAATTGATAATGTTTTGCATTAAATCTCTTGTTGAATAGACCCTTGAACTAGAAGATCATTTCAAGATTTGAACAGGGAAGTTTTGGCTTTATGCAGCGCAAGACCCATATGCAGTATTGTTTTAGTTTTATAGTTTGTGTGCTGTATGAAGTCAAAACTGCTCTGTTAAAATCTTTTCCCATATAATCAAGCAGTAGATGTATATTGCATTGTGTATATATGTGTTATATGTTAGGTTAAATCTTGATTGATTATAGGTTAGGGTTTCATAGAGAATTAATTCATAGAGATTATAGGTTAGCCTTTAATGGAGGTTCTTTGTCTTTAATAACATACTATTTTTAGGGATTTGATTCGAAATAGAGAATTAATTCATTAGATATGTTATATATTAGTGTTTCATAGTTTTCCTTTTCTATTTGCAGAGAAGAGGCAAGCTGAAGCTGCTCGTATCAGAGAGAAGTACCCCGACAGAATCCCTGTTCGTACATTTTATTCTCTTTTTATCAATCTGTCAATTGATAATTTAAGCATTTTTTAATTATAATTTCTAAAATTGTGGTGATGTAGGTTATTGTTGAGCGGGCTGAAAGGAGCGACATCCCTGAAATCGACAAGAAAAAGTAGGTTCTTTTGTATTTTATTTAATGAATTCTACATTTTTTTTTTGTGTTGGTAGTATTTAATAAATGAAGCTATTATATTTTTGTTCAATGAATATACTTTCTCTAGGTATTTATGAAATGTTAAATATATTCTACAAAATAGGTACCTTGTACCTGCTGATCTGACAGTGGGTCAGTTTGTCTATGTGGTGCGCAAGAGGATCAAGCTCAGTGCCGAGAAAGCAATTTTTATCTTTGTCAAAAATACCCTTCCTCCCACTGGTGAGTTATATTTTTAACCTTCTCAAAACCAATTTGAGAACTAATTGCACTTAATTGGAAACTAATTTGAATGAATTTTTCTAAAAATACTGGTAGTAATGGTCAAAGGTCTAAGTGAATTTTTTTCAGAAAAATATGAAATAGTCAAAGAACAAATGAAAAGTTCTCTGCATAAATCAACCAACAACTTATATGAAATAGATACATTAGAATTGAAAACCCAATAATATTTACACCTTTCTTTTTATTAATCTTTGTCAAAAATACCCTTCTTCCCACTGGTGAGTTACATTTTCAACCTTCTCAAAACCAACTATTATTTTTGGGAGAATTTCATCTATACCCCTCAAAACATCGAAATTATGTATTCCCCCTCTAAAATTCATAATATCATATTTACCTTTGTAAATTTCAGAAACTAAAAAATTTACCCAATTTATTGACTTTTTCTGTTAAAACTCATTTTAAATTTATAAAGTACTCATTTTACCCATTTTTTTCATTTAAATTGAGTGTTGAAGTGATACATTGAAAACTAATTTGAATTAATTCTTCTAAAATTATGTTGAATTTTCTCTTACAGCTGCTATGATGTCTGCGATTTACGAGGAGAACAAAGACGAAGACGGATTTCTTTACATGACATACAGTGGAGAGAACACCTTTGGGTCCCACTGATGGTTCCGTACCAGTTGTTGTTTTTCTCTGAAAGCCAGAAAGAAATGTATATTCGTTCATCAATCCCGACACAACACCTGTGTCAGAGTGTCGGGATTTGTATGTCTTTCTTTCCTAGTGTTGATTTCTTACATTTAATAAAAGATGGATAATATACCTAATGTGTTTATGTCATGTTAACATCTCTTCTTAATCTGTTTCATGTCATATGAAATGGGTTTAGTTAGTGTGTTTAGCGATATATAAGATCGCTTATGTGTTCTAATACCATGTTATGTTTAATCTGTTCATTAATTGTTTCTGTGGTTGTAAGTTCTAACCAACAAAAGAGGTTATAATTATCCTTTGTAATCTCAATCAGTTGGAACAAAAAAAGAAAATATAACAACCTGAATTTCTATATTAATAGAAACCTGAGCTACTATTATTACAAAAACAAAACTGGAAACAACAAAGAAAGTATAATATTTATGAAATGCAACACCATTTACAGCCTATTTGTAACATGTAATATGATTGTAATTCTGAAACTATATGAGTGAGTCTATGGTATAGTATAATGCATAGTGCATACTAGTCTGTATATGGCTCTATATTTTTGTTTTCAAAGTTCAAATAATTGATCTGACCGTTTAATATTATTTCAATGTGAAAATATGACTATATTTCATTTTTTTTTTAAATTACTATTTTTGTTAGATAGGTAGAAAATCACTTGATCTAAAGATTATGGACCATTCAAAATTAGTGATTTTCTATCTATTTGAAAAAATAGTAAATTTTTTCTAAACAAGGTAAAATTTAGTTACCAATTACATTTTTATAAGAAAATTATGTTGTGTTTACTGTTTGAACTTAAAAAAAAATATGAAGTCATAGTACAGATCCATCAGTAATTGGAAAACAAATCATATAAATTTTTGTGTCAGGTGTAATTAATTATAGCAACTTATTTTCTGGGATATGTGCAGAAATATTACTTGCCCTTTCTGTTGATTATTTAGTTTACAACAAGTAATATATATGGTTATGTTTAAAACCTCCTCTCTTTTATACAAACTGTTGGCAACATTTGTACACTACTAACATTATATATATTTTTTTCTTTCTTGCAAATAAATGAAGAGAAATAAAGCCATCTCCTAGAAAACTGCATTTCCAAAATCATGACTAAAACAACAAAGTAATCAAATTGTGACATACTCATTCAGTTTCAACAAATCCATTGACACAGCACAAAAATCACTCTCCATAGAAGTGTTTTAATTTTTCTCTACTTGTGATCAGTAGTAGCAGAATCCTTTTTCTGGTACTTCTCCCTGACCCATTTGATACCAGTAAATGTACCAGTTTTAACCTTCTGAGCACCTAAAACCGCGACTACCTTGACCTTGGTTAAACCCGTAAAAGTTGCCGATTTCACATTTGCTAATGTACCCTTTGAGTTGTGTTTTTTCTTATCCTCATGAGTTGTATCAGTTTTCGCTGCATCTCTATCGCCTGTACCTCCTGTGCCCCATGTCTCGGCCCAGCTCGGCGGTTCTTCATTTGTTGCCATTTCCTATATATTTTCAATTGTGTTACCATTTTAATACAAACTTGTGAATTATTCAACATGATCTCCAATGAAAATGTACTTGTATATCAAATTTTAAATTTTTTTAGAATTTTTCTACTATATTTTTAGATAGATTAAAAATTAATTTATCTAAAATTTGTAGACCATTCAGAAGTAGTGATTTTAGAATCTAAAAATATTGTAGAAAAATTGTAAAAATATAAAATTTAGCTTGCAAGTACATTTTCATATGAAAATCACGTTTAGTGGCGTAGATCGACTAAATGGACTTGGAATACAAAAAAGTGGATCCGTAGTAAGGAGTAATTTGCGCTATGCATAGTACCATAGCCTCTCTCAACTTATTTTGGTTTAAAAATATACTTGTAGATCAAATTTTATATTTTTTTTAGAACTTTTTTTTACTATTTTTGTTTATATGTGTAGAAAATCACTTGATCTAAAGTTTATAAACTATTCAAAATTAGTGATTTTCTACCTATCTAAAAAAATAGTAAAAGTATTCTAAAAAATATAAAATTTAGTTTGCAAGAACATTTTCATAGGAAAATCACGTTGAAGAGTTCAAATCGACTATTTGGACTTTAAAAACAAAAAAAACCACCGTAGTACGGACCAATATGTGCTATGCATAATACCATAGCTTCACTTCCCAAAATATCTAATTAAATTAGTCTCCTCTATATTAATCCTGAATAAGCAAAAAGGTAGCAGTAGTTGAGAAAAAAAAAGTAAATTCTAGAGAGAGAATTTAGTGTTTAGAGGTACCTCTACTTGATTTTAAAAATGCAGATCAAGAGATATCAGATATCAGATCCTTATTTGTGCTTCTTCCTTTCTCTCTTTCTTTTGCTTTGCTTTGCCTCTCTGTGCTTAGGAGAAGAGAGACCATTGTTGGTTTGCTTGCTTATATGCCATCATAAAAAAACCTCATTTGTTATGTGGGTCCCACATGACAGGCATGAGGCAGCCAGAGAATTTAGTGGGCATCCTCTACTTTTGCCATTGGTTGTTTTTAATATTATTATAAAAGAGATAATTACTATATAATTATTGTTTCCCTTTTCTTGATTTAAATTTTAGATTATGTAGGGCTGGTTTATTAATTATTTCTTTATTAGGTGGGAACCATGAGGATTTTAGTTGGTTGGTTGATTTAAATTTGAAACAATTAGTGTCAAATTGGTTTAATTTGAACCAAAAAGGGTTGCATGACACTTTGTTTATTTATTAGTATAACAGGGATAATTAATAACTATATAATTATTGTTTCCCTTTTATTGAGTTCAAATTTTAAATTTTGATTATGTTAGGATGGTTTATTAATTATTTCTTTATTAGGTGGGGACCATGTGGATTTTAGTTGGTTGGTTAATTTGAATTTGAAAATTTAAGTGTCAAATTGGTTGAATTTGAACCAAAAAATGTTGCATGCCCCTTTGTTTTCTTACCAGTATAACAGGGATAATAACTATATAATTATTGTTTCCCTTTTCTTGTGTTTAAAATTTAAATTTTAGATTATGTCGGTATGGTTCATTAATTGTTTCTTTATTAGGTGGGGACCATGTGGATTTTAGTTGGTTGGTTGATTTAAATTTGAAAAATTAGTGTCAAATTGGTTGAACTTGAAACAAAAAAGGTTGCATGCCACTTTGTCAAGGAAACAGCTGCAGTTACAAGAGGTGACAGCTTAATTGTCTGAATACAACAGTATACCAGACTCTATTTAATTATAAAAACCAAAAAAATATTAAAATTGACAGCTGGACTGTTCAAACCCTTTTTAATTTTAACTGAAAAGTAATTAAAATCACATTTATACTTGGATGAGAGAGAAAAATTTAGGAAATAATTAAGGTCCTTGTTGTTAACAAAACCAATAAAAAATAAAAAAATGACTGAGGAAATCAGTTTTTTTAATAAAATATAATTTATTTTATAAGAGGAATAAAAATGGTACCAGATGTTTGATACCGTATAAAAAAAAATGTTGATTTCTTTAATGAAATCGGTGGAATTTACTCACATTTATATAATAAAAATTTAAAAGGAAAAAATGCAAATTAAAATTTTATACATTATTTACATGGTTTATTTTAGAAAAATATAATATTATGCAAATTAAAATTTTATACATGGTTTACATTTATGGAGAGAATAACGTGACATTCTTTAATCAAATGTTTTTTGTATTTTTTTATAAATAATGATCCATCGTCATTATTTCAAAAATGTCAAACATGTTTGTTTAATTAATTAATCAGAACATTTTAATTTTATTAAGCACATAATTGATTGAATATGAATATATGATTAAACACAATTCAAACCTAGTGCTCAGCTTTTTAGATGTTAAAAAAATTATAGGCCTCTAGACCTAGTAATTTGTGAAAGGCTAATCATAGACTTACCCTTTTTAATTAAAAAACAAAATAATAATGAAATTCTAATAATTTGTGAAAGGCTAATGATAGACTTTCCCTTTTTCAATTACAAAAATAAAAATTGCAATTCTAATAATTTCGATATGGAGCTCCAATTTTTACTCTTGCATGCCGATTAGAGTGGAAAAAACGTGTCATGCCGTGACTAACACGTCGTGACTTTGGTCTCGTGCCGTGCCGTGACCAAATTAATTTTTCAGGTGTCGTGCCGTGACCAAAATGTCAAGAGGTGGTCACGACACGCGAATGGTCACGCCACGTGAGTCACGCCGTGCCTAACGTGCCGTGACTATACGTGACTCGCGTGACCATTTAATCATAATTTATGTTAGTTTATTCAAGATTCACCATTAAATCAATATCTAATGATCCTAATTACACGTGACTCACGTGACTACGTGCCATGCCGTGCTGTGCCAAAGTTTCAAAATATGAGCACGGCACGCGAATGGTTACGGCACGGGACACGCGAGTCACGGCATGTAACTAACACGCGCACCGTGCCTTTCCGTGACGGAGCCGGCTCCACCGTGCCATTTTTCCCACTCTAATGCCGACTATATTTTGATCTCGTCAAGTCTTTAAAAACAAACAAACTCGGCATTCTCTAATTTACCCAATTGACTTAACATTTCAACAACCATTAAAGTGCTCTCTAGCCATGATATGATATCGATCGCATCATTCTTTTGGTTAATGGTTGCCATTTTCCATTTTTTAGGGTTTTTATTGCATCCATAACCCAACCCGCTTTCAGAGAGACCAACCCAACTTTTCCAAACGCCTCTATTGCTAACAAGTGACTCCTTGGTACCACATGACGCAACTGCTGTACCGACTTCCAAGTTCGATCTAATTCTTTAACCTTGTTAAGACAACCATACAACATTATAAGAACATCCAACGAACCCAAATTATTTCTCGTTTTTACCCTTTCCAGGGCCTCAATAACTTTCCGCAACAGTGTAAAGCCGGACCATGACATAGGCTTTAGCTAAAATGCAATAGGTGACCTCGTTCTGTTCTTCCTCGGCACTTGGCATTTCATCGAACACCTTTGACAATTTAAGGCTTGAGAAATGCTATCGCGATCCACCGGAAATCCATCTCGCATCCACCCGTGAAAGGCTGACACGATCGACTCGCCAGGTGGCAGCCTCTCCAGCCTCGACGTCAGCATATTGTGTCCCAATCCATGTACGGATGGAGGTGGAGGATCGGACGTGAAATGGTCCCATTGAGGATCAAGATCCGATTGCAACAGTGAAGGTGGAAGAGTGGTACATGAAGCGAGAAAAGATGCTCCTCCATTCCTTGCTGTATTCATTCTTGTTCGTGGTGTTTATTAGTCTTAGAAGGGATTGCATTTCTCTTTTTGTTTCTCTGGAGCATTCTGTCGAGCACTTGGTGTGTGCAATAGAGCAGAGGTCGGAAAGAGTGAAGAGAACACAAGGGTATAAGTATTTTATAATGAGTGAGGCTATGGTGCTATGCATAGCACGGATGGCTAGTGTACTACGGCTCAATATGGTACTTTTTAAAATCCTAACGGTCGATCCGACCGTTCAATGTGATAACCATATGAATATGTACTTGCAAACTAAATTTTATATTTTTTCGAATTTTTTTACTATTTTTTCAGATAGTTAGAATTTTGATGGTCCAGAATTTAAAAAAAACACTGATTTTTCTACCTATCTGAAAAAATAAAAGGGGTTCATGATAGGCTTAATAAAGTCTATAATGAAATGAAAGAAGTTTGTGACCGTCATGGTATACCAGAAAATCCAAACCAATTTAGTCCAAAAGCTAGACCGATTACAAGCACATTTTTTGATACATCTAATGTGTGGGGGCGTGATAAAGAGTTCAACGAAGTGATCCGTCTAATGGGAGTTCCCAGTTCTGGATATGGTAAAAGGAAAAGAGCGAAAAGAGTGAGCATACTTAATTCAAATGTTGGGGAGAGTAGCAGCAGAATGGATAAGAAATGGAATGTGTCAGTATTATCTATAGTAGGCATGGGAGGCGTCGGGAAAACTACCCTTGCTCAAATGGTTTGCAATGATAAAAGTGTAAAGTCGTACTTCGATCTAATTATGTGGGTTTGTGTCTCTGATAATTTTGATTCGGTAAGGTTAACTAAAGAAATGATTGAGAGTGCAATCTTACTAATTTCAATGCCATGCAATTGGTTTTAGAAGAGACATTAAAATCCAAGAAATTTTTGCTAGTTCTTGATGATGTTTGGAGCAAGGACTGGCAACGTGTTTTGGCACCAATGAAAGAAGCATCTGAGGGAAGTGTAGTGCTGGTGACAACTAGGTCTCCTGAATGTGTCGAAATTTCAGGCAGGAGTATAGGCTCCAGAGGTCTTATAAATTTGGAGGGTTTAGAAGAGCAAATTTACTGGGAGTTCTTTAAGAGCTGTGCATTTGATCCGGTTGCGGAATCAAACAATATTAATCCAGAATTGGAGGTTATTGGTAAGGAAATTTGTAAAAGGCTAAAAGGATCTCCGCTTGCTGCCAAAACAATCGGAGGTCTTTTGAGAACAAATTTAAATGTTGGACACTGGATGCGTATCAAAGACAGTAAAATGTGGGAATTTCAAACAGAGGAACATCATATACTTCCAGTACTTCAATTGAGCTATCAATATTTACCCACTTATTTGAAAAAATGTTTCTCGTTCTGCTCACTCTATCCCAAGGATTTTAAATTCACCCAATCTGAGTTAACAGAGTTTTGGATCATGCAAGGTTTTATCGGACCTCTAGATAACGACAAAGAATTGAGAACTCTGGCTAACGGTTACTTTGCTGACCTTGCAAGGAGAGCATTTTTCCAGAGACTTGGACCTGGCAGGGACTCTGGATATGTGATTCCTGATCTGATGCATGATGTGTGCCTATCTATAACAAAAGATGAGTGTATTTGCCTAGAAAATGGGCATTCTGAACAGAATGTCTCTCTTGAATTACGGCATGCATCAGTTTTTCAAAAGAAAGTACTCCTGAAGGAGCAAAAGGAGTTGTGTAAATATAAGAAATTGCTCTCCCTAAAGGTAGGTCCTAACAGTTGTTGCATTACTGGAATAGAAACCTGGTGCAATGTGCTTAAAAATATTCGATCATTATCTCTTGCAAGATGCAAAATTCGGAAGCTACCCGAAAACATTGGAAACCTGAAGCATCTTCATTTTTTGGATATTTCTGGTACAAATATTGAAACATTGCCGGAGTCATTTTGTAAGCTCTACAACCTCAAGTATCTAAACATGAAGTATTGCCCAAATATTAAATGCTTTCCCAACGGATTCAACAATTTGGTTAATTTACAACTTTTCTATTTGCCTTTGGAAAAGGTCTCCTTGGTAGAACGTTTTGAAAATATTGTCAAAGCAATTTTTCTCGACAACCTGTACCTTTTCTTGCAAGGTAATAAGAAAATTCAGACTTTAAAGAACATTTGTAAACTCAGTGGATCTCTTTGTATAGGTCGTCTTGAGTACGTTCCCAGCAAAGAAGCTGCTCAAAAAGCTCAACTGAACGAAAAACCATTCATTAACCGTTTGGAATTGAGATGGACGTATCATCGTGACGATGGAGAACACGATAATGAGGTACTTGACGGTTTATGTCCCCATCATGATCTCAAAGAGTTGAAAATCTACGGTTATGGTGGTAGAAACTTATCACCAAGTTGGTTGAAGGAGGAGTTTTTGCCAAAATTAACAGTAGTTGAGTTTACTTGGTGTATGTTCTCAGCTATCTCACACCTCCCTTGTTTCATCACTAAATTAGTCATTTGGATGTGCTACCAACTAGAAAATCTTCAGAATTTGTTGGAGCCAAACCACCTTCCAGCGCTAAAGCATATTGAGGTATATGGCTGCCATAATCTGGAATCACTGTCAGTAGAATCATTTGGAGGATTTGAATTTCTTGAGCAGCTGACAATTAGCAAGTGCCCCAAGCTTAGAAGCCCAAATGCTATGGTCTTACCACCCTCTGTCAAGTTTCTCCAACTGGAAAATTGTGGTGACCTTGAAAAGTCAATTCCCAGTTGCTTGCAAAACCTCACTTCCCTTGAAACTTTGATGATACATTCTTGCCAACATTTGGTATCTATTCCTTCTGAGGTCACAAGGAATCTTAAATCTCTATCAAAGCTGGATTTGTATAAGTGTGACAAGTTACAGTCGCTAGGGGGGCTCCAGTTTCTTGCATCTCTACAGGAAGTCCATATAAGGGATTGTCCTAAGCTTGATGAGACTAGAGGTCAAGATATAAAAGGAAAAGTGCCATCAGGTAATTACATATTTTACAGGAGATATGAACAACTCTTTTCATTGGTGAAAGAAGAATTAAGTATATATTGATTTTTTTAAAAGTGATTTTATTTACATTGATTAATTTCAAAAGCAGAGGCACCTTGTTTTGATGTGACCTTGTGCAGAGACAGACTAACTCATTTTCCTTCAAATATAACTCAACTTAATATTTATCGCACAGTCTATTGTTCATTTTCTTTTATTTTTTGGTGTTTACTTTCCAAACTTGTTAAGATTTTATACAACTTTATGTTCCAACGAAATATTAAGGGAAAAACTAAAATTTTCACGCAAGAATGATGTAATTGTTTATCCAACTTTTAACTTCATTATGATGTCCTTGTTTTTTTAGTGTTGCATTTCTCAATATTGCAGTGCTGCTGAAAGATAGGAATTAAACGGACAAGGAAGGGCCAGAAAATGACTTTAGCTCCAGAATGTTAATTTAACAGGTATTCAGTTCTCTACAGTATCCATCTAATTCAAAATCTATGAGACATTATGATCTTCGGAGTATATGCGAATTTAATTTCTCTAACGACAGGAAAATAGAAAATGGTGTATAATTAACATCTTAATAATTGAGAAATGAAAATTTGAAGATAACTAAATTTATAGATATATAACTTGTTATTTGTGCAACTCAGGTATGCACCTAGTACTTAGTAAGCACACATCAGTTAGAAACTAATCGGATATGATGTGCAATGTTATATCATAATATATTTGATATACATGATGTGCTAATAATGAAACCTCTTTTTCTTAATTCATTTCAGATTTGATGTCCTTCCCTCTTTCATGGTGCATACGCTGCAGATTTATGGCCTCTTGATTCATCAAAATAAGTTGGTTAAAGCATTACAAGCTTATTTGTGTTTCAATATGCATGGACTTGTTTGTGTGTTTGTGTGACTGTGTTTGTGCCCGTGAGCGTTATCACACTTTTACTTGAGCATTATATTTTATTATGTACTCTTCGATGTATTCCATTTGTTTTGGTACTGCTGCTTTCGTTTTCTTTTCTTTTCTTGGTATTTTATATTGTTCTCTGTTGGCAGTCAACAATTCTTATTAGGGGATGGTCGTTTATTGTAATAAGTAAGACATCATGGTTTGAATTCAAGGACTTGAACTTTATTTTTATGTTTTTATCATAATTATTGTACTTATTTCTCTAGTTTTGCATATTGTACACAATTTTGCATCTGCTTGTGATGTATTAATAAGTTCATTTAAAAAAAGAAAAAAATTGTATCAATAACTTATCCTTTACTTATTTGTATAAATAACCAAGTATACAGTGATACTTGTTACCCAACTCACTAAACATTTGAACAACCTTTAAAGTGCCGATCGCATCATTCTCTTTGTTTAAGGTTTCAATTTTCCCTTTTTTAGTGTTATTATTGCATCCGTAACCCGATCCACTTTCAGATAACCCAGTGTCAAATGGCGGCAAGTAATTGCATTTGGTTTGCACCCATTTGCATCCATCTCCTTATAAATATTAAGTGTTTTTTCTATGATCCCGTACCGGCAATAAACCGACAAGATTGAATTGAAATCGTTCATTTGATCTATCTTTTTAAACCTTCTCAATTTGGCCCAAATTTCCTCTGCATTAGAGACCAACCCAACTTTTCCAAACGCAAGTGACTCCTTGGTACCACATGACACAACTGCTGTACCGACTTCCTGTTGGGACCTTATTATTACAGTAAAACAATTCGGTCACATAAACAGTTCAATTCAATTCAATATGCCACTATTGATCTACCTATGTCAAAATGGTCATCATGCAAAAATCATCAATTCTTAGGGAGCAGACGCAATACCTGATTCCATTAGCGTCTTTAAGCAAGGCTTTACTCAAAAGCCGGTTGATGAACATGTGGGACAGCGGCAAGAAAACCTTCGTGCCGATGTAGAGGTTGAAGCGTCGGCGGTCTCCTCTGTGGTAGGATGAAGCCTTCCAAAGCTACAAGACTGCCCTTGTGAGATCGTGTTCACAATTCCTCAATGATCTCACATCTCTATTCTTTAATGGGGAGAAGTAGAGAAGGCTACAGAATTGACTAGATTGACGGCTATAAAATTCTGCAACTTTTCGTATATTCTTGTACTTTGGGGACCAATCCTATTTATAGAGATATGGAGTCGGCATATTGCCAAACCCTAACTCAAAACCGATTTTCTGGCCATATGCCAACTTAAAAAAGGTATTTTGTGCTACTGCATCAAAAACCGTGCAGTCGCATCAAAATCCGTGCGGCCGTTGCAGAATCGGTTTCCTTAATTGCAAATTTCAGAATCAGTCCATCAATGATTTGATCTTTGTCTAAATTGTTCTACACATTTGTGAACCATATCATAATGAATATATATTGATTGTCTATTATCTTATTTGATCACTTTAATTGATAATCATATATGACAGTAAACAATCCATAATTAGATACATATATGCTCAATGTTGGCATTAAATCCAACGAGGTTGGCAATAAATCCAACACTTCCAAGTTCGATCTAATTCTTTAACCTTATTAAGACAACCATACAACATTATAAGAACATCCAACGAACCCAAATTATTTCTCGTTTTTACCCTTTCCAGGGCCTCAATAACTTTCCGCAATAGTTGAGGGAATATAGATGCTAAACTACACGGTTGGAACCATATATCTGTCCAAAAATTGATGGAGGTAATGATCCCTGGAGTATATGAGATACTTATGCTGCCTAAATTTTCTAACTTCATAATAGAATTCCAAAAAGGAGATATAGGTAATCTAGAGTTGCCTAAATAATACTTAGATAAGATCATGTGTTTCCAATTGCTTTGATAATTAGGATCCCTAAATTTCAGCCACCATTTCATTAACAAAGAAATATTCATTTGTCGGAAATCAAGAATACCTAATCCTCCAAACTCTTTGGCAATGCATGCAATTTGCCAATTAATGAGAGAGTATTTCTTTTTAACTAGGCTGGCCCCCTGCCATAGAAAACGACGCCTAATTATATCTAGTCTATAAATAACATGAGATGGTATTTTGAAAACTGAAAAGGCATACAAAGGGACTGCAGTCAAAATTGAATTTAAAAGGATAAGTCAACCTCCTAATGACAGCATACTACCTTGCCAATTTTGAAGTTTTTTTTTTCAAGTTTATCAACAAGGAATTGCCAATCTAGAGTTGTCATTTTATTGGAGTGTATAGGTAAGCCTAAATATTGGATGGGGAATTTAGATGATTGACATTGAAAAAGAGATGCTAGAGCTTCTATATGATCAGTATGAATAGGGTACATAGAAGTTTTAGAAAGATTCTTTCGAATTCCTGATAGGGCTTCAAAAGCTAAAAGAATCCACCATGCATGTTCTATATTTTTAGCCTCTGCTTTGAGAAATATTATAGTGTCATCTGCATAATGACAATTAGAGGCAGGATGACCATCCAACAATGGAAGTCCTAACCCTTGTACGACTCCCTCTATTCTTCCTCTTTGGAAAATTTTACAGAGTGTATCAGCTACCAAAATATACAGATAAGGGGAAAGAGGATCCCCTTGTTTGACACCTCTTTTGCATAAAAAATATGAAGTGAGTTCTCCATTAATATTTATGCATGATTGTGAACTATAAAGTCAATTTGTTATCCAACTAATCCATTTTGAGCCAAATCTTCGTTGAAGTAAGATATCTAAGAGGTAGTGCCAATTAATCTTATCGTAAGCCTTTTCAAAATCAACTTTAATCACTACTCCTAAGGTATTGGTTATTTGACAATGATGAATTATTTCCTGACACAAAACTACATTGTCAAGTATGTATCTATTTTTAATAAATGCAGCTTGACTAGAGTCAACAATTCTATTCATGATGGCTTCAAGTCGAAAAGTCAATATTTTTTATATAATTTTAAAGCTACAATTAACTAAGCTGATAGGTCGGTATTTAGAAATCAGTTTGGCATCTTTTTCTTTAGGTATGAGACATATGATTGATTTGTTTAATGGGGTCAAAGAGGTATCATGATGATAGAATTGGGAGCATAATAAGAACAGATCAGTTTTAACTAACTCCCAAAATGATTGATAGAATTTAAAGGTAAACCCATCTGGTCCAGGGGCACCATTTGGGTCACACGCAAAAACAGCTTTTTTCAATTCTTCCATAGTGAAAGGAATTTCTAAGGAATGCTGTTAGCAGTCAATTTATCGGTATCATCCCAAAAATGAGATCCCAAGTGTGCACATGTATCACCAGGAATGCCTAACAAATCTTTATAAAAATCAGTGATGTGATGTTTAATGGTGGTCATATTAGTAATGGATTGACCTGCTATCTCTAGGTTAAGAATTTTATTTCTTTTGGATCTATGAGAAGCCACTGTGTGAAAATAAGTAGTATTGTTATCACCTTCTTCTAACCATTTTTGTCTAGATCTATGTATCTAGTATTTTTCCTCTTCTAAGTAAATATTATCTAAAACAGTTTTGTATTGGAGCCAAAGCTCAGCCTCTGTATCAGTAAAATCTCTAGATTCTTGGAGTACCTCTAAATTTTGAATATTATCTAACAAAAGCTGTTTATCTTTCTTCTTCTGTCCATAAAATTTTTTAGCCCAACTCTTGATTTTTTTTCGAAGAAATTAGAGTTTCTTGTGCCAACTGAAAGCTGTATTATGAGTGTTTAAATGAAATTGGGACCACCATTTGTGAATAAAGGCAACAAAATCTGGTTGGTCTAACCAAAGGGGGTCAAACCTAAAGATGGGGGCTAACTTGGAATACTAATGGGCAGTGATCAGATCCATATCGACTAAGGTCAGAAATTTGGCAATTTGGGTAGATCTGATCCCAAGCTATATTGGTAAAAATCCTATCTAATAAGGAAAAATTTCGGCCATTAGACCACGTATATTTTCTAGTACTCAACTTGTGTTCTATAAGATTATGCCTATTAATAAAGGAATTGAATTTGGAGCTAGTAGATATGTCAAAAGTGGATCCGGATTTATCTGCTTTATGTCGGATGACATTAAAATCTCCACATAAAAGCCAAAGAGTATTACTAGTTCCTCTAATATTATCAAGAACTGGCCAAAGATCTTTTTTTAATCTCCTATCAACGGGTCCATATACCACTGTAATTTGCCAATGTTTATTATCTAGTTTATTTTCTACATGAATGTCTAAAGCAAATCTATGTGTAGAATGAGAAAGGTATTTGAATTTAGAACTATCACATCCAAAAAGGATGCCACCTGATGTGCCAATGGAAGGAACCCAATACCAAATATCAAACTTGGAAGAGATAGTTTTCAATATTCTATTAGAAAAGTGTTCTTTTTTGGATTCTTGTATGGCAATCATATCTATGTGATTATTGACTATAATATCATTAAGAATGTGCCTCTTGGAAAAAGAATTGAGGCCTCTTGCATTCCAATTGAGGAAATTCATGGAATTACTATTTGACCCTGATCAGTAGATTCCCTAGAGGAATCTGTAACAACTAAATTGTTCAAAGTATGTTGATCCAATAACAACAACTTTGGGGCTGAGATATCCTTAGCCTTATCTAAAAAGGTATGCATAATGGATTCAAAAGATACTCTATTCATATTTTGAATTTGTTGAAGTAGTTCTAATTGATCCTGTCTAGTATGTCCTAGTTGGATACGATAGATGCGAAACAGATCATCAACTTGCTCTAAAGTGAGCCTAGTATAGGGAAAATTATTAAGGAGTGGAATACCTGTTGCTGAGCTACTACCTGCCTCTTTGTGTTTTGCTCTCTTTTTGGCTTTAGAAAGAGTGGAGGTGGGGTCTCCCTGAGCATGAATACGAAGACTCTTACGAACAGAGATGCCGACCGCGACGCCTTTGCCCTTTGATAGAGGCTGATCGTCAGCGTCAGAGAGGTGTATCACACCCACAGGTGCAGCAGGGGATGCCACTGGCCTTTTCACTTTCTTCCACTTGCCTGTTTTCGTCACACCAAGGTGTTTATTAGTCTTAGAAGGGATTGCATTTCTCTTTTTGTTTCTCTGGAGCATTCTGTCGAGCACTTGGTGTGTACAATAGAGCAGAGGTCGGAAAGAGTGAAGAGAACACAAGGGTAGAAGTATTTTATAAATTAAAAGGGAGAGGTCATGTAATTCATATCACCTGAGGTAACAGACATTTTGAATTTAGATCTGGAGCATTCGATCTCTTCTGACCCGAATATTAAAGGGACATGTGCATTCCATCCGACCCGAATTATGATCGGACAGTCCGGATCTAAACTCATATACTCTGTTACCTCTGAGAATATGTACTTGACGTCATGGGCCAAAATGCCCAATAACGGTCCAGTAATTGTCTCGAAACAAAAAAGGCCCAAGTAAAGTTATATCATTTCCCTGAAAGGCTGACACGACCGACTTGCCAGGTGGCAATATCTCCAGCCTCCGCGTCAGCAAGTTGTGTCTCAACCCATTTACGTACTAAGGTCTTGGATTCGGATCGGGTGCGAAATGGTCTCATTGGGGATCCGATTACAACAATGAGGCTTTTAGAGTGGTACGTGAATCAAGGAAGAAAGAACAAAGATAGAACGGTAATATAATATTTAATTAGAAGTTGGAGAATTTCAATGGAAGTCATTTTATTTTTTTAGAGAAAAAGGAAAATGCATGTTCCATTAAGAAATTGATAGGTCAAAAATCCCAATAACGGCCCAACAATAGTGTCGAAGCAAATAGGCCAGAAGTAAAAATTAATGAATCATTTCTCTTGTAAAAGTTGAGCTCTATTGACAATTTTGTAACGTTCTCTACTTCAATTTTAATTCCCAGATAAAATAAAATAAAATAAGGTACAGTTCTAATATGATGGTTCAAATAAGGTACAGTTTTTATTTTGTACAGATCTAGTATAAAATAAGGTACCGTATAACCTTATTTTTTTTAACACCAAAAATTGAAATTTTTAAAGTATAAGCACCCATTTCTTTTTTATGAACAATTTATAGTTAAATTACAAACATCCATGTACAGAGACGTGCAATGGATGACAAAATAATAGGTGATTAGTCATGAATTGGTACAAATTGGATACTGAGAAGATGAGAGCAAGCAATAGCAAATTCAAATTTCGCTAGTTTGGATCAGGTTCAGAGTTTAGATCCATTAATTATACTACAAGAATCTGTCACTATCCGTGAGAGTAAAAGTGTTTTTTGCTGTCAGTATTGTCACGGATACCTCTGTCTGTAACAATACACTCAGAAATAACAATTTATGTTGGTGTATCCTCGGAAATAATCATTTTTTATCCTCACGGATAGTGACATATTCTCACGTTAATGAAAATTTTCTGATATCCCATCTGCATTTTGCTATCAGCCCCTTAGAAACTTAATAGTAAATATTACTTAATTTGTTGCACTTCTTTGCTAATACAAGTAGTAGTACTGATTAGTTTCTAGTCCAAAAAATCTAAATGCATGTTTCGTGCATTTTCATTCATTAAGTATATATATCCATTTTAAGTAAGTTAGAAAGTGGAATGTTTTTTATGTACTTATAAACCCTCCACTTCAACATTTAAATAAAAAGAAAATATTTATGTATATCTTTAGATATTATTGTGGACACGTGTTTCATAAATAATGATTAAAAAATTGTCAAGTAGTTTAAAACGAAGATATTAGTATAATTCATTTCACAAATGAAATAAAAATATATAAATAAATAAATTAGGACCACTTACTGTACAAATGACGCGCTTTGAGTCAATTGTGAGCCCCTGTGAACCCGTCACGCTTCTGTTTTTTTTATTAATAGAAAAAAAATATTAACAATGAGGAATAGTTTTGCTAGATTTTCAAAAATAGAAAAAATGTTATGGTTTGTAACATTCAGAGCACTATAGCTGAACAATACAAACCATAATGTCAGATTAATCTGATCGCTAATGATTTCTAATTAATAAAAAATACTGTAGCTGAACGTTATGGTCTATAACGTCCAACTACAATGTTTTTTTTTTTTGTGTGTGCCCTGGACGTTACAAATCATATAGTTCTTCCTACTTTTCAAAATCTGCGAAACTGCTCCTCATTGTCGATATATGTTTTTTTTTCCTATTAATAAAAATTTCGGATCACGCGTTGTCCTTGAACAAGAAATTACCAGGAACTTTCGAATCAATTCGACTTGCATCTGTAATACACAAACTTTTTAATATCGAGCTAATAGAACGATTCGGATTCGTAAGATACAAACTTTTTAATATTCGGGCCATGTGAACTGACACTCGTGAGTCATTTCATGTGTGCATCTTTTTTGACTTTAAAGTAAAAGTGATGCGCACCATTATTTTCCCTTTTTGCATAGAACTGGTTCACTATTATTTACTTTACTATTTCCTATTTGTTGTTGTTGATCATCGGAGAATATCTCAACCATTTATCTAATAGCACCATTATAATTTCTTGGAGGTCTCTCAGAAAATAGAAGCCATTCTCTTGAGATTCCAAAGCCCAAAACCAATCATTATTATATCTAAGCGAAGCTGCTTGGTTTGCTCTCGCTTCCTGCAACTCAATTGTTTTCTATTTATAAAAAAAACTATCTAATTATTTACTATTTATAAAAGAGCTCCATTCAGATTTCACACCTGCAACCTCTTATATTATGAAGGACAATGTTACCTTTGTCAGTGTATCAAACATTGATTCTTAACTCACTTAATTAGTTAACGAGTAGAATACATATAGGATATATTCTTAAGATCTTGCATTACTTATATATTGTGCTATATTTATCGGATTTTGCATTTCTTATTGTAGTTATCCTTAATAGCTTATGTATATACTATTCGCTACTTCCTCGATCAGCTTTTTATTCTAATTCACATGCAATTAATCTCATCATACAAAACAAAACACACTTGTATATTAGATTCATATGTCGTTGTTTTTGTATCTATATCGGAAAATCAGAAATAAACGCTAGTATTCCTGCAAGTATATATAGTCTATTTAAGAACCACAATAACGCTTCTAGCAAAAAAAAAAAAAAGTTGATAATAATTTTGACACTATGCGAGCTTAAAAGTCCCTTCTACCATGATTTGGCGTGTAAAGCAAAATTAAGCATAATTAAAGTTAACAAAGTAGCACAATATATAGCCTTCAAAATTTCGAAATATAGAATAAAATGTGAGTTCTCCGAGCAGTAACGTGCATGATTACTATGACTCAGTATCCTCTGAGATATTTTAAATTTTCAGTTTATCAAAAACCGGGTCAATTCTTTTTCTGTGGCTATTCGAAATGCAGAGGGCCAGTATTATTATGCTCTGAGATTCATGCAGAATGAATTTAAACAATTCGGATTTTCCACATATCAACTCAAAGTTTGAGATATCTCAGAGGATGTGAATTCAACTGAGGTGGGGAACAGTGGTCCGTATTGTGCTCCACAGACTAACGTGACATTTCTTGATGAACTACAAGTTATCAATATTAAATTAATTAATTACTTGTTTTTCTCTTTTTGCTCAATGCATCGAGTAGGGCATTGTAATTAATAATTAACAGGGTTGGATGAGAACGAATCTTACTTGTTTTTTGCCTTTTCAGTAAGAACTGCTCCACTATTCATTTCTTCATTATTTGTTAGTCATTGATTGGAGTCTCAACCATATGTCTGCATCCTCTCAAAAAATAGATCGCCATACTCTTAATTAAAATCCCAAAGCCAAAACCCAATTATCCCCTTGGAAACGACGATGTATCTACGCCAAGCTGCTTAATTACTTGGTTTGGTCTCTCCTCCTGTAACCAATTGTATGTGTTTCTCTTGCTTTCCTAATTAAGTTACTTGGTAACAATTATATTAGTTTATATTTAGTGAACAATTAAATTATATCTATTTACAGTTCTGTTTTTGCTTAATTAGTTTCCATAAATATCATGCATGCTTCCTGATTAAGTTAGAAGAACTTGGATCCGTATTGGGGATCCGATCTATTTTTTAATTGTTGCTTCTTTCTTATAGTTCAAACTGACTTTGGATCGTTATAAATTATCTTAAATAGTTCTTATTATCGATTAGTTGACTGTTTGGAGATTAGATCTGTAGGATTTGATCACATAAATCATAGTATTCTAACCATGTCTTTGAAAATCGGTTGATTTTTCCCGAGTTGACTGTTGGATCATTATCCAACGTTGAGCATATATGTAATATAATTATGAATTGTATACAATCATGTATAATTGTCTAATTAAAGTGATCTAATATAGATTAAGATATTTGACAATCTATGTATTCATTAGAGTGTGGTTCATAAATGTGTAGAATAATATATGCAAAACTTATATTCATTGATGGACTGATTATGAGATTTGCAATTATAAAATAACCACTAAATGTGGAGTAGGTTTTCATTTAAATTTGGATATTTAATTTTGGATGTCCAATATAGATGTCTTAAATTTGACATCTATATCTGGTGCGTCAGATTTAGAGTTAGCCTATATAAGAATAGGTCCCCAAGGCACAAGATATCATTACACATACAACTCAATTTTGAGTGCCTTCTCTTCTCTTTCACCATCAAAGATCTAGAGAGGAGAAATCCATTAGGAAATTTGGAAGGGATTTCTCAAAGGCGTGTCTTGCTGCCTTGGAAGATCTATTCCTACGACCATACGACAACACAACAAGAATGACTTCTTGCCATTGAAGACTTGTCTCGTACTCACGAAGACGGCTCTTCGCAATTGAGGATTTCATGGCCAATGTTATGGAATCAGGTATGTATTCCGCACTTATGATTTATGTTTTGGGTTTCTTTGGCATAGGGCGGTCCTTAGGTTAAGGTGGGGAACTGTTTCTCCTTCCCCGGGGTGTAAGTGTTTGACCCCTAGATGAGATGTAATTATTTGATCTCTAGATAAGGCGTAATTGTTTGGCCTTTATGATTCCCCTACAAGTGGTATCAGAGCCTTCCTATGCCAAAGGTTTAGGTCTTTCTTGATCTAGAGAGAATTATGATTAAATTGATGATTTCTTTGTCGAATTTTTGATGAATTTTCTTGATTGGATTTTATCTTGAAATTAAGATTTTGGAAGGCACAAATTTAAGGATTTTCTTCATTAATTATGGTTCTTAATTGCCCATATATGATCATTAGGTTAGGTTAGAATTTACTAGAAGATTTCCTAATTGAAATCGTAAATTTCTAATCTAAATTCGATCCTGATGGCGCTCTCTGCGGCCTCCATGGAATTAGGTAGTTATGGGTAGTTATGAAATTAGAGTTTTGGTGAAATTTATTTTTGATGAATTTCCTAAAACGAAATATATAAATTTGGAATTAAATTTCTGAATTTAAAAGGTTGTTTTTTGTGAAATTTATTTTAGATATATTTCCTAAGATAAAATATATAGATTTAGAATTAAATTTCTAAATTTGAATATTTAAGGTGCTTCCAAAATTAAACTATCTTTTTAGATCATGGGTCAATTTCAGCACAATAAATGCAGTTTTATAGTTATTGAGAAAATGATGCGGCTGCACGGATTTTGATGTGTCCGCACGGTTTTTTATGCAATCGCACAGAATACCTTTTTCAATTTGGAAGACCACACAAAGTTTCGTGGGAACCGCACAACTCTCTAAAAAATTACAGAATTATTTTTTTGGATTAAAACTGCAGTTATTATGATGCAATTATATATATTTATTTGATTGCATTTTTATTTTATGACTAAGGTATAGATTATAATTCTTATAAAGGCATTAAAGTTATATATACCTTGAATTAAATTGATTGAGTCATTATCGTACCCTCCGGTGCCTCTTTTGATAAAGTTAATTTAAATTCATTCTATAAAAGGATATTAAGTGTACATTTAATGGAAGCGATCATTTATCGGCCCTCCGGAAGGTGATGGTTGTTGAAGTTATTTGTACAATTGAGTGATAATAAAGTTTAGTGATGATTATTATATTTTGTTACATATGTCAACAATGTCGGCCCTCCGGAAGGCATGTTGTCGATATGTTATTGAATCATCAATACTTTATTATTGCGCCAAAGTATCATAAGAAATTAATTTGTTGCCCTCCGGTGATCAATTAATGGAAAACGATGCTTTGATGATGATGGTTTTAAGGCTCATAAAATGTGATGATTTATTAAGATAAGTTACGATATTATGAATGTAATAATGTCTAGGAAAGTTCTGTCTAGGAAAGTCGGAATTCGAAGTGAATCCTTAGGGATCCCTGACTTACCTGGGAACTTACCTGGTTGTGAAATTCGTGTGTATAGTAACAAAAGGGAAAATCATCTCATATATCTTGAGCAAGTTGGGCCTTTATTTGAATGTAATTTATAAATTCATAATTTTTTTATTCGTGTTGTTCTTTGTGATTTTTTTGTTTGCAATTTTAAGTTAGCATTGTTAAAGGCCTAAACAACATTTTTTATGTTGAATGGAACCAATTCAAATTTTGACATGAGAACACAGTAATAGTTCTCGGTGTCAAGGATCTGGACCTTGCGTTAAGAAAGTATGTCCCACTCTTACGGATAAGAGTACTTCTGATGATCAGAAGGAGAAGGAAAAGTGGGACAAATCAAATCGCATGTGTCTTATGATAATGAAGAGGTCCATCAAGAGACATTAAGGGGCGCGATTTTAGATTTGATTGTTACCATTAAGAAAAAAATTTGGAGGACATTGAGAAGAAATTCGTTAATAATGAAAAATTTCAGATTGGTATATTATTTAACAAACTTATCTCAATGAAATATTAGGAAGTACATCATGGAGATGTCTAATGTTGTTTCAAAACTGAGGGCACTGAAGGTTGAGATCTTTGATAATCTTTTAGTGCACTTAGCATTGATATCCTATCCCACACACTTTGGTAAATTTATGGTGAGATGTTGAATTCATTCCACATTGTGTAGGAAGAGGAAAGACTGAAACAAATTCAGACATAAATGACTCATGTTGCTACAATCTCCAAAATTAAGGTTTAAGGAAATCAAAATAATCAAATAAGATAAGGGATAATAAGAAAGCTGCAGAGTACACTCAAAAGAAACAAAAAAAAAGGGGCAAGACAATTGCCAAATCGGATGATACCGGTTAATTCTTTTGTGGTGGAGTTAGACACAAGAAAGAACATAGCCATTATTTTCATGCTTGGCGTGTTGGGAATGATATGTCTTTTGGTTTGGTTTGTAAGGAGGTTAATTTAATTTCTATATCTAGATACAATTTGTTGATAGATTACAACTACTCACATAAGTGTATCTTGTAAGGCTGCATAAATTACCAAAGCCAAGTGATGATGAAAGACTCATCTTTGTGGGCAAATGTAATAAAGATAAAGTGGAAGCTATTGAGACTTATATAGATTATTTTTTAAAACTAGATTTTATTTGAATTTAATATGAGACATTTATGGTATTATTTTTTTATAATTTATATTTTTCGTATTGAACTAGTATGGATTTACTTGTATTTTTGGAAATAGAAAATTTGGTTTGTTTCATAATTCAAAATAAGTTGATTCTAGTTTTCTTTCGGATTATGATAATCTATATTCTTTTGCTATCAATAGCTCCTATTTAGAAGCCTTGCATATAGATAAAAAGAAGTATTAAGAGAAAATTAATCAATGAGAATTCAGACACATTATACCACAAGACATTAAGTAATTCTAATCGAAGAATTGAACGTCTTGTGTGTGTAATGAAATTCTCAAACCCTTTGAATTTTCAGATCTTAATGATTGTGTTAATTGCATAAAAGGGAAACCAACCAATTTAAGAAAATATGAAGTCAAAAGGTGTTCAGAAGTCTAAGAATTAATACATACCGATGTCTGTGGACCTTTTCAAACGACCACTAGAAATGGCAGCGGTATTTTATTATATTCATAGATGACTTTTTTAGATATGGCTACATATATTTGTTTAAGAAAAAGGCTCAAGCCTTAGACATGTTCAAAAGTTTCAAAGCGAAAGTTGAGTTACAACTTGACAAACGCATTACTGTCATTAAATCTAATCATTTAGTGAATACTATGGCAGATTTGATGAATTAGGTGAACAATGTCAAAGGCCTTATGCACAATTCATAGATAAATGCGGCTTTGTGCCTGAATATACATTTTCTATGATATGAAGCCTTATGGAATGCAGCATATATCATAATTAGAAGACCCACTAAAGTGACTAACATAGACCCCTTTGAGGTTTGAACTGGGTGAAAGCCTAGTTTGAAACATTTATGTGTATGGGGATGTCTAGATAAGGCAAGATCTTATAAGGTCGCATGAGATGAAACTAGACAAAAGAAATGTTAGTTGCTGTTTTATTGGATATATCGAGTGCTAAAGGGGTTATAAGTTTTCTAATCCTACAGAACATTTAGTGTTTGAGACGGAAAATACAATTTTTTGAGGATGTTGAGTTTGCGGGGGGTGATACAATAATGGATTTTGAAATCGAAGAGGAGTATGCAAATATTCCCACAGGTGTTGCGAGTTTTGTGGATATGGAACCCATTTTAACTCAAAACACAATTATCAAAAATGAAACCATTATTGAAGACCAAACTCAACAAGATCAAACAGCACAAAGAGAAATTCCAGAGCCTTATGCGGGCCGCACGGACCCTTTGTGTGGGCCGCATGAAACTCTGAATGATGCTGTTGTTGGCCAGATTATTGTAGACAATGCTGGAAACCCTCAAGAAAATTCAGAAGTGCCAATAAGGAAATATAATTAAAGGCTGACAATGACATTGGAAAAATTACCCCATTACCTAAAGTTGCGACACCCATTGGTTGCAAATAGATATTTAAAACCAAAAGGGATTCGAAAAGTAATGAGGAGTAATATAAAGTTCGTCTTGTCACTTAAGGTTTTAGAGACTTTCACTTTGGTTTCATTTAATGAATGCAAGCATTAACCGGCCCAAAGGAGGGTTGATGATTGTTAAAATTATGTGCATATAGCGTATAGTGATGATTATTATGTTTTACATATAATCAATATTGTCGGCCCAAAGGAAGACATATTGATTGATATGTTATTGAATCATCAATACTCTATTATTGAAAGACTCTTTAAATATTATATTGGCATTAGTTACGCATTTTAATTTGGAGTTTCATTAGATGGATATTAAGACAGCGTTTCTATTAATGAAACGATCTATATGGTGCAACCAGAAAACTGTGTGTCGGAAGATGCATAGTCTATGGTGTGTAAACTTAAGAAATCCATTGATGAGCTAAAATGAAATGTCTCAAGAATGGTATTGCAAAATTCATAATGAGATTATCTTATTTGGTTTTGAGATAAATTTATTGAATTAATTTATATACCTTAAGTTCTGTGGGAGTAAGTTTGTATTTCTGGTATTATATGTGGATATCATATTGCTTGCCAATATCAATATAAATATGTTGCAAGAAACTAAGAATTTTCTGATAAATAATTTAGATATGGAAGATCTTAGTGATGCATCATTTAGCCTAGGGATTGAAATACTAAGGGATAAGATCCAAAAGTATTCTAAGTTTATCCCAATGGAATTGTATCGATAAGGTTCTCCTTAAGTATGACAAGCAAAACAGTAAACCAGAAAATATAACTCAATAGCAAAAGGAGACAAATTTAGTCTCAACCAATGCCCTAAGTATTCCCTAGAATATGAAGCAATGCTAAACTAAAGTCAAGTAAAAGAAAGAGTATAGAATTGTTAGTTATCCATAGAACATATAGGGACAGACTCCATGTTGGCGGACCACTTACTAAAGGATTACCACCTAATAAGTTTGAAGAGTATGTTGCTCATATGGGTGTAATTTCTGTTAGGGAAATTCAGTTTTAGTGGGAGTCTGTTATTTATTTTGATGTTCTATTTACTTATTGTAATTTGGATATGCAACTTGTAATATGAAACAAGTTGATTAAGTTATATGCATGGTTTTGCAAAAGGGTTGTTTTTACATTCTATCTCTATTTTAGTTTGACCTCAATTTTGGATATGTGATTGCAAATTGTTTATTTAAATTTTGCATTTTACAACAAGTTTTATGAAATTTAGTTTCAAGTTTTAAGTAGGAGACCTAGTTAGAAATTGGCACGATAATATCACAATTGTGTGTAATTTCTATGCTACACATCCACATCATGATTCATGTCATTTGGTTATATTAGTACTGTGATCATTGATGGTTTAGTTACGAATTAAATGTGACGAAAGCTGCTTTAGTCCTTTGCTAATGTAATTGATGGACGGAATTGGTTTGAGAATACATAAGGCTAACAGAAAAGTTTACGCGCGTATAAGGTTGACAATACATAATTAAAAGAGTGTGACATATTGCTCAAGTGGGAGATTGTTGGATCATTATCCAACGTTGAGCATATATGTAATATAATTATGAATTGTATACTGTCATGTATGATTGTCTAATTAAAGTGATCTAATATGGATTAAGATATTTGACAATCTATGTATTCATTAGGGTGTGGTCCATAAATGTGTAGAATAATATATGCAAAACTTATATTCATTGATGGACTGATTATGAGATTTGCAATTATAGAATAACCACTAAATGTGGAGTAGGTTTTCATCTAAATCTGGATATTTAATTTTGGATGTCCAATATAGATGTCTTAAATTTGACATCTATATCTGGTGCGTCAGATTTAAAGTTAGCCTATATAAGGATAGGTCCCCAAGGCACAAGATATCATTACACATACAACTCAATTTTGAGTGCCTTCTCTTCTCTTTCACCATCAAAGATCTAGAGAGGAGAAATCCATTAGAAAATTTGGAAGGGATTTCTCAAAGGCGTGTCTTGCTGCCTTGGAAGATCTATTCCTACGACCATACGACAATACAACAAGAAGGACTTCTTGCCATTGAAGACTTGTCTCGTACTCACGAAGACGGCTCTTCGCAATTAAGGATTCCATGGCCAATGTTATGGAATCAGGTATGTATTCCGCACTTATAATTTATGTTTTGGGTTTCTTTGGCATAGGGCGGTCCATAGGTTAAGGTGGGGAACTGTCCTCCTTCCCCGGGGTATAAGTGTTTGACCCCTAGATGAGATGTAATTGTTTGATCTCTAGATAAGGCGTAATTGTTTGGCCTTTATGATTCCCCTACATTGACTTGGCTAGGCGAGTTATATACATAAAACCGGGAAATTCGGGGCTGAATCGAAACAATCACATATTTGACTGATTTTGGTGATATTATGTTTAGAGCAATCTCAATTTTAGTTTTAGATATCAAAAGAATCACAGATCGGAATACGAAAGAGCTAGAATAAGAAGACGAGAAGACTTGCTGATTAAATTAAAAGAATCACAGATCTCAATTTTGGTGATATTTCAATTTAAACCTATGTTATTTAATCTTCTAATGTAAACTTGGAAAACTTGCTAATTAAATTAACATTAGCGAATACATGATGGATTGCGCTAACGTAAT
Source organism: Carex kokanica (assembly GCA_025461125.1). Classification (NCBI taxonomy): domain Eukaryota; kingdom Viridiplantae; phylum Streptophyta; class Magnoliopsida; order Poales; family Cyperaceae; genus Carex; species Carex kokanica. Next base: position 784,196 of record JAJGRX010000915.1, on the reverse strand, counting down.
AAATAAATTTATGAGCAAATGGTTCGTTTTTTATATTTTTATAAAATAAAAGTTCATTTTTGTTGCCAATTTTTTTTTGGTTATTTGTATTCTCCAACGTATTTAATTTTATATGAATGTAACATTTGTATTTTTTATCTGTAATATACGATTTTTTGTTTGTTTTTTTTTACTTTATGTGAGAATTCATTATAGGCTACCTCTTTAGTTTTAAATATTTCAATTTACTACATTAACGTATTATTTGAGTTCAATTTTTGGAGCTAACATAATTTTGAGAAAAGTAGTTATTTAAAAAAAAAATAAACAATTTTTTTAGTACAAACGAGCATTTTTTCTAAAAAAAAAAGTCAAGGTTTCCGGTTCGATTTGGCCCATTCCCACATATTCACTCAATTTTGATTCCATGATCAACTTAATTAACGATTCTGATTGCGATTCTGATTCTGATTTTCAGAAAGATGATCCTAACTTTAATTTTGTTGTGTTTCTTCCTTTCAGCATAAAAAAATAACAGGAAAAAACTCGCACATCTCTGTTTTCCATCTCTGGTTGACAACGAAAATCCCATTTTATTAACCTCCTTTTGTTAGAAAAGCAACTTCTTTTGCTTCAATTCACTGCAAAGGTGTCGTGAACAAAGGAAAAAAAAATATTTTGCTTCTTATTTCGCTACTCTAATCCTTCTCATGTGGTTGATAATTGTAATAGGGGAGAATGATCTTGTGGGATAAAGCACTCGAATTTTTGGTGTCAACCATTGGTCAATCTACTGTTGATTCTTGGCGTAATAGGAACAATGTTGATAGTTACCTCTTAGAACTTAGTGCGGCACTGCCTAAGGCACAGCTCCTAATTGAGAGAGCCGAATGCTGGCGACTACCTAAATACAACCCAATAGACAAGCATCTTTCCCTGCTAAAAGATTCTGTCTACGAAGCCGAAAGCATAGTTAATGAATTGCAATACCAAAGTTTGAAGCATAAAGTCGAAGAGAGCTTTCCAGTTACTCAAATTTTTCGGAACTGGATAGAGAACTGGATGAGAGATTTCCCGACCAAAGTAAAAGGGGTTCTTGATAGGCTTAATAACGTCTACACAGAAATGAAAGAAATCTGTGACAGTCGTGGTATACCAGAAAATCCCAACCAATTTAGCGAAACTGCTAGACCGATTACAAGCACATTTCTTGATATATCTTATGTGTGGGGGCGTGATAAAGAGTTCAACGAAGTGATCCGTTTAATGGGAGTTCCCAATTGTGGATCTGGTAAAAGGAAGAGAGCGGAAGGAGTGAGCAAGCGTAACTCAGATGTTGGGGAGAGTAGCAGCAAAATGGATGAGAAGCATAATTTGTCAGTTTTATCTATAGTAGGCATGGGAGGCGTCGGGAAAACTACCCTTGCTCAAAAGGTTTGCAATGATAAAAGTGTAACGTTGTACTTCGATCTAATTATGTGGGTTTGTGTCTCTGATAATTTTGATTTGGTGAGGTTAACTAAAGAAATAATTGAGCAAGCTACTGAAAATGAGTGCAATCTTACTAATTTAAATGCCATGCAATTGGTTTAAAAAGAGACATTAAAATCCAAGAAATTTTTGCTAGTTCTTGATGATGTTTGGAGCAAGGACTGGCAACGTGTTTTGGCACCAATTAAGGAAGCATCTGAGGGAAGTGTAGTGCTGGTGACAACTAGGGATCCTGAATGTGTGGAAATTTCAGGCGGGAGTATAAATTTGGAGGGTTTAGAAGAGCATATTTACTGGGAGTTCTTTAAGAGCTGTGCATTTGATCCGGTTGCCGAATCAAACAATATTAATCCAGAATTGGAGGTTATTGGTAAGGAAATTTGTAAAAGGCTAAAAGGATCTCCGCTTGCTGCCAAAACAATCGGAGGTCTTTTGAGAACAAATTTAAATGTTGGACACTGGATGCGTATCAAAGACAGTAAAATGTGGGAATTTCAAACAGAGGAACATCATATACTTCCCGTACTTCAATTGAGCTATCAATATTTACCCACTTATCTGAAAAAATGTTTCTCATTTTGCTCACTCTATCCAAAGGATTTTAAATTCACCCAATCTGAGTTAACAGAGTTTTGGATCATGCAAGGTTTTATCGGTCCTCTAGATAACGACAAAGAATTGAGAACTCTGGCTAACGGTTACTTTGCTGACCTTGCAAGGAGAGCATTTTTCCAGAGACGGGATTCTGGATATGTGATTCATGATCTGATGCATGATGTGTGCCTATCTATAACAAAAGATGAGTGCTTTTGCCTAGAAAATGGGCACTCTGAACAGAATGTCTCTCTTGAAATACGGCATGCATCAGTATTTCAAAAGAAAGTACTCCTGAAGGAGCAAAAGGAGTTGTGTAAATATAAGAAATTGCTCTCTCTAAAGGTAGGTCCAAAAAGTTGCTGTATTAAAGGAATAGATGCATGGTGCAATGTGCTTACAAATATTCGATCATTATCTCTAGCAAGATGCAAAATTAAGAAGCTACCCGAAAACATTGGAAACCTAAAGCATCTTCAGTTTCTGGATATTTCTGGCACAGATATTGAAACATTGCCGGAGTCATTTTGTAAGCTCTACAACCTCAAGTATCTAAACATGAAGAATTGCTCAATGATTAAATGCTTTCCCAACGGATTCAACAATTTGGTTAATTTACAAGTTTTCTATTTGCCTATGGAAAAGGTCTCCTTGGTAGAACGTTTTGAAAATATTGTCAAAGCAATTTTGCTCGACAACCCGAACCTTTTCTTGAAAGGTAATAAGAAAATTGAGATTTTAAAGAACATTTGTAAACTCAGTGGATCTGTTTATATAGGTAATCTTGAGTACGTTGGCACCAAAGAAGCGGCTCAAAAAGCTCAACTGAACGAAAAACCATTCATTAACTGTTTGGCATTGAATTGGTCACATATTCGTGTCGTTGGAGAACACGATAATGAGGTACTTGACGGTTTATGTCCCCATCATAATCTCAAAGAGTTGAAAATTGATGGTTATGAAGGTAGAAATTTATCACCCAGTTGGTTGAAGGAAGAGTCTTTGCCAAATTTAACAGATGTTGAGTTTACTTGGTGTACGTTCTCAACTTTCTCACACCTCCCTTGTTTCATCACTAAATTAGTCATTCAGTTTTGCTTCCAACTAGAAAATCTTCAGAATTTGTTGGAGCCAAACCACCTACCAGCACTAAAGCATATTGAGGTACATCGCTGCCATAATCTGGAATCACTGTCAGTAGAATCATTTGGAGGATTTGAATTTCTTGAGCAGCTGAGAATTAGCGACTGCCCCAAGCTTAGAAGCCCAAATGCTATGGTCTTACCACCCTCTGTCAAGTTTCTCGAACTGGGAAATTGTGGTGACCTTGAAAAGTCAATTCCCAGTTGCTTGCAAAACCTCACTTCCCTTGAAACTTTGACTATATGTGATTGCCAACGTTTGGTATCTATTCCAGCTGAGGTCACAAGCAATCTTAAATCTCTATCAAAGCTGGTTTTGTATGGCTGTGGCAATTTATGGTCCCTAGGGGGGCTCCAGTTTCTTGCATCTCTATCAAATCTGCATTTGTCATACTGTGTCGACTTACGGTCGGTAGGGGGGCTCCAATTTCTTGCATCTCTACAGGAAATCGTTATTAGGGATTGTCCTAAGCTTGATGAGACTAGAGGTCAAGATATAAAAGGAAAAGTGCCATCAGGTAATTACATATTTTACAGGAGATATGAACAACTCTTTTCATTGGTGAAAGAAGAATTAAGTATATATTGATTTTTTTAAAAGTGATTTTATTTACATTGAATTAATTTCAAAAGCAGAGACAGACTAACTCATTTTCCTTCAAATATAACTCAACTTAATATTTATCGCACAGGCTATTGTTCATTTTCTTTTATTTTTTGGTGTTTACTTTCCGAATTTCTTGAGATTTTATACAACTTTATGTTGCAATAGAATATTAAGGGAAAAACTAAAATTTTCACGCAAGAATGATGTAATTGTATATCCAACTTTTAACTTCATTATGATGTCCTTTTTTTTTAATATTGCATTTCTCAATATTGCAGGGCTGCTGAAAGATAGGAAAAGGACAAGGAAGGGCCAGAAAATGACTTTAGCTCCAGAATGATAATTTAACAGGTATTCAGTTCTCTAGAGTATCCATCTAATTCAAAATCTATGAGACATTATGATCTTCGGAGTATATGCGAATTAAATTTCTCTACCGACAGGAAAATAGAAAATGGTGTATAATTATATCTTAATAATCGAGAAATGAAAATTTGAAGCTAACTACATTTATAGATATATAACTTGTTATTTGTGCAACTCAGGTATGCACCTAGTAATTAGTAAGCACACATCACTTAGAAACTAATCAGATATGATATACATGATGTGCTTCCTCTTTGAAACCTCTTTTTATTAATTCATTTCAGATTTGATGTCCTTCCTCTTTGATGGTGCATGCTGCAGATTTATGGCCTCTTGATTCATCAAAATAAGTTGGTTAAAGCATTACAAGGTTATTTGTGTTTCAATATGCATTGACTTGTTTGTGTGTTTGTGTGACTGTGTTTGTGCCCGTGAGCGTTATCACACTTTTACTTGAGCTTTGTATTCTATTATGTACTCTTGGATGTATTCCATTTGTTTTGGTACTGCTGCTTTGGTTTTGTTTTCTTTTTTTGGTAATTTTATATTGTTCTCTTTTGGCAGTAAACAATTCTTATTATAATTACCACTTGGGGATGGTCGTCAATTGTAATAAGTAAGACATCATGGTTTGAATTCAAGGACTTGAACTTTATTTTTATGTTTTTATCATTCATTATTGTACTTATTTCTCTAGTTTTGCATATTGTACACAATTTTGCATCTGCTTGTCATGTATTAATAAGTTCATTTAAAAAAAAAAGATTGTATCAATAACTTATCCTTTACTTATTTGTATAAATAACCAAGTAAACATTTGAACAACCTTTAAAGTGCTCTGTAGCTATGATGCTGATCGCATCATTCTCTTGGTTTAAGGTTTCAATTTTCCCTTTTTTAGTGTTATTATTGCATCCGTAAATAACCCAGTGTCAAATGGCGGCAAGTAATTGCATTTGGTTTGCACCCATTTGCATCCATCTCCTTGCAAATATTATGTGTTTTTTCTATGATCCCGTACCGGCGATAAACCGACAAGATTGAATTGAAATCGCTCATTTGATCTATTTTTTTAAACCTTCTCAATTTGGCCCAAATTTCCTCTGCATTAGAGACCAACCCAACTTTTCCAAACGCCTCTATTGCTAACAAGTGACTCCTTGGTACCACATGACGCAACTGCTGTACCGACTTCCAAGTTCGATCTAATTCTTTAACCTTGTAAAGACAACCATACAACATTATAAGAACATCCAACAAACCCAAATTATTTCTCGTTTTTACCCTTTCCAGGGCCTCAATAACTTTCCGCAACAGTGTAAAGCCGGGCCATTACATAGACTTTAGCTAAAATGCAATAGGTGACCTCGTTTGGTTCTTCCTCGGCACTTAGCATTTCATCGAACACCTTCGACAACTCATGTATATCATAGTCGGTAGCATATATATCAAGAATACTGTTAAATCTAACTTGACACTTAGCATTTCATCAAACACCTTCGACAACTCGTCTATTTCATCCAGCCTCGACGTCAGCATATTGTGTCCCAATCCATGTCAGACGGAGGTGGAGGTGGAGGTGGAGGTGGAGGATCTGATTGCAACAGTGAAGGTGGGAAAGTGGTGCATGAAGTGAGAAAAGATGCTCCTCCATTCCTTGCTGTGTTCATTCTTGTTCGGGTGTTTAGTAGTCTTAAAAGGGATTGCATTTCTCTTTCTCATTCTCTGGAGCAAGCTGTCGAGCACTTGGTGTGCAATATAGGAAGAAAGAACAAGGGTAAAACGGTAATCATATTTTATAAATTAGAAGTAAGAGGATATGGAATTCATATCACGTGAGGCAACAGAAATTTTGTTTTAATATCTGGACCGTCCGATCTTTTTACACGTATATTAAAGGGATGCATTCAGTTCGGACGGTCAGGATCTAAATGCAAATATTCTGTTATCTGAGGGGACGTTTTCTTGAGGTCATCGGCCTAATGCCCAATAACGGCCCAATAATAGTCTGAAAGCAAAGTCCAAATAAGAATGTATTTATTTTGTAGAGAGAAAACACATGTTTCATTAGAATAGAAACTGATAGGTGAAAAGCCCAATAACGGCTCAATGATAGTCTCCAAGCAAATAGACCACAAGTAAAAATGGATCATTTATCTTGTAAAAGATGAGGTCTATTGACAATTTTGTTACCTTTTTCTCTTGTAAAAGTTGAGTTCTAGTACGAATACTTGAAATAGTATAAACTCTAATAGAAAACTATGCTAATATAAACACCTAGAGTTTCATGAGTAATGAGAAAATGACGTGTAGGTATGCATGCAAGTATAAACACCTGTTAGAATAATTGTTAACACTAACTAGTTAAGAATTTAGTTCTTATATCTAAATAGTTAACAATTTTAATCATAAGAACAATATACTTTAAACTGACACTCTGAAAACCTTTATTTTTTTCAACACCAAAATTTGATGTTTTTAAGTATAAGCACCCATTCTATAGGAGACGTGAAATTAATAGATAACAAAATAACTGGTGATTAGTCATGAATTGGTGTAAATTGTATACTAACATTTGATACAAATTAATTGTATTAATTATTTTTTTTTTCTTATCTTGAAAAATATTTTATCGAAAGCACAAATTGAGATGTTAATAGCACTTTTTTATACGTTTATCCGACCCGTACCGTATTCGAAAAAATGGATACGGGTATGAAAATGTCTCCACCCGACCCGTATCGTACCCGTTGACACCCCTCTTAACATGTACTAATCCAAACACAGTGATATATCAAATGGACATGGTTCACTAGCTCAGAGAGGTTGAGAAAGGGTCCTATCTTGTTAGTTTAAGTCAAAACCAAGTTCAGCCTCCCGATTTTCTTTTTCTCCCTTCTTAGACCGGCAGTGGCCCCCACTTGTTGTCAGACCAGAAGGCTAAGGAATACCCACATGTGTCCCCTTAACTCTAAACTTCCCTATTTCTGTGCACCCAGTGATGTCTCCAGCTCTTTCTTTTTTGTTTCTCATATTACCCTTTGAGTTTTCCTTTGTTCTTTTCATCAAAATTCATGATTTAAATTGTATAATTTTATTATGAATTTTATTTCGGGAAAACTATATCCCTTCTTCATAGCTTTCATGAAATTCATCAATTCAAGGAATTACCTGGTTAAATTCGAAAAATCTTCTTTCTATTTTATTTAGGGTCCAACAAATATGGATAAGATATTTAGCGCTGTTAACAAGTAATACTACATCGAGTCAGTGAAGCATCTTATTCATTTAACAAAAATTTGAAATTATTAAGCAAGAGAAGTTTCCCAATACAAATTGATCTGGTAGTGTTCTAATGTAAATATATATATATATATATAGAGAGAGAGAGAGAGAGAGAGAAGAGGGTTCAAATGTATCATGATTTTGTGCTCCAATATGCTCCACATTTTTTATCTCCGTTTTCAAAGTCCAAACAGTCAATCCGAACCACTCAACATGATTTAGGCAAACATAACCTTCAAAAAATAGATTTAGTCAAACATAACGGTTAATTAGCCTATAAAATCCTTTGTAAGCAATGAGAACGATAAATTATCAACAAAATATTTTCTCTTCAAATTCTATCTCAAAAAATAAAGTACATCATCAAGACATTCTTTAGTTAATTTGTACAAGTGTAGTCCAATTATAGATATTTATCTGAGTAAAATAATTTAGCCTACATGAAGACAGATAGTGTGAGAGAGACCTTATTTAATTGTTTTTTAAAATATATTCATTTCTTCTTTGATAATATAAATTAATATTCATTTCAAAACATAGAATGTAAAATCAATTATTCAGTACTATATATTCTTGTACCAGTATTGGTACGGATCTGTCTTTCCGCTGCACATTAATTAGCTGTTTGGTAAATTGCCTAAGATAAGTAATTTGCTGATACAAGATTCCTATCAATTATAGAGCACTTCTTGAGCGGTTTGCATCACATGATCTGCGGTAGATTCTAATTGTATATTTTTTTGAATTAGTAGGTAAACTCACCTACACGTACCTACTCTACCGGTTTGTATTAATTACATGGTTTGTTGGGTTTGAGTTGAATGCTTCCAAAGATACTAATTTGTTACATATTATATCAATTAGCTATGTCATTAACAAATATATAACTGCCCACAAGTTGCCAATTAATTGGTCACAGACAGAAACGTCATGAAATAAAGAAAAAATCAGGACCAAAATTTTCAACGATATTGTTAATGACCTACAAGTGAACGAGGAATTAAGGTATGAACTTTATTTTGGCTGGACGTCTGCCTTTTCGACTTAATTTTCAGTAAGACTCGTCAATTATATATTATTTTGACTTTCGCACAGAACTGCTAGTCATTGGAGTTCATTACTTCATTTTTTTTGTTATTTTTCCTATCCTTTCACACAGCCTTTCATTTCTCCATTTTCTTTTTTACTTAAGTCACAGTAAGACTCGTCAAATTATTTTCACACAACCATTCACACAGCCATTCATTTCTTTATTTTTTTGTTAATCATTGGAGTGTCAACCATATATACGTCTGTATTCTCTCAACAAATAGAAGCCATTCTCTCAAGATTCCAAAGCCAAAAACCAATTATCTACGGGAAGCTGGTTAGTTGGTTTGGTCTCGCCTCCTGTAACCAATTGTATGTGTTTCTATTGTTTTCCTAAGTAACTCGGTAATTAACAACTATTTCGGTTTATATTTAGCGAACCATTAAATTATATCTATTTATAGTTCTGGTTTTGCTTAAAATATATTTATTTATATATAGCGAACAATTAAATATCATGCTGGCTTCCTGATTGAGTTAGAAGAAGTGAAGAACCTGGATCCGATTTAGGGCTCCGATCTCTTTTGATTGTAGCTTCTATATATTTTCTTATGGCTCAAATTACCTGTCTTAGGATCGTTGTCAATTGTCTTAAATAGTTCAAATTATCGATTAATTGACTGTTGGGAGACAAGATTTGTAGGATTTATAAGATAAATAATAGTATCCTAACTATATCTTGTAAAATCGGCTGATTCTGAGTTGAGTTGGAGCGGATTCGGCCGGAGACAAGCCGTTTTTTTCTATGGTGGGGGAGCAGCTAGTGGTCTGTATTGTGCTCCGCACGAACGTGACACATTTCTTTACTTGATTTTCTCTTATTGTATGCATCAAGTGGCGGCCATTTTAATTAATTAACAGGTATATATGGATGAGAACGAATCTTCATAAACTAAACAAGATATTTTGAAGAAATATATATAATTATTAATAAATAAACTAAATATCTGTTTTGCTTTCTGCCTGCTAGCGTATTTAATTAGATCATCTTTGCCTAATAATATCCTCTAATTACGCTGATGCACATTTCAAAACAGTGAGGAGAGATAAATGGCTGAGGTGGCTGTGACAATTGTGCTAAAGAAGCTTGCCGAGGTCATAGTAAAGGAAGCACATGTCTTGGGTCGGGTTGGGAAGAAAATCGAACGAGTTCAGCGTGAGCTAACCCGAATCCAATGCTGCATGAGAGATGCATACTCAAAATACAAAGGAGATGAGAGAGTGAAGAACTGGCTGAATGAGCTCCGTGATGTGGCCTATCGAATTGAGGATGCATCCGACACGTTCTTTCTCAAAGTTGGATATAAAGATACATGCATTTTACAAACACTCAAGAAGCTGTGCAACAAGCCCTTGGATGTGTATTTCCTCCACAAACTTGGCACTGAGCTGGACAACATTCAAAATGAACTCGAAGAGATCTCTAAGAGTAGGGTTGACTATGGAATCAGAGATCTCGAAGACAAATGCAAGGGAGAGATGGTGAACATGCCTCTTCGGAGAGCTACTTATCAACAAGTAGATGAAACAGAAGTCGTAGGCATGCACGATGACAAGAAGAATATTTTGAAGTTGTTGCATCCTGACGAAATCCAAAGGCGGGCCGTCATAACCATCGTAGGTCCTGGCGGTCTAGGAAAGACTACCCTTGCACATATGGTATACAGAAGGCAAGTGTTGAATTTTTTTTCTCAACTATTTATGTTTTAATTAATGAGATAAACAATTACAACAACAATAACCACAATAAGAAGAAGAAGAGTTAGTCTAACTTGCTATGTATAGCAACTATTAATTGGTACTATGTCATAATTATGATTTTGAAGATTTATTAGTTGATCCAAACAAGTCAATCGCTCAATAACGTTGAAGTTGCAGCGATGACTATTGTTCAAAAACCATTCTAAAAATCAAACTAATAGTAGATCTTCTTTGTTGTCTAACCAGTGCTATGGCAGATTTCGAGTATCATATAATGCTATCAATCTCTCAACAATTCAGTCTAGCTGATCTGTTGAGAAAAATGATCAGTGTACGGGAGAACCAAGATGTGGGAATTTTAATCATTGAGCTCAAAAGGTTTTTAAGTAGCAGAAGATATCTGATTATTTTAGATGATGTATGGGAGGCTGACCTATGGAATCAACTGAAGGATGTACTGCCTGATGTGATGAACGGGAGTCGCGTTCTCATTACTACCAGGTCAATTGATGTTGCAAAATCAGCAGATGCCAAAATAGCACCATATCAACTCAACTTCTTAGATGATAGGAAAAGCCTAGATCTCCTTCTCAAAAAGGCTATCCCTTATCAAGAATCTGGTGAAGAATGCCCTAGCGACCTCCTTGAGCTTGCAAACACACTATCAAAGAAATGTAAGGGTTTACCTTTGGCTTTGATAGTATTAGGTGGTATCCTTTCAACTAAAGAACTGTCCTACTCTGCGTGGGAAAGGGTATTACAAACAATGAATTGGCACTTAGATGGCGGAGATTGCATGCAAATCCTAGCAATGAGCTACGATGATATGCCTCATTCTCTCAAGCCATGCTTTCAATATCTTGCTTCTTTTCCTGACGACCATATGATTTCTGCAAAACATTTGATCCAAATGTGGATAGCAGAGGGGTTCATACCACTCAATGGTAGACCAACAATAGAGATAATGGCAGAGGACTGCCTTGAGCAACTTTTTAAAAGGTATATATTTTTTATTCTTATTTTTATTAGGCATCTATACAATAATATTGCAAAAAAAATTACCTCAAATTAACTACTAATTTATAGAGCACACTTCAGGTATACTTGATATATACTCTTATTTTGTTTTGCAATCAATAAAAAAGTATATAAAAACAAACAATTATATCGACTGAAATGGAGTACAAGACAGACCAATATAATTAGAAGGACTAATTACTAATTAATACTCTAAACTGCAATATGCATTATTTTTCCAAATACACTATGTTCAAATTTCATTAATTGTATATTTTCATTCAATGCATATTACGAAGCAATTAGTCTAGTTAAGATGTAAAGACTTTTATTATCACTGCAATTCTTTAAGTATTTCCTAACAGCTTGTTTGTAAATCAAAATTAATTCAGGAGTTTGATTCGAGTAACAAGCCGATCCTCGAATGGTTCAATCAAGTACTTCCAAGTACATGATCTTCTCCGTGACTTGGCAATTCATGAAGCCGAACAGGAAAACATTGTTACGATTTTCTCACAAGCATCAGCAACATCAGATGTCAAAAAGTCCAACAGAAGAATCCGACGTGCATCGATTCAAGGCCGAGAGAACTATACACGATTCATGAAATATTTAGGTGCAAATACACGTTCTTTACTACTTTTTATGTTTGATGGGCATAATGTGAGCTTACAGTGCTCTAATTTTAGGCTACTGAAAGTTTTAGAACTTGTGGGTGTCTCTAATTCTCATGAATATATATTGAATTTCTCACATGAGTTGATTCACCTAAAATACTTGGGGATTCGAAATAGCACAATTAAAGTCTCCTCATTATCGTTTCATCGTATGAAGAATCTCGAAACCCTACTTGTGGATGCCAATAGAAGCAGTGATTGTAATTTTGATTCCTTATGGAGAGTTAGTACATTGAGGCATGTACGGTGTGGTAACGGAGGTCTCATCGGACCGATATCAACATCGGCAGTAAGCAATCTCCAGACCCTACAATGGATAATGCCTCATAGAACATGGGCTAGGAAGTTGCCCCTTTTAAACAACTTGCGTAAATTAGCTATTTGTGAGGTTGAGGATTGGGTTACAATGACCAATTTACTTAAAACACTACATTTTTTGGTGTCGCTAAAGATCAGCTCGAAAATGGCCCATAATCTCCCAGTAGAGATTGTTTACCCAAAAGCACTCCCAAATTATGAGAATTTACGATCCTTAATCTTGAGTGGAAGTTGGCCTTGTAATGTCACCTTACAGGCTAGCTTATTTCCACCTCACCTTGTTAAATTGACACTTATAGAGTCTAAACTTAGGCAAAATCCAATGCCACAACTTGGAAAGTTGAAGAGCCTAAAGAAACTTTGCTTATTGGGTGTGTTTGGTGTCACATACGTGGGTCCGATAATCTGTTCAGATGGATTCCCTATGCTACAACACTTGGAACTAGTTGAACTAACTAGTTCTAGAATGAAGGAATTAACGGTTGCACAGGGGGTCATGCCAAAGCTTATATACCTCAAAGTAGCGAACAATACAGAGCTTCACCTACCTCCTGAGCTACAACATGTGACCGCCGGAGTTAATTTTGATTTGTTTTAGTAATATGTATCACTGGCCGCTAACTTTTTTCTTTCATTTTTGTTGGGAGAAGAAAGGTTTATGTATTATTTGTAATGTGGTTCCTATGTATTTTTCTAGTAATATCTATCACTGATCACTAACTTTATTATTATTTGTTAGTCCGGTCCATAGGAAATCAACTTCTCGATCGCCCTCCTTATATTATAAAAAATGCATGGCACTTGCATGATAATCATGTCTGAATATTTTAACAAAAATAAATAAATTCAGGTGCTCAAATGTTAGCAAAAATAAATAAATTTGAATGTACCAAACCAATATTGCTGGTACTTACAAAATTTCAAATGAAATACGTGAAAATTGCAAATGAATTTTTAAATTTAATTTACAAGATAATATTAATTAATTTTTAAAGTTATTATTGTATTACAATTACAGAATTTCCTTGCTAATTACCTCGGTTAGAGATTATTTAGAGTTATTATTATATTACAATTACATAATTTCACAATTCAAGTCAGTAACTCAAATAAACTCAAGGAACAAAATGATATGCCAATCATTCAATGCATGAACAAAACATAAGATACAATAGTCTCTACTATTAGCTACTAGATCATACACACTAACACGCAACAACACTACTGGAGATATTTTATTATTTTAGATAGGTACAAAATCATCGTTTTTGACAAGATTATAGACTATCTAAAAAATTGATTTTTTATTTATTAGTAATTTTTTTATGAAAGATATAAATTTGGTTTTCTAGTATATTTTAATATGGAGAATATTATGTTGAGTGGTACGGATTGATTTTTTGGACTTTGAAAATGAAGATAAAAATATGAAGCCTATCATGGAAAATAAAACAAAAAAACATTTTAACACTACTAAAAAAATAATATTAAACATAAGGTGAGTTCTCTGCACAGTAACATGCATGATTAGTAATTAATATGGTGGGGAACAGTGGTCTGTATTTTGCTCCACAGACGAACGTGACTGACATCTCTTGATGAACTATTAAATTATTAATTACTTGTCGTTTTCTTATTTGTTCAATGGATCAAGTGGGCAATTTAATTAATTAAGAGGTATGGATAAGAACGAATCTTAATAAACTAAACAAGTTCTTTACAGATGTAGAAGTGCTTATCTTGACCGGAAGAACTAATTAACTAGTACAGCAAGGATGGATTGCCAAGGCGGCCACAACAAGTTATGTCACTCAGAGAGGGGTTGCATATATTGCAAACTGTGGCACCTACACTAGCGCAATCTATAGTTCTAACAGATGATGAGGATTCTATCTTGTGGAAATGGTCAGCTGATGGAACTATATGGTTGGTTTGGTTTCTTGCAAGCCTGCCATTTGCCCGCCTTTGTGGTCATGTCGCTCCCACCAAGAGAACGGCTTGCTTGAAGGATTCCTTGTTTGCTGCAAATGTTGTATATTTTTTAGAGATAGAGAAAAGAACTTCTACATCTGTTATTTTTGAGAGATGAAAATACTGAGGAGAAAAATTGAATTTTTTGTATATTTCAGTTGTAATATTTACAGTAACGATTTCTATCTATATATTACAACATTGTTCCAACGGTTAGAAATATTGTACCATTGGTACCTATCCTAACTAATACCTTGTACAGCTGTACCTATTTACACTTTTGCACATATACCCTTGATCTATGATGAAATTATATTTTTGAGATCATTCTTCAACAACATCTGTAAAATGTTGTGTATTAGGTGTATAGGTATAGTTTTGTATTGTTTTGAATTTGTATATTATATTTCTTTTTTTTTGTTTTTTTTTTCAATTTTCAATTTTTCTTCTTTTTTATCTGATGAGTCATAAAAACGACATAGGATATAAGAACAGTGGAGACAGGAGATAAGAACAGTTAGTGCACTAGAGATGAGGCCCATAAAATCATAACTGAATATATGTTCAAGAAAATGAGGGTCCCAATTCTAGAGGCCCATTGACTAATTAGTTCACTATTTTTCTAGGAAGGTAATATGCAAGCTCCTTGTGCTGGGCATCGTGGAAAGAGAGTGTGAGAGAAGGATACAGAGAAAATGAAACCGTTTCAAATGAAAAAGAAAGGGTCACGGGGTCAAAGAAAAATATAAAAATAATAAGCTAGTTTAATGACGCACGTGATATTAAAAGAAAAGGAATTGCAGGACACACTGACTGAAGATGCTCTTAATTAAAGTCCGCCTTTTTTGCCTTTTGAGTAAGAACTGCTCCACTATTCATTTCTTCATTATTTGTTAGTCATTGATTGGAGTCTCAACCATATGTCTGCATCCTCTCAAAAAATAGCTCGCCATACTCTTAATTAAAATCCCAAAGTCAAAACCCAATTATCCCCTTGGAAACGACGATGTATCTACGCCAAGCTGCTTAATTACTTGGTTTGGTCTCTCCTCCTGTAACCAATTGTATGTGTTTCTCTTGCTTTCCTAATTAAGTTACTTGGTAACAATTATATTAGTTTTTATTTAGTGAACAATTAAATTATATCTATTTTTAGTTCTATTTCTGCTTAATTGGTTTCCATAAATATCATGCATGCTTCCTGATTAAGTTAGAAGAACTTAATTGGATCCGTATTGGGGATCCGATCTATTTTTTAATTGTTGCTTCTTTCTTATAGTTCAAACTGACTTTGGATCGTTATAAATTATCTTAACTAGTTCTTATTATCGATTAGTTGACTTTTCAGAGATTAGATCTGTAGGATTTGATCACATAAATCATAGTATCCTAATCATGTCTTTAAAAATCGGCTGATCAGAGGCAAGCTGACTTTTCCCGATTTGACTCAGCTGGGCTATTTTTGTACAACAAACCAGTAAAATTGGGGCTGAATCGAAAAATTCGGCTGAATTTTGTCACAGTTTTGACCAATTTTGGAAACATTATGGTTAGAGCAATATGAATTTTAGTCTATATAGATAACAAAGGAAGCACAGATCGGAAATACAAAAGAGAATAAGAGAAAGAGAAGAAGGAACTTCTTACAGTGGGATCCAGGGGCGGATCCAGGATTTTCGTCAGGGGAGGCAAAAAAATATCGAATCGGATTTAATTACCTAATCGGGTTTAAATTCATTAACCAATTGGGTACTCGATAAAAAACAATGCTTTAACTTATACTTTCCAATGCTTTGACTTGTAATTTCTGATTCTCTGACATATAATTCTAATTACCAATCAAAATTCAACAGATTTATTTCAATTTGAACCCTAAATTTAATCCGAATTATAAATCAAACGTCCAGAGGGGGGCAAAAAAATTTCCGGGGGGGGGGCAAAGTCGGTCGGAACCGTTAAATCTCCACTAAAACTCAAAATCCAGGGGGGGCAGTTGCCCCCCCCCCGGAATACACTGGGTCCGCCCCTGGTGGGATCCGTCAATTTAAACCTATGTTATTTAATCTTTTAATGTAAATTGGGAAAACTTTCTAATTAAATTAATCTTAGGGAATATATGATGGATTGCTCTAATGCAAGGTTCTAAATAGCGTTTATAGCGTCATAGCGGGAAGGCTAAAAAAAAAGCTATAGCGAATAGCATCGCTATAGCGGAAGCTATTCCAAATAACGTTTTTTTTTTACATTCCATATATTCAATATTTGTACTAAATATCAACATTATCTAAAGTCTCATAGAACAATAAATAACACCAAAGTAATTAAGAAATTATAATATTCATATTGAACCCGTACAAAGTCCAAATTGCGGTTCAAAATATCCATAGTAATATCATAAACTATCGATTTTTCCTATTAAAAATATCTTAAGCATCATGATTCATGACATAATCTATTTTTTTTTCTATTCAAATTTTAATTTCGGTTTGCACTTTTTTGATGTCATAGCGTAGCGTTTGGGGTCCAAAAACGCTATAGCGCGCTATTTAGAACACTGCTCTAATGTAATAAATAAATTTATGAGCAAATGGTTAGTTTTTTAAATATTAAAAAAAATTAGTTATTTTATTTATAAAATAAAAATCTTTGTTGTTGCAAAAATTTTTTGTTACTTGTATTCTTCAACGTATTCGATTTTGATATGTATGTAACATTTGTATTTTTTCTGTAAAAATTAAGAGAATAAACACTAAAAAAGTGTGATCTAGTTGTAATTCTATATAATACAGTTTTAAAAAAAATATTGACATGCATTTTAAATTTATCTTTAATCAAATATATAATATTTTTATTTCTGTTTGTTTTTTTTACTCTATGTGAGAATTCATTATAGGCTACCTATTTAGTTTTAAATATTTCATATATTACATTAACGTATTATTTGAGTTTAATTTTTTGAGCTAACATAATTTTTCAGGAAATTAGTTATTTTAAAAAAAAATTCAATTATTTTTTACTACAAGCAAACTTTTTTCTTCAAAAAAGAAGGTTTCCGCTCCAATTCGGCCTATTCCCACAGATTCACTCGATTTCGATTCCATGATCAACTTCACGATTCTAATTCCGATTCTGATTCTGATTTTCAGAATGATGATTCTAACATTCATTTTGTTGTGTTTCTTCCTTTCATCATCAAAAATAAAGGGAAAAAACTTGCACATCTCTGTTTTCCATCTCTGGTTGACAGGGAAAATCCCATTTTATTAACCTCCTTTTGTTAGAAAAGCAACTTCTTTTGCTTCAATTCATTGCAAAGAAGGTGTCGTGAACAAAGGAAAAAAAAATATTTTGCTTCTTATTTCGCTACTCTAATCCTTCCCTTGTGGTTGATAATTGTTCTAGGGGAGAATGATCTTGTGGGATAAAGCACTCGAATTTTTGGTGTCAACCATTGGTCAATCTACTGTTGATTCTTGGCGTAATAGGAACAATGTTGATAGTTACCTCTTAGAACTTAGTGCGGCACTGCCTAAGGCACAGCTCCTAATTGAGAGAGCCGAATGCTGGCGACTACCTAAATACAACCCAATAGACAAGAATCTTTCCCTGCTAAAAGATTCTGTCTACGAAGCCGAAAGCATAGTTAATGAATTGCAATACCAAAGTTTGAAGCATAAAGTCGAAGAGAGCTTTCCAGTTACTCAAATTTTTCGGACCTGGATAGAGAACTGGATGGGAGATTTCCCGAAAAAAGTAAAAGGGGTGCTTGATAGGCTTAATAACGTCTATACAGAAATGAAAAAAATCTGTGACAGTCGTGGTATACCAGAAAATCCCAACCAATTTAGCCCAACTGCTAGACAGAATACAAGCATATATCTTGGTATATCTAATGTGTGGGGGCGTGATAAAGAGTTCAACGAAGTGATCCGTTTAATGGGAGTTCCCAATTGTGGATCTGGTAAAAGGAAGAATGTGAAAAGAGTGAGCATGCGTAATTCAGATGTTGGGGAGAGTAGCAGCAGAATGGATAAGAAACAGATTGTGTCAGTATTATCTATAGTAGGCATGGGAGGCGTCGCGAAAACTACCCTTGCTCAAATGGTTTGCAATGATAAAAGCGTAAAGTCGTACTTCGATCTAATTATGTGGGTTTGTGTCTCTGATAATTTTGATTTGGTGAGGTTAACTAAAGAAATAATTGAGCAAGCTACTAAAAAGAAGTGCAATCTTACTAATTTAAATGCCATGCAATTGGTTTTAGAAGAGACATTAAAATCCATGAAATTTTTGCTAGTTCTTGATGATGTTTGGAGCAAGGACTGGCAACGTGTTTTGGCACCAATGAAAGAAGCAACTGAGGGAAGTGTAGTGCTGGTGACAACTAGGTCTCCTGAATGTGTGGAAATTTCAGGCAGGAGTATAGGCTCCCGAGGTGTTATAAATTTGGAGGGTTTAGAAGAGCATATTTACTGGGAGTTCTTTAAGAGCTGTGCAATTGATCCGGTTGCCAAATCAAACAATATTAATCCAGAATTGGAGGTTATTGGTAAGGAAATTTGTAAAAGGCTAAAAGGATCTCCGCTTGCTGCCAAAACAATCGGAGGTCTTTTGAGAACAAATTTAACTGTTCAACACTGGACGGATATCAAAGACAGTAAAATGTGGAAATTACAAAAAGAGGAAGATGATATACTTCCCGTACTTCAATTGAGCTATCAATATTTACCCACTTATTTGAAAAAATGTTTCTCGTTCTGCTCACTCTATCCCAAGGATTTTAAATTCACCCAATCTGAGTTAACAGAGTTTTGGATCATGCAAGGTTTTATCGGACCTCTAGATGATGACAAAGAATTGAGAACTCTGGCTAACGGTTACTTTGCTGACCTGGCAAGGAGAGCATTTTTCCAGAGACTTGGACCTGGCAGCTGGGACTTTGGATATGTGATTCATGATCTGATGCATGATGTGTGCCTATCTATAACGAAAGATGAGTGCTTTTGCCTAGAAAATGAGCAATCTGAACAGAAAGTCTCTCTGGATATTCGTCATGTATCAGTATTTCAAAAGAAATTAAAGCTGGAGGACCAAAAGGAGTTGTGCAAATATAAGAAATTGCTCTCTCTAAAAGTAGGTCCAAAAAGTTGCTGCATTAAAGGAATAGAAGCATGGTGCAATGTGCTTACAAATATTCGATCATTATCTCTTGCAAGATGCAAAATTCAGAAGCTACCCAAAAACATTGGGAACCTAAAGCATCTTCAGTTTCTGGATATTTCTGGCACAAATATTGAAACATTGCCGGAGTCATTTTGTAAGCTCTACAACCTCAAGTATCTAAACATGAAGTATTGCTCAAAGATTAAATGCTTTCCCAACGGATTCAACAATTTGGTTAATTTACAACTTTTCTATTTGCCTTTGGAAAAGGTCTCCTTGGTAGAACGTTTTGAAAATATTGTCAAAGCAATTTTGCTCGACAACCTGTACCTTTTCTTGCAAGGTAATGAGAAAATTGAGATTTTAAAGAACATTTGTAAACTCAGTGGATCTCTTTGTATAGGTCGTCTTGAGTACGTTCCCAGCAAAGAAGATGCTCAAAAAGCTCAACTGAACGAAAAACCATTCATTAACCGTTTGGAATTGAGATGGACGTATAATCGTGGCGATGGAGAACACGATAATGAGGTACTTGAGGGTTTATGTCCCCATCATAATCTCAAAGAGTTGGGAATCTATTGTTATGAAGGTTCAGATTTATCACCAAGTTGGTTGAAGGAAGAGTTTTTGCCAAATTTAACAGAAGTTGAGTTTACTCGGTGTAGGTTCTCAACTATCTCACACCTCCCTTGTTTCATCACTAAATTAGTCATTCAGTTTTGCTCCCAACTAGAAAATCTTCAGAATTTGTTGGAGCCAAACCACCTTCCAGCGCTAAAGCATATTGAGGTATATAGGTGCGATAATCTGGAATCACTGTCAGTAGAATCATTTGGAGGATTTGAATTGCTTGAGCAGCTGAGAATTAGCAAGTGCCCCAAGCTTAGAAGCCCAAATGCTATGGTCTTACCACCCTCTGTCAAGGGCCTCAAACTGGAAGATTGTGGTGACCTTGAAAAGTCAATTCCCAGTTGCTTGCAAAACCTCACTTCCCTTGAAACTTTGATTATACGTTCTTGCCAACATTTGGTATCTATTCCATCTGAGGTCACAAGCAATCTTAAATCTCTATCAATGCTGGAATTGAGGAACTGTGACAATTTACAGTCCCTAGGGGGGCTCCAGTTTCTTAAATCTCTATCAAAGCTGGTTTTGCATGACTGTGACAAGTTACAGTCGCTAGGTGGGCTCCAGTTTCTTAAATCTCTATCAGAGCTGCATTTGTATAACTGTCACAATTTACAGTCGCTGGGGGGGCTCCAATTTCTTGCATCTCTACAGGAAATCGTTATTAGGGATTGTCCTAAGCTTTGTGAGACTAGAGGTCAAGATATAATAGGAAAAGTGCCATCAGGTAATTACATATTTTACAGGAGATATGAACAACTCTTTTCATTGGTGAAAGAAGAATTAAGTATATATTGATTTTTTTAAAAGTGATTTTATTTAACTTGAATTAATTTCAAAAGCAGAGACAGAGTAACTCATTTTCCTTCAAATATAACTCAACTTAATATTTATCGCACAGTCTATTGTTCATTTTCTTTTTTTTTTTGGTGTTTACTTTCCGAACTTGTTAAGATTTTATACAACTTTATGTTCCAATAGAATATTAAGGGAAAAACTAAAATTTTCACGCAAGAATGATGTAATTGTATATCCAACTTTTAACTTCATTATGATGTCCTTTTTTTTAATATTGCAGAGCTGCTGAAAGGAATTAAAAGGACAAGGAGGGCCAGAAAATGACTTTAGCTCCAGAGTGATAATTTAACAGGTATTCAGTTCTCTACAGTATCCATCTAATTCAAAATCTATGAGACATTATATCTTCGGAGTATATGCGAATTTAATTTCTCTACCGACAGGAAAATAGAAAATGGTGTATAATTAACATCTTAATAATTGAGAAATGAAAATTTGAAGCTAACTACATTTATAGATATATAACTTGTTATTTGTGCAACTCAGGTATGCACCTAGTAATTAGTAAGCACACATCAGTTAGAAACTAATCGGATATGATGTGCAATGTTATATCAGAATATATTTGATATACATGATGTGCTAGTAATGAAACCTTTTTTATTAATTCATTTCAGATTTGATGTCCTTCCTCTTTCGTGGTGCATACGCTGCAGATTTATGGCCTTTTGATTCATTAAAATAAGTTGGTTAAAGCATTATAAGCTTATTTGTGTTTCAATATGCATGGACTTGTTTGTGTGTTTGTGTGATTGTGTGATTGTGTGTGTGCCCGTGAGCGTTATCACACTTGAGCATTATATTTCATATGTACTCTAGGATGTATTCCATCTGTTTTGGTACTGCTGCTTTTGTTTTCATTTCTTTTCTTGGGGATTGTCATAAATTGTAATAAGTAAGACATCATGATTTTATTTCAAGGACTTCAACTTTATTTTTATATGTTTATCATCATTATTGTATTTCTCTAGTTGTGCATATTGTGCACCATTTTGTATCTGCTTATCAATAATTAAATTCATTTATTTCTTAAAAGAAGAAGATTGTATCAGTAACTTATCCTTCACTTATTTGTATGAATATCCAAGTACGCAGGCAACTGAGCTTTTAATGCCAAAACTTCATGTCCCCAATTTTAGTCATAAAATTCATTCAATTGAAACACACAAAAACTACAAAACAATGATCTCTTTTTTATGAAAAATTAAAACCTCACTTGTGATACTATGACATTTTTCAATGCACAATTTGAACCATACTATGGAATATGGATCCATATCTCTATTTTTAAAGTGCAAACAGTCGATCCGAACGCTCAACATGATGTCCGTATGAAATATATTTGTTGACGGACTTTACTTTTTTTAGAAATTATTTCATATTGTTTAGATAGGTAGATAATCACTACTTTTGGACGGTCGAGAATTTTTTAGATGGTGATTTTCTACTTATTTTAAAAAATAAATTTTTTTTTCCAAGAAATATAAAATTTTTAGCACCAATCACTACTTATTTCTGAGTAGCAAGCTGCCTTTCCATGCAAACATTGCAAAGCTCTTGACTGTTTGAGATACCATGTAATTTAGGTACGCTGTGCTCAGTTTATTTATCTTTTCGTATTTATTTGAGAAATAATTAATGCACCCAGATGCGCTGCATACATAGAAGTTTATACTAAATGCATAAATTATTTATATCTGAATGTATAAGTGCTCATATAAAATATACAAAGTAATTATTTTTCTTTCTTTTTAAAATATAAGAAACTTGAAGTTAAATATTTTATTGAACAAGTAAAAATGTAAATTGTAGAATTTTTATTATTATAAATTTTAATTAATAATTATTTTGTAAGAAATATATCCATCACAATCTCGGAAGCTCGGGTCTCCCAAGTCCGTGCCCACACCGCTTTTTATGATACTTCCAGCAGAAAAAAAAGAAATATAAACATGGATCGGGGTTGTCAGGTGTTAAGCCAGATGATCATGATACTTTTGGCAGAAAAAAAAGGAAATATAAACATGGACTCAGGGTTGTCAAGTGATATAATCCTCCAAATGATTCCACTTCCAGTGATTCCAGTTCCTTGCATGAGATTATATTAATATGCGTTAGCTAGCACTGGTAGGTGGTTTGGCTCTAAACAATTCTGAAGATTTGTTAACTGGTAGCAAGAATGGATGGATAATCCTTGCAACAATTCCTTCAACCAAGTTAGCAGTCTTTGCTCCATGTTCGATCTAACTCTTTAACCTTGTTAAGGCAACCATATAACATTATAAGAGCATCCAACCGAACCCAAATTATTTCCCGTATTTACCTTTCTAGCACCTCAACGTAACTTTCTTCAACAGTATAAAGCCTGGCCATGGCATAGGCTATCGCTAAAATGCAATAACTGATCTCATTGGGTTCTACATCGGCCCTTGGCATTTCATCGAACACCTTCGACAACTCGTCTATATCATGGTTGTTAGCATGTTGAGAAGAATGTTAAAAGAGGAGATGTATATTCTCTCTACAATTAGGTGCCAAATATAGAGTTATCAAACTGTTATATACAAACGGAGATATAGGTAATGACATATTCCGCATTTTTTCCATGTATGTATAAGAAAGTTTGATATTGCGGTTATCCAAGCAGGACATGACTAATCTGTTGTAGAGTAACTCGTTTTGGTATGATTTCGGAATAGTTTGAAAGAGTTTCTCAGCACGAGCAAAGCTGTGGCATTTACTGGTAAATTCCTGGAGGTAAGAGTAGTCATGCTCTGTTACCTTGTAAGGCCTCTCTCTCATCACCCATTCCATCAGTGGTGCAGGAAGCGAGAAAAGATGCTCCTCCATTCCTTGCAATGTTGATTCTTGTTTGAGTGATTATTAATCTTAGAAGGGATTCCATTTCTCTTTCTCTGGAGCAATCTGTCGAGCAGTTGGTGTGTAATAGAGGAAGAGAGAACAAGGGTAGAACGGTATATCATATTTTATAAATTGGAAGTAAGAGGACATGGAATTCATATCACCTGTGCCTGTGGTAATATTCGGACCGTCCGATCTGCTTTTACACGAATATTAGAGGGACGCATTCAGTTCGGACAGTCCGGATCTAAACTCAAGTATTCTGTTAACTCGTCTCAAGGGATGCGGTCTCGAGTTCATGGGCCAAATGCCCAATAACGGCCCAATAATAGTCTCAAAGCAAAGAGTCCAGATAAGAATGTATCCTTTGTCCCAACGTTTTCTTTATTTTTGTAGAGAGAAAACATGTTTCATTAGAATAGAAACTGATAGGTGAAAAGCCCAATAACGGCTCAATGATAGTATGGATAACAAATAACATGTGATTATATATTTATGAATTGGTACAAATTGGATGATGAGAAGATGAGAGCAAGCAAGAGCACATTTCAAATATTTTGCTAGTTTAGATAAGGTTCATAGTTCAGACCCGTTAATGAAAATGCGGATATCCCATCCTAATTTTGCTATCAACCACTTAGAAACTAAATAGTAAAAAAATAGTAATTATATTTTTACTGGTAATATATATGAACTTGTGTGTCCCAGTCTCAGCCTTGTTTGAGATTTCAGGCCGGGTCCACTCGGAATGGCAATTTTATCGGGTGCTGGGCTCAGTTTTTAGTCTGTTGTAATGGTAAAGATATTGCCAGAGAAGGTTTCCTTCATACAGCACACGAGTCATATGCAGTGCTGTTTTGATTCTATTGTATGTGGGTGCATAAAGCAAAAACAGCTCTGTCAATATCTTTACCCAATTGGAGGTTGATTGGGGTAATCACTGGAGGTATCAGGTCGGGTTAGATTTTACTGGCACTAAACACATCTGGTTGAAAAAGAAAGAGCCTAATGGAAGCTCACTGTTATCAGATCATTACATTTACCATTGCCTTTGTTTACATTTTTTATTGATTTATTGATTTATTTATAATTTTTATATATTACTTTGACTTCATGCAGCAAACTAGAAATAATGTCAAAATAAATAAAAACATAATTGGCAGATCGCATGAAACCAAAACAGTAATATCTTCACTCAATTGGTCTCCTTGGCAGCATTTTATCGCATGTTCACCGATTTAATCCATTCTCAGCCACCCGAAACAGTTTGGTTTTTCTATATACAACTTCTAAATGCAGGATTTCCTCCCCATGTAAGACCTTTCAATCTTCTCATACATAGTTACTGTAATAATGGCAACATTAAGCATGCTCTTCAGTTGTTCGATGAAATTACAAACTGGAGGTTTTTAATACCTTGATTGACGGCTATTGTATAATTGGAGATTTAATTTGGGTTATGAGTTAAGAGTTGAAACGAACAATGGTCAAGTATGGAATCCAGCCCAATGTTTTTACTTGTACGCTTTTGTTCGAGGGTTTATGTAGATTTGGGAGGTTAATAAAAGCACGTCAACTGTTTGCTGAAATGCTCCTTAGAGGAGGGTTGGTTCCTAATGGATGGGGGTTTTGTCCAAACGGATTTGGACAAAGTCTGACCTAAATTGTCCGATCTGCATTTAAATTAGTATAAACGTCATTTAGATTCATGGAGCCATTTAAATTTGTTAAGTTTTAAATATATTTGCACGAATCTCAATGCAAATCTAACGTTTAAGCTTGACTTTGGATGAAACTTTGTCCAAAGCCCTTTATCTGAAGATTTATCTCATCATCGACTATTTATCTGCACTTATTTAGCGGTTTTCATCACATGGTCTCTGCGATAGATACTAATTGTATATATTTTTTCTGAAGTAGTATGTAAAGTCACCTATATTTCAATAAGCAAAGAAAATTGATACATAATTATTAGAGTGAGGCTATGGTACTATGCATAGCACGGATGGGTCCATGCTACGGCTCAAAATTTGACTTTTCAAAATTCTAACGGTCCATCCAAACCGTTCAACATGATTATAAAATGAATATGTACTTACAAATCAAATTTTATATTTTTTCGAATTTTTTTTACTATTTTTTTAGATAGGTAGAAAATCACTTGATCTGAAAATTCTGGACCATCCAAAAATAGTGATTTTCTACCTATCTAAAAAAATAGTAAAAAAGTTCGAAAAGATGTAAAATTTGGTTTGCAAGTACATATTCATTTTATAATCATGTTGAACGGTTTGGATGGACCGTTAGGATTTTGAAAACTCAAATTTTGAGCCGTAGCACGGACCCAACCGTGCTATGCATAGTACCATAGCCTCACTCTAATTATTATATTTATTATATTTATAAGTGAAGAAAAAGAGAAAAAAAAAAGGAATACTATAATATAAAAAAAAGTTTCTAATACATAAACAAAAGCTATTTCTGATACGTAGCCGTTTTGAGTTAAATGCTTACATAGATACTAATTACATATAATATAAATTAGCTATGTCATTAGCAAATAATTAACTGGCCACAAGTTGTCTTCGTGCCATGCATGTTATATATATACCCTTTCTTAGCGACATAGTCAAATGAAATATTATATTGGCAAATTAGGTAAGACGGTTCGTGGCTTAGTGCGCTAAAATCGGGTTAATTAGTCTCATATTAATGTTTTCTAAAAAAAAATAAAAAAAAAAAAAATAGTCTGATATATATTGGTTGGACTTGGTATATGATCACAAGGTACACTATAATCTAATTAAGATGAAAATCAATTTTTTACTCCTATTTCATGACTGTGATTCGTGTCCACTCAAGTCTCCTAATTTATACATAAACATTGCTTTTGTACTACATTTATATCTATTAAATAATAATTTGTTGAGGAGGGTTCAAATGCCTCCATTATTTGTGTCTCCATCATGTTTCCGTTTTTATAAAACTTTAATAACTCAAAATTTTAACTTAAAGGTCAAAATAAAATCATTGAATATGATCTATATCATTTTATCTATGCATATGTAAAAAATTATGATATATCAACTTTGTTTTGGTTGTCATCAAGAGCTTGTAAAAACGTACTAATGTTGGTCCGTATTGTGCTCCACAGACTAATTAATTAATTAACGTGACATTTCTTGATGAACTACAAGTTATCAATATTAAATTAATTAATTTATTGTTTTTCTCTTATTGGTCAATGCATCGAGTTGGGCATTGTAATTAATTAACAGGTTTGGGTAAGAACGAATCTTAATAAACTAAACATGTTCTTTTCAAGAAATAATAATGGATCGAGTAGGCATTTTAATTAATAATTAACGGGGTTGGATGAGAACAAATCTTAATATATTAAACAAGGTTTTTTTTTTTTTTTTTTTTAAAAATAAAGGTTGGAAGTCAAGTCACCAAACTATTTAATATTCACATAAAATTATTTCTTTCGGATTTCAAACGTGAAACTTTTTACATGGAGAACATTGCTTTTGTTACTAGACCAAAAGTTGATTCTCTTGAACAAGTTCTTTTAAAGTTCCCCTTTTATTTTCAGTAAGACTGATCAATTATTAATTTTTCTTCGGCAAAGAACTGCTCCACTATTCATTTCTTTATTATTAATTTGTTAGTCAATGATTGGAGTCTCCACCATACGTTTGTATCCTCTCAAAAAATAGATCGCCATACTCTTAATTAAAATCCCAAAGCCAAAAACCAATTATCCCCTCCGAAACGACGTATCACGTATGTATCTACGCGAAGCTGCTTAGTTGGTTTGGTCTCGCCTCCTGTAACCAATTGTATGTGTTTCTCTTGTTTTCCTAATTCAGTAACTTGGTAACAATTATTTCGGTTTATCTTTAGTGAACAATTACATTATATCTATTTATATTTCTTTTTTGCTTAATTGGTTTCCATAAATATCATGCTATATAGTTTCCTGATTGAGTTAGTGAACAATTAAATTATATCTATTTACAGTTCTGTTTTTGCTTAATTAGTTTCCATAAATATCATGCATGCTTCCAGATTAAGTTAGAAGAACTTGGATCCGTATTGGGGATCCGATCTATTTTATAATTGTTGCTTCTTTCTTATAGTTCAAACTGACTTTGGATCGTTATAAATTATCTTAACTAGTTCTTATTATCGATTAGTTGACTGTTGGGAGATTAGATCTGTAGGATTTGATCACATAAATCATAGTATCCTAACCATGTCTTTAAAAATCGGCCGATTCCGAGTTGACTCGACATAGTTAGAGCAGAATCCGCCGGAGGCAAGCCGATTTTTCCCGATTTGACTAGGCTGGGCGATTTTTGTACAGCAAACCGGTAAAATTGGGGCTGAATCGAAAAAATCGGCTGAATTTTGTCACGGTTTTGACCAATTTTGGCAACATTATGGTTAGAGCAATATGAATTTTAGTCTAGATATCAAAGGAAGCACAGATCGGAAATACGAAAGAGAATAAGAGAAAGAGAAGAAGGAACTTCTTACAGTGGGATCCGTCAATTTAAACCTATGTTATTTAATCTTTTAATGTAAATTGGGAAAACTTGCTAATTAAATTAATCTTAGGGAATATATGATGGATTGCTCTAATGTAATAAATAAATTTATGAGCAAATGGTTAGTTTTTTAAATATTAAAAAAATTAGTTATTTTATTTAATTTGCTGCAATTTTTTTTTGTTACTTGTATTCTTCAACGTATTTAATTTTGATATGTATGTAACATTTGTATTTTTTCTGTAAAAATTAAGAGAATAAACACTAAAAAAAGTGTGATCTAGTTGTAATTCTATATAATACAGTTTTAAAAAAAATATTGACATGCATTTTAAATTTATCTTTAATCAAATATATAATATTTTTATTTCTGTTTGTTTTTTTTTATCCTATGTGAGAATTCATTATAGGCTACCTATTTAGTTTTAAATATTTCATATATTACATTAACGTATTATTTGAGTTTAATTTTTTGAGCTAACATAATTTTTCAGGAAATTAGTTATTTTTTTTTTAATTCAATTATTTTTTACTACAAGCAAACTTTTTTTTTCAAAAAATAAGGTTTCCGCTCTGATTCGACTGATTCCCACAGATTCACTCGATTTCGATTCCATGATCAACTTCACGATTCTAATTGCGATTCTGATTCTGATTTTCAGAATGATGATTCTAACATTCATTTTGTTGTGTTTCTTCCTTTCATCATCAAAAATAAAGGGAAAAAACTTGCACATCTCGGTTTTCCATCTATGGTTGACAGGGAAAATCCCATTTTATTAACCTCCTTTGTTAGAAATGCAACTTCTTTTGCTTCAATTCATTGCAAAGAAGGTGTCGTGAACAAACGAAAAAAAAAAATTTTGCTTCTTATTTCGCTACTCTAATCCTTCCCTTGTGGTTGATAACCGTAACAGGGGAGAATGATCTTGTGGGATAAAGCACTCGAATTTTTGGTGTCAACCATTGGTCAATCTACTGTTGATTCTTGGCGTAATAGGAACAATGTTGATAGTTACCTCTTAGAACTTAGTGCGGCACTGCCTAAGGCACAGCTCCTAATTGAGAGAGCCGAATGCTGGCGACTACCTAAATACAACCCAATAGACAGCCTTCTTTCCCTCCTAAAAGATTCTGTCTACGAAGCCGAAAGCATAGTTAACGAATTGCAATACCAAAGTTTGAAACATAAAGTCGAAGAGAGCTTTCCAGTTACTCAAATTTTTCGGAACTGGATAGAGAACTGGATGAGAGATTTCCCGAAAGAAGTAAAAGAGGTTCTTGATAGGCTTAATAAAGTCTATACAGAAATGAAAGAAATCTGTGACAGTCGTGGTATACCAGAAAATCCCAACCAATTTAGCCAAACTGCTAGACCGATTACAAGCACATTTCTTCATATATCTAATGTGTGGGGGCGTGATAAAGAGTTCAACGAAGTGATCCGTTTAATGGGAGTTCCCAATTGTGGATCTGGTAAAAGGAAGAGAGCGAAAAGAGTGAGCATGCGTAATTCAGATGTTGGGGAGAGTAGCAGCAGAATGGATAAGAAACAGAATGTGTCAGTATTATCTATAGTAGGCATGGGAGGCGTCGGGAAAACTACCCTTGCTCAAATGGTTTGCAATGATAAAAGTGTAAAGTCGTACTTCGATCTAATTATGTGGGTTTGTGTCTCTGATAATTTTGATTTGGTAAGGTTAACTAAAGAAATGATTGAGAGTGCCACTACAAAAGAGTGCAATCTTACTAATTTAAATGCCATGCAATTGGTTTTAGAAGAGACATTAAAATCCAAGAAATTTTTGCTAGTTCTTGATGATGTTTGGAGCAAGAACTGGCAATGTGTTTTGGCACCAATGAAAGAAGCATCTGAGGGAAGTGTAGTGCTGGTGACAACTAGGTCTCCTGAATGTGTGGAAATTTCAGGCAGGAGTATAGGCTCCAGAGGTGTTATAAATTTGGAGGGTTTAGAAGAGCATATTTACTGGGAGTTCTTTAAGAGCTGTGCATTTGATCCGGTTGCCGAATCAAACAATATTAATCCAGAATTGGAGGTTATTGGTAAGGAAATTTGTAAAAGGCTAAAAGGATCTCCGCTTGCTGCCAAAACAATCGGAGGTCTTTTGAGAACAAATTTAAATGTTGGACACTGGATGCGTATCAAAGACAGTAAAATGTGGGAATTTCAAACAGAGGAACATCATATACTTCCAGTACTTCAATTGAGCTATCAATATTTACCCACTTATCTGAAAAAATGTTTCTCGTTCTGCTCACTCTATCCCAAGAATTTTAAATTCACCCAATCTGAGTTAACAGAGTTTTGGATCATGCAAGGTTTTATCGGACCTCTAGATGACGACAAAGAATTGAGAACTCTGGCTAATGGTTACTTTGCTGACCTTGCAAGGAGAGCATTTTTCCAGAGACTTGGACCTGGCACGGACTCTGGATATGTGATTCATGATCTGATGCATGATGTGTGCCTATCTATAACAAAAGATGAGTGCTTTTGCCTAGAAAATGGGCATTCTGAACAGAATGTCTCTCTTGAAATACGGCATGCATCAGTATTTCAAAAGAAATTGTTACTTACCGAGCAAAAGGAGCTGTGCAAATATAAGAAATTGCTCTCTCTAAAGGTAGGTCCTAAAAGTTGCGGATTTAAAGGAATAGAAGCATGGTGCAATGTGCTTACAAATATTCGATCATTATCTCTAGCAAGATGCAAAATTAGGAAGCTACCCAAAAACATTGGAAACCTAAAGCATCTTCAGTTTCTGGATATTTCTGGAACAGATATTCGAAAATTGCCGGAGTCCATTTGTAACCTTTACAACCTCCAGTATCTAAACATGATGGATTGCACACATATTGAACTTTTTCCCGAAGGATTCAACAATTTAGTTAATTTAGAACGTTTTGAAAATATTTTCAAAGCAATCCAATCTAACTATCTGACGGTTCACTTGCAAGGTAAAAAGAAAATTGAGATATTAAAGAACTATTGCAAACTCAATGGATATCTTGGTATAACCGGTCTCCAACATATTCCCAGCAATGAAGATGCTCAGAAAGCACAACTGAATAATAAACCATTCATTAATCGTTTGGATTTGAGATGGTCCGGGGATAAAGAACACGATAATGAGGTACTTGACGGTTTATGTCCCCATCATAATCTCAAAGAGTTGAGAATCGATGGTTATAGAGGTACAATTTTTTCACCAAGTTGGTTGAAGGAAGAGTTTTTGCCAAATTTAACAGAAGTTAGGTTTGAATGGTGTATGGTCTCAACTATCTCTCACCTCCCTCGTTTCATCACTAAATTAGTCATTCAGTTTTGCTCCCAACTAGAAAATCTTCAGAATTGGTTGGAGCCAAACCACCTGCCAGCGCTAAAGCATATTGAGGTGTATTGGTGCGATAATCTGGAATCACTGTCAGTAGAAACATTTGGAGGATTTGAATTTCTTGAGCAGCTGGAAATTAGCTGGTGCCCCAAGCTTAGAAGCCCAAATGCTATGGTCTTACCACCCTCTGTCAAGGACCTCAAACTGCAATCATGTGGTGAACTGGAAAAGTCAATTCCCAGTTGCTTGCAAAACCTCACTTCCCTTGAAACTTTGAGGATACATTATTGCCGACATTTGGTATCTATTCCAGCTGGAATCACAAGCAATCTTAAATCTCTATCAAAGCTGGATTTGTGGAACTGTGACAATTTACAGTCGGTAGGGGGGCTCCAGTTTCTTGCATCTCTACAGGGAGTCTATATTCAGAATTGTCCTAAGCTTGATGAGACTAGAGGTCGAGATATAAATGGAAAAGTGCCATCAGGTAATTATATATTTTACAGGAGATATGAACAACTCTTTTCATTGGTGAAACAAGAATTTAGTATAGATTGATTTTTTTTACTAGTGATTTTATTTACATTTATTAATTTCAAAAGCAGAGGCACCTTGTTTACATGTGACCTTGTGCAGAGACAGACTAACTCATTTTCCTTCAAATATAACTCAACTTAATATTTATCGCACAGTCTATTGTTCATTTTCTTTTATTTTTTGGTGTTTACTTTCCGAACTTGTTAAGATTTTATACAACTTTATGTTCCAATAAAATATTAAGGGAAAACTAAAAATTTTCACGCAAGAATGATGTAATTGTATATCCAACTTTTAACTTCATTATGATGTCCTTTTTTTTTAATATTGCATTTCTCAATATTGCAGAGCTGCTGGAAGGGTCAGAAAATGACTTTAGCTCCAGAGTGATAATTCAACAGGTATTCAGTTCCCTACAGTATCCAACTAATTTAAAATGTATTAGACATTATGATCTTCGGAGTATATGCGAATTTAATTTCTCTAACGACAGGAAAATAGAAAATGGTGTATAATTAACATCTTAATAACTGAGAAATGAAAATTTGAAGCTAACTACATTAATAGATATATAACTTGTTATTTGTGCAACTCAGGTATGCACCTAGTACTTAGTAAGCACACATCAGTTAGAAACTAATCGGATATGATGTGCAATGTTATAAGAGAATATATTTGATATACATGATCTGCTAATAATGAAACCTCTTTTTATTAATTCATTTCAGATTTGATGTCCTTCCTCTTTCATGGTGCATACGCTGCAGATTCATGGTCTCTTGATTCATCAAAATAATTTGGTTAAAGCATTACAAGCTTATTTGTGTTTCAATATGCATGGACTTGTTTGTGTGTTTGCGTGACTGTGTTTGTGCCCGTGAGCGTTATCACACTTTTACTTGAGCATTATTTTTTATTATGTACTCTTGGATGTATTCCATTTGTTTTGGTACTGCTGCTTTCATTTTGTTTTCTTTTTTTGGTAATTTTATATTGTTCTCTGTTGGCAGTCAACAATTCTTATTATAATTACCACTTGGGGATGGTCGTAAATTGTAATAAGTAAGACATCATGGTTTGAATTCAAGGACTTGAACTTTATTTTTATGTTTTTATCATCATTATTGTACTTATTTCTCTAGTTTTGCATATTGTACACAATTTTGCATCTGCTTGTGATGTATTAATAAGTTCATTTAAAAAAAAAAGATTGTATCAATAACTTATCCTTTACTTATTTGTATAAATAACCAAGTATGCAGTGATACTTGTTACCCAACTCACTAAACATTTGAACAACCTTTAAAGTGCTCTCTAGCCACGATGCCGATCGCATCATTCTCTTGGTTTAAGGTTTCAATTTTCCCTTTTTTAGTGTTATTATTGCATCCGTAACCCGATCCACTTTCAGATAACCCAGTGTCAAATGGCGGCAAGTAATTGCATTTGGTTTGCACCCATTTGCATCCATCTCCTTGCAAATATTAAGTGTTTTTTCTATGATCCCGTACCGGCGATAAACCGACAAGATTGAATTGAAATCGCTCATTTGATCTATTTTTTTAAACCTTCTCAATTTGGCCCAAATTTCCTCTGCATTAGAGACCAACCCAACTTTTCCAAACGCCTCTATTGCTAACAAGCGACTCCTTGGTACCACATGACGCAACTGCTGTACCGACTTCCAAGTTCGATCTAATTCTTTAA
The DNA here is from genome assembly GCA_025461125.1 of Carex kokanica. Lineage (NCBI taxonomy): Eukaryota > Viridiplantae > Streptophyta > Magnoliopsida > Poales > Cyperaceae > Carex > Carex kokanica. Next base: position 750,296 of record JAJGRX010000915.1, on the reverse strand, counting down.
CCTTGTTAAGACAACCATACAACATTATAAGAACATCCAACGAACCCAAATTATTTCTCGTTTTTACCCTTTCCAGGGCCTCAAAAACTTTCCGCAACAGTGTAAAGCCGGGCCATGACATAGGCTTTAGCTAAAATGCAATAGGTGACCTCGTTCGGTTCTTCCTCGGCACTTAGCATTTCATCGAACACCTTCGACAACTCGTCTATATCATAGTCGGTAGCATATATATCAAGAATACCATTAAATCTACCTTGACACTTAGCATTTCATCGAACACCTTCGACAACTCGTCTATTTCATCCAGCCTCGACGTCAGCATATTATGTCCCAATCCATGTCGGACGCAGGTGGAGGTGGAGGTGGAGGATCTGATTGCAACAGTGAAGGTGGGAAAGTGGTGCATGAAGCGAGAAAAGATGCTCCTCCATTCCTTGCTGTGTTCATTCTTGTTCGGGTGTTTAGTAGTCTTAAAAGGGATTGCATTTCTCTTTCTCTGGAGCAATCTGTCGAGCACTTGGTGTGCAATAGAGGAAGAAAGAACAAGGGTAAAACGGTAATCATATTTTATAAATTAGAAGTAAGAGGATATGGAATTCATATCACGTGAGGTAACAGAAATTTTGTTTTAATATCTGGACCGTCCGATCTTTTTCCACGTATATTAAAGGGATGCATTCAGTTCGGACGGTCAGGATCTAAATGCAAATATTCTGTTATCTGAGGGGATGTTTTCTTGAGTTCATGGGCCAAATGCCCAATAACGGCCCAATAATAGTCTGAAAGCAAAGTCCAAATAAGAATGTATTTATTTTGTAGAGAGAAAACACATGTTTCATTGGAAATTTGGAATAGAAACTGATAGGTGAAGAGCCCAATAATGGCTCAATGATAGTCTCCAAGAAAATAGACCACAAGTAAAAATGGATCATTTATCTTGTAAAAGATGAGGTCTACTGACAATTTTGCAACCTTTTTTTCTCTTTTTATTGATTCTGCATCTATGAATTACTGGATACTAAAATAATTTACTGGTCAAATTTATTACAGACAGACTTGTAATTTACAGCGGTAATAAGTACGTAGTCTCGTAATTTCTTTCATTTCTCGAAAGAGATATGTAATTCAATCAAATGAGAGAAGATTGAACCGATAATTTATGATCAAATACAAAAAAATTGTGAACTAATCGACTCAGATGAAGGCTAATATACAGAAGAGTAATATAGTGAACTGTGCAGTGCTGGTAAGGTTTAGTAATTGAGTAGGGCCCGCCTGTAATATAGGGAATATAGGGAATTGATGAGGGCCCGCCTGTAAGATTTTGTAAGAGAGCACTGCGTTTCTTCAAATGGACATGGTTTACTAGCTCATTTAGGTTGAGAATGGGTCCTACCTTGTTAGTTTAAGCCAAAACCGAGTCCAGCCTACCGATTTTCTTTTTTTCCCTTCTTAGACCGGCCAGTGGCCCTCACTTGTCGTCAGATCACAAGGCTAAGGAATACCCACATGATGTCTCCAACACTTTCTTTTTTGTTTCTCATATTACCTTTTGAATGTTTCTTTGTTCTTTCCATCAAAATTCATGATTTTAATTGTATAAAATTATCATGAATTTTATTTCTTGAAAACTATAACCGTTCTTCATAGTTTTCTAGAAATTGATTATTTTAAGGAATTAATTATTTAAATTCTAAGAATCTTCTTTATATTTTATTTATGGTCCAACACATATAGGTAAGAAATTCCACATCTGTTGACAAGTAATGCTACGTTGAGTCCCTGAGTCATCTTCTCCGTTAACGACTTATTCAACTAACAAAAATTTGAAATTATTAATTTTATCATGAATGTTATGTCGAGTCTGCTGTTTTGGATGGTCTAGAAATAGTGATTTTGTACCTATCTAAAAAAATTTGCAAAAAATATAAAATTTGGTCTCCAAGAACATTTTAAAATCGAATAAAAATAGTCAAACTAAAGTTTTATTTGTTTTTAAAAAAAAACTGAACCTATTGAATTAAACTTATCAACTGAATGACATATGAACTGAAATAAGATATTAATCATAGAAATAAATATTTTAAAAGTGGTCCAGTTCAAATTAGATTATTTATCCACAGTGTTATTCTATTTTTTTTAACTTCTTTTATTTCACGGCTGGCCGAAGCCCTTTTTTTTTTTCACCTAAAGCCCAAATCAATTTTACATGATTCAAATTCAAATAAAAAGGAAATATTTTTATGTGTAGTAGTAGCTGAATTAATGTATATCTTTAGATATTATTGTGGACATGTGTTTAAAGAATAATTATAAAATTGTCAAGTAGTTTAAAACGAAGATACTAGTATAATTCAATTGACTAATAAATAAATAAAATCAGGACCAAATTGCAAATCACGCAAAATCTCTTTTGAACCACATATTTTTTCACGATATTTTCGTTACAAGAAAAGCCAATTTTTTTTATTAAAATCCACAATTAAATAAAAAAATTACAAAAATATCCATGGCTTTTTTATATATATAAAAATGGCCAAATTGCCAGGATATCTGGCGGTTCTAAAAAGAAATGGACCATCAGGATTCTTGGCGGTCATTTTTTTTTTTGGAAAATTCTCAAAATGATTTTTTCATAAAACATTAAACTAAATTCTCAAAATGATATTTATTGTTTTATAGCATGCCCTAATAATTTATCTGACTATAAAAAATGTTAAACTAAATTTCAAAATGAAAACACCAAACTAAATTATCAAAATGATATGTTTTTATTATAGCAAATCCTAGCTAGAGCTGAATATAAAAAACGCTAATCTAAATTCAAAATGAACACATTTGAACTAAAAACTGAAAATATAACAAAAAAACTCTAGATCTTAGAGTTAATACGTTTACACGAACAATATGTAGGAAAAAGTATGGTAAATGACAAGATAATTGAAAATTAGACACAAAAAAACTTAATCGGAAACTTCAACTCAAGTTTTGAGGGTCTTATTTATGTTTTTTTGCAATTCTAAAATTTTGATTATTCTCTTTTATAACTATTTGATATTAATCATTAAAAAATTAATTAATGAACAATTTTACTCCTCAATTTCTCTTCAATTACTCCTCAAATTAAAAAAAAATTAAATAAAAATCTGGTGGTCCATTTATTTTCAGGACCGTCAGGAATCCTGGCGGCTGGAACCTTCGTATAAATATAAAAAAACTATGGATATTTGTAATTTCTCATTTCATTGTGGATATTGATAAAAAAGTTCGGGAAGAAAAGCCCCTGTGGACCCCGTCATGCTCTACAAGTCAGCAAGGAATTAATGTAGCAACTTCATTTTGGCTTAATTTTCTACACGTCCGCCTTTGTTGATCACTTAATTGTCGTCGGACTTAATGTAGCAACTGTTCAACTATTCATTTTTTCATTATTTGTTAATCATTGGAGTCTCAACCATATATACGTCTGTATCCTCTCAAATAATAGAAGCCATTCTCTTAAGATCCCAAAGCCAAAAACCAATTATCTACGCGAAGCTGCTTAATTAATTTCTTTGGTCTCGCCTCCTGCAACCAATTGTATGTGTTTCTCTTTTTTTTTCCTAATTCAGTAACTTAATTGGTAACAATTATATCGGTTTATATTTTGTGAACAATTAAATTATATCTATTTACAGTTATGTTCTAGCTTAATTGGTTTCCATAAATATCATGCTATATATATAGTTTCCTGATTGAGTTAGAAGAACTTGGATCCGTATTGGGGCTCCGATTTAATTATTTTTTTTAATTGTTGCTTCTACTTTCTTATAATTCCATCTGACTTTGGATCGTTATAAATTATCTTACATAGTTCTAATTATCTATTAATTGACTGTTGGGAGATTAGATCTGTAGGATTTTATCACATAAATAATAGTATATATCCTAACCATGTCTTGGAAAATCAGTCGATTCTGAGTTGACTCGATCGATGAACCGTGTCGGAGCCGAACATGACATTTCTTAAGTACTTGTATGAATGAATCATAATTAACTAAGCAAGTTCTGAGTGGCCATTTTAATTAATTAACAGTTAATTAACTAAACAAGTTCTTTCCAAGAATATATATATTAATAAATAAACTTCACATCAGTTTCCTTTCCAGCTGCCTGCTAGCGTATTTAATTAGATCATCTTTGCCTAATAATATCCTCTAGTTACACTGATGCTCATTTCAAAACAGTGAGCGAAAGAGAAATGGCCGAGGTGGCTGTGAGAATTTTGCTAACCAAGCTTGCCGATGTCATAGAGAACGAAGCACAATTCTTGGGTGGGGTTGGGAAGAAAGTTGAACGGGTGCACCGTGAGCTAACCCGAATCCAGTGCTGCCTGCAAGATGCAGACTCCAAAAGAAAAGGAGATGCAGGGGTGCAGAACTGGCTAAATAACCTCCGCGATGTGGCCTATCGCATTGAGGACACAACCGATACCTTCTTTCTTAAAGTTGGATATACAGATCCCAGCTTCTCGCAAAAACTCAGGAGGTTGTGCAACAAGCCCCTTGAGATGTATTTCCTCCACAAGCTTGGCACCGAGCTCGATGACATTCTTAATGTACTCGAAGAGATCTCTAAGAGCAAGGTTACCTATGGAATAAAAGATCTGCAAGACAAGAGCAAGGGAGAGGTGGGTGTTGTAATGACTCATCGGAGAGCTACTTATCAAGAAGTCAACGAAACTGAAGTTGTAGGCATGCAGGCTGACAAGAACAACATACTGAAGTTGGTGCATTGTGATCAAACACCAAGGCGGGCAGTCATAACCATCGTGGGTCCTGGCGGTGTAGGAAAGACTACCCTTGCACATATGGTATACAGAAGGTAAGTGTAGAATTTTCTTTTAAATTTTGTTTTTATGAGATAAATAATTACAACAACAATTATAATAAGCGTTCATCTATGTTGCTATCTATAGCAACCATCAACTGGTAATACTGCTATAACTAATTATTTTGAAGATTTAATTGTTAATCGTATATAGCTGACATCTTAGTAATACATAATTCCAGCACTTAATATTGTTCAAAAACCGTGCTACAAAATCAATCTAATAACAAATCTTTTTGCTTGTTTAACCAGTACCAGGGAAAATTTCGACTATCATGTAATGCTGTCAATCTCTCAGCAGTTCAGTCTAACTGATCTCTTGAGAAAGATGATCACAGAGTACAAAAAAGATTTTGTACCAGACAATCAAGATCTGGGATATTTAATCAACAAGCTCAAAAGGTTTTTAAGTAACAAAAGGTATCTGATTATTCTAGATGATGTGTGGAATGATGATCTGTGGCATCAACTAAAAGATGCATTACCTGATGACAAGAACGGTAGTCGTGTTCTAATGACTAGCCGGAATATCGAAGTTGCTACATCCGCTGACCCCCAAATGTCACCATATAAACTCCACATCTTAGATGATGGGGAAAGCCTAGATCTTTTCCTCAAAAAGGCTTTCCCGTATCAAGAACCTGATAGAAAATGCCCTACCGATCTCCTTAAGCCTGCAGCCAAACTAGTAAATAAATGTAAAGGGTTACCTTTGGCTTTGGTAGTATTAGGTGGTATCCTTTCAACTAAAGAACCATCCCCACCTGCGTGGGAAAGGGTGTTGCAAACAATGAATTGGCACTCAGACGGCAAGGACTGCATGCCAATCTTAGCAATGAGCTATGAAGATATGCCTTATTATCTCAAGGCATGCTTCAAATATGTTGCGTTCTTTCCTGAAGATCATGACATTTCTGCAAAACGTCTAATCGGAATGTGGGTAGCTGAGGGGTTCATACCACTCGAGGGTAGGCAAACAATAGAGATCATGGCTGAGGACTGCCTTGAGGAACTTTCTAAAAGGTTATATCATTATTTTCTTATTTTTATTGGGCATCGATACAAAATATTGCAAACCTTTTTTTATCACAAAATAGCTACTTTATAGAACACACTTCTGTTACACTTGATATATGCTCCAATTTTTATTTTTTAATAGAGTAGAAGAAGTAGAAATTTTCCATAAGAATATAGTATCTAGAAACAAACAATAAGATCGAGTGAAATGGAGTACAAGACAAACAAAAATAAGCTAAAGGCCTTACTAATACTCTATACTGCAGTATGAATTATTTTCCAAAAAAATAACTACATAAAAATTTCATTAATTGTATATTTTAATTTTGTTGCATCTTAATAATTAACCAACTAATTTAACTTTATCTATCGACTTTGGAACTTTTATTACCCTTGTAATTCTTTCAGTATTTTCTAACTTGTTTATAATCCAAAATTAATTCAGGAGTATGATTCAAGTATCAAGCCGATCCACGAATGGTATGATCAAGTACTTCCAAGTACATGATCTTCTCCATGACTTAGCCATTCATGAAGCTGAGCAAGAAAACTTTGGTACGATCTTCTCACAAGCATCAGCATCAGAAGTCAGAATGCCCAACAGACGAATCCGACGTGTAGCGATTCAAAACCGAGAGATCAATACACAATTCATGGAATATTTTGGGGCAAGTACTCGTTCCTTCCTAGTTTTTAATTTTCAAAGTCACCTGAGCTTACAGTGCTCAAAATTTAGGCTACTTAAAGTTCTAGAACTTGTGGGTGTGGATATTTATCATGAATATATATTTACATCATCACATGAGTTGATTCACCTAAAATACTTGGGAATTCGAAAAAGTATAATGGATGTCTCCTCATTATCGTTCCATCGTATGAAGAATCTCGAAACCCTCAATGTGGATAGGAATAAAAGCCTAAATTTGTCATTATACTTCCATCGTATGAAGAATCTCGAAACCCTGCTCAATGTGGATAGGAATAAAAGCCTAAATTTTAATGTTGATGCCTTATGGAGAATTGGTACATTGAGACATGTACGGTGTCCAAATCTCATGGGACCAATATCAACATCTGCAGTAAGCAATCTCAAGACCCTGCAATGGGTAAAGCCTCGGAAATCGTGGGCTAGGAAGTTGCCCCTTTTAAACAACTTGCGTAAATTGGGTGTTGAGGATGTTGAGGATTGGGTTACAATGACCAGTTTACTTAAAACACTGCATTCTTTGGTCTCACTAAAAATCAGCTGTTATAATCTCCCAGTGGAGATTGTTTACCCAAAATCACTCCCAAATTATGAGAGTTTACGAACCTTGTACTTGGAGGGAAGTTGGCCTTCTAATGTAACCTTACAGGCTAGCTTATTTCCACCACAGCTAACTAAATTGACACTTGTGTTTTCCGGTCTTCGGCAAGATCCAATGCCAGAACTTGAAAAGTTGAAAAGCCTAAAGAAACTTATCTTACGGGATGTGTTTAGTGACTCGTACTCGCGTCCAACAATAATTTGTTCAGAAGGATTCCCTGTGCTACAACACTTGGAACTAGATTGTCATGATAAAGTGAAGGTATTAACGGTTGCACAAGGGGTTATGCCAAAACTTACATACTTCAAAGTAGATAAAAATACAAAGCTTCGCCTGCCTCTTGAGCTACAACATCTAACCGTAGATCATTATGGTTGGTGACCACTAACTTTTCCTTTCACTTTTTTTTTTTTTTTTTGTTGGTTGGGGGGGAGGGGGGGATGGAAAAGGTTTATATATTATTTGTAATATGTTGTTCCTTAAAAAAAAAAGCTTCATTTCTTGTTTGTTTTATTTCTTTATTATATTATTATGTTGTACATTCTGAAATCTCTCTACGAAATTAATAAACTCGTCGCCCTCAGATAATAGTGTTTAATCATGATTGAAACTTTTGCAAAAAGAAATAAATTCAGAAGCTAAAATGTTTGCAAAAAATAAATAAATTTGGATGTTTGCTGGACCTTGTGTGGGTGTAGGCAAATCTGGAATTTGCTGTCCCACCTCTTCACTTTCATGCTGGTATTCATCACCTGACTCACTGTTCAGCTCATCATGTTCATGGTCTATACTGAATCCACTACTGGCTTGAATGTTTGTGTGACTTTCTCCGATATCCCAGTCCCATGCCTTATCTTCCTCAAATATGGCATCTCGTGTCACATACACCCTTTTTGTAACTGGATTGTATACCCTGTAAGCTTTGGACCCCTTTTCGTATCCAATAAACACCATCAAGGAACTCCCGTCAAGCTTTTAGTTGATGCTCGATTCAGAATATAGACAGCAGTGGTCACACTCTCTCCCCAGAATTCTGATGGAACACACATACTTTTCATCATACTTCGGGCCATTCCCAATACAGGTTGATTTCTCCTTTCAACCACTCCATTCTGTTGTGGAGAATATGGCGCAGTCAAATACCTCTTAATACCCATCTTCTTGCAATATTCAACAAATTCATCAGATCTGAACTCACCTCCTCGGTCAGTTCTGAGTGCCTTTAATTTTGCATTCTTCTCTACCTCAATTTCCTCCTTGACTTCTTTGAATGAGGAGAAGGCTCTGTCTTTGGATTTCATTAGTACAATCCACATGTACCTGCTGTAATCATCTACCAGTAAAAGAAAGAACTTGTTACCGGCTGGAGTGGGAGGTGTAATGGGTCCACACAAATCACCATGAAGCAGTTCTAGTATCTCACTTGTCTGAACTCTGCCTCTTGAGGAAACGGCAGTCGGCGCTGCTTGTCAATTATACATCCTCTACATGCTTCTTTCAAACATTCAATTCTTGGTATCCCTTCTACCAAGTTTTCTTGACACATCTTCTTTAGAGATTGAAAATTGATGTGTCCATATCTTGCATGCCACCTCCGTGTATCTGATTCAACACTTGTCTTCAAGCACATAGACTGTACCAAGTCTAGGTTTAGGGTGTATAATCTGTTTTTTGATCTTTGAACCCGGATAATCAGCCTCCCATTTTTGTCTAACACCTTTAGAACCCCGCCTTCAAGCTGTACTTTGCACCCCCTTTCTTCAAGCTGCCCCAAACTGATGATATTACTAGTCAACTTAGGAATGTAATACACATCAGTTATTGCCCTCTGTTCTCCTGTACGACCCTTGATCATCACAGTGCCACGCCCTCCTATAGGCACCTCTGAACCATCTCCGAGTTTCACTGATCCTCGAATTGTTGTGTCAAGATTTGTGAGATTTTCAATGCAACCTGTCATGTGATTGCTAGTTCCTGAGTCCAAATACCAAACGTTTTCTTTAGTTTTCACCTTTGCTCCCATGTGCAATTCATCAGACCTTTCAACGGTTTCCTCAATGCCACAGTTCACTTCTTGAGTTCTTATCAGCTCATGCATGAGTAGAGCTGACTCCTCCTCTTCTTTCTCCATTAAATTCACCTTTTCCTTCTTTGGTTTACGACACTCTGATGCAAAGTGACCGTAAATTGAACAATTAAAACACTTGATCTTTGACTTGTCGAATTTCTTGTATGGTTTCTTTTCATATTCTCCCTTTTTACTGTCAGATCCTTCCCCATTCTTCTTTTCTTTCAGAGACAATGCCTCCCACTGTGAGCGTGTAAGCATTAGTTTCTCATCTTCTTCTTTACATTGTTGTCTCCCCTTCAAACTCTCTTCAAACACTCTCAACCGCCCCACAGCTTCTGCCACTGACATTGAGGATATGTCACCCCACTGTTCTATTGTTCCAATGATTGGTAAAAATTTATCGGGTACTGCACTAAATAGCCTTTCTACCACAACACTTTCTTTCAATTCCCCCCCAAGAGATTTAATCTCTCCTGCTGTACTTATCAAAATTTTAGAGAATTCTACTACACTGGTTGTATCTGACATGGTCAACCGATCGAACTGTCGTTTCAATACCTGTGCCCTTGCCTTCCTGACACGATCTTCGCCCACAACCATTTGCTTGATTGTCTCCCAAGCCTCTTTAGCAGTTTCCGTTTCTGCTAAGGCCATTACAACTGAATCTGGCACTGCCTGAAATATCGCAGCCAGGGCTCCTTGGTCCTTCTCTTTGTCGACCTGTCCCTCTCCTTCTACTCCTTCCCAGATCCTAGTGCCTTCAGTATAATCTTCATCTTGACCGCCCAAAGCCCATAGTTCGTATCGTTCAACATTGGATATTGGATCGGCACACCTCCAATTACTGATCTTGCTTGTGATTTTGCTCCGCCTGTATCTCCCGCCTTTTTCTCATCTGTCTCTGCCATCTTTCAGAACCAACTTGGCTCTGATACCAAATGTCAAAAATCTAACAATTGAATTATATTTTAATGTACTAAATAATGAGATAGAAAGAAGGGAGAACAATTTGTGGTGCAAAAACTGGCAGCACCATTTTCTGATTTCTCATAGCCTTTTATTCAAAAGTAATAGTAGAACATGGTAAGAAAATATCCTAATACAAATCTTACTAAAATTAGCGTGTGGTTTCTTATTTTCCACTCGCTTGAAAGGAAAGAAAATAAAGGAAATAAAATAACAGAATATCATCTAAATCTCTAAAACAAGGAATCTAATATTCAAAAACCAAATAACTAAAAATAGCAAAATACTCTTGATACTGTCTGTGTACCAGTTTGCACAACAGCTTACATCTCACAGTCCTGTACCTGGTTAAGTCCCAACCTATCAGTACATAGAGCAGGAGGAGCACATGCAGGGTATACTCCAACCACAGGGGTATAATACTCATAGTACTATATATTCCAGGCATAGTGATACCATTGTAATTGGTATCCTCAATGCATGTCCATGACTACTTATCCCTCATGTTCTGATTAAACTAAAAGAAAAAGGCTAAATGTTTTCAAATTAATAGATTGCAGTACCATAGATAAATAATTGAAGGCCTTTGCCTGAACAAGGTCGATCTGGTCTAGTACTTGTTTTCAATATATATAATTGTGGTAAAATAGCTAGGTTTTTAGTTAACAATTTACTTAATTGGTTGTATTTTAAATTAGCAAACAACCAAAATTTATTTCAACCAAGCGCATCATTTGCAAAGCAAGAGCCAGTTTGATTGATAATTGTAAAACATTGCAAAATGTTGAATCTCATTTGCAGAAAAGAATGACAAACTAAAAACATATTGCAAAAATTTCTTTGGATTTCCTGTACCTAGTCCAAGCCCATGTATATCAGTAGATCGACCAGATGGAGAACAGATGCAGTCTATCACAGTGGTATAATACAGATAATATCATACCAATCATAACTCAACAATCAACAACATTTGATTGGTACGCAGAATACATGTCCAGGCGGCCGCATGTCCGGGTTTGCCTGAACAGGGTAATTAATGTAAAATTAATGTATCTAAGAAATAGCCAGACAGCCCAATATAAAATTAATGTATTACACAGCTATCTATTTTTTTTATCAGTACCATTTCTTCTAGAATAATTAGTTGGGTTTATTTGCAAAAAATCAACCATGCAATTAGAAGAACTGAGAAATGTGGCTTCTATCTATCTATAAACACGATACAACACTTGTCTGATTTACTAAAATCCTTCAAAAAGAAGTAAAATATATAAGGTTCCTTACCAAGGAAGTGGCGGCACAAACTCCTGTCATGAGAGAGGTGGTCCTAGACCAGCTCCTTCCTTTAATCAGAGTGCCATTTCTTGATATCTACAAGGGGAGCAGGGAAGAGGTGAGAGGGAAGGCATGATTGGGCATCAAGAAAGACTGAACGGTGAGAGCAAAGGCAGTAGTTTTTACATATTTACAAAACAGCTGTAAGGAGAGACAATATTTGTACAATTTATATGAACCTTGTCCTTGTCCGCAATGTTACTATCGAAATGCGTTTTGACTCTCTCATCTCCTTGTCCAAATTCCCAAGTCTATCAGTACATAGTGGGGACTGCACCGGGGTCTCCCTTTATTTTGTTGCTTTGGCTCATAACTAAGAACAGCTAATTACAATTGAAAAGAAAATCAAACTATATTAGAATGTATGGATGGGAAGAAACATGAATGAAGAATGTCTACAAAAGCTTAAAAATACATGGGAAGTTAGGAGTAGATTACTACCGCAATACGAGTAGATAACAAGCCGCTCAGCAACACTTCCTTTGAACTCCTTACACTTTTATTAGTTCTCTTAGTTGCTTAATACTTCCGATCATCAGTTCCTCGACAAGAATTAAGATCACCATATTCAGTCTCTTTTTGTCAAAAATCTTACTCCATGCTCGTGACTCAAGGCACCTATATCCATGAATTAAGCCCCATTAGCCTATACCTACAGATCAAGACAACCGAACATGAACTCCTTAGTACACATTAAGATTTAATCCTACTTTTGTTTCCGAATGGCCTCTAAACTGCAAATTTCAATTTTTGATGCAAAAAGCAATTTGTTATGAATTACATTACTAATGAAACTGAAAATTTATGTCATGATGCTTTTTTTTTTTTACCAATTCAGGAAAATGGTATGTATCAGATAGAAGAGCTCGCTGACAGAATGAGTTTTGAGTTCAATTTACCTTTTGATAAATTACTCAGCACTCAGTTTACATGAAACTTTTTTTTTACTCCCCACGAACTGAGATTCACATACCTGGAGATCTGTATACATATTGCTTTGTTTAATTTACCTTTCTTCTAATAATGGATATATAGTTTCTTTTTGTTTTTCGAAATCTTCACAGCACATGCAAACAAAGGGCAAAGTCGCGTTTGATCAGGTCTTGGAATCTCTGTATAGAAGGGGATATGAAATCCAATTGTAAATTATAGAAAAGCCGAATCATGATTTTAGTTCATATTTAATATATCCCTAATGCAGATCAAAATATACATTATCCATAAAATTCAAAAGCAAACAAGAAAGCAAAATAGAATGAGTTTGAAGAACTTGCCTTTGAATGATAAAAGTGACTAGGGAGATCGTACTTGTACTCTCATCTACTCTTTGAGGTGGAAGAATGGAATATGAGATATCTTATGCCAATAATCCCCTTTATTGGGTTGGCATCGGGAAATTAGATGTTGGCAGTTTTTGATATGTAGTTCTTCTAGATTTTGCGGTAAACCATTTTCAGGTAATGAACACAACCTAGGGCAAAAATAAATGTGTAGCTTCTTCAAGGATGTGAGAAAATGTAATGTGGAAGGAAGGCATGTCAGATTCTTACAATCACGGAACTCAAGATTTTCCAGGGATGTTAATTGGTTGAACCAAATTTCTTCATCTCTCGTATATTTGTCTGTAGGGGATAATTCTATCAAAAGTGTACGCAGTGATGGCAGCCTTCCTACTCTTGGGAAATAGCAGTGGCTCAGGTGCAGGTAAGTTAGAAATGGAAAATATTGCTTGTCAATTTCTTTTGGACAAATCTCATCAAGGGGACGTTCTTGATAGGTCTGCCTAATTTTCCAAAAACCGATTATTTCTAACTTTCTCAGGTTAGTTAGGGACTTTAACCCTCCAACAAAGCAAATTTGGTCAATCGAAGGATAGATGTGCTTACGGGGATTTAAAAGATGCATGTGCTCAAGGGAATTTAAAAGAGTACAATGTATATCAAAAGATTCACTGGTAGTTATGCTCAAGTATGCTAGGGAAGGCATCCCTTGCTTACTTGAGGTGGAATAATTCACAGGCAATTTCTCCAGTAGAATGCACCATTCCAAGTGGAGCTTTTTAAGGTGTGGAAATATTGTCTTTCCAGCCTCTGCACCTGACCAGTCTTTCCATGCTTTCATGTTAGTGAATGTCAACTCCTTCAAAGATGGAAATACCACCTCGGAGCTTCCGTAAAATTCACTATCAACCTTCTTAAGTAATGGTAAATCATGAAAGGTGAGAATTTCTAAGGAAGGGAGCTCCCCAAAAGCAGGAAGGCTTGTTAACAAAAAGTTGGATATATGAATAACCTTTAGATTCCATAAATCAAGATGATCAGGTGACAACATCCAACTTGGAAGACAACTCCCACTGCAGCCCCCGACTTTTAGAATTTCTAAACTGCAGGCTGGCTTTAGGGCATCAAGAATCTGCATTTTCACCTTAGTTGATGGTCCACAGTTGTACTGAAATCTCAACTCTAAACTTTTGAGGTACTTTTTCTTGTCTAATTGAGATTCAGCTGCTTCTTCTTTACTAGATATATTATGGAGCTTATTTAGAAGAAGATGCCCACTGATTTCATTCATTTTCATCAACTCACTGATCCTATACCCGTTGCTCCTTTCTACACGAAATTCCTCAAGCCCCTGGAGTTTGATTAGTTTCCCTATACTGGATATTAGAGAAATAGTGTCAGAGCTCGCATATAAATGCCGCAAGTTTATAAGTTTATTCATTCCCTCAGGTAACTTTTCAAAGTTACAGCCTCGCACATCTAGCACCTCAAGTAGGCATAAGTCACATAATTCAACTGGAATAGATTTAATACCAGTGAAGGAGAGATCCACAAATCGGAGATGCAATAGTTGACGAACAACATTAATAGGCTCATTTGTTTCAAGTAGAATATAAGATAAATCCAACACACGAAGACCATTGTATTTGGCAAGGATATTACCAATGGATTTGTTACTGCATTTTGTCCAATTACCAAACAAAATCACAGTCCGTATTGTTGTACTCTCTTTGCATTTCCACTCTACCTCTGAATTGTCACAATCTATGCCGACGTGGTGGGCTAAAGGTGGGAGGTAATTATCGTGGCTTTTTAGGAAACAAAATTCATCTTTGGAAACAGCAATAGATAAATCCCGCATTAGATCATACATGAAGTACTTCCCATCAATTATTGTTGGCTGAAAGAAGGATCTGTCAACAAGTTCTCCAAACCACTTCCTTCCTATATCTTCTAATCTAATTTCCCCTTTGCCCAGCCTACCAGTGTCTTCTTTATCGGGTTGAATAAAGTCCTGTGCAATCCACATCTGAACCAATCTTTCCCTATCAAATACATAGTTTTTTGGAAATATGGAACAATATATAAAGCATTGTTTTAGCCCAGGATCCAAATAATTATACCCAACACTAATAGATGGAAGGATGTTCTCAAAGACACCTTTAATGCTCCACCAATTGCTTCCATGAATATCTTCCCAGAATTCTTTTTCTAACTTGGTACTCAACAAGGTCCCAATAACCTTACCCGCTAGAGGCAACCCATGCAACTTTTCAGCTATCTGTTTACCAATCAGAAGCAAAGGTTCTTGATCCTTCAAATCACCTAATTTAAAACTTCTAAATGCATAATATTGAAAAAGTTCCAAAAAAAACATTTGGTTGCAAAACATCCAGTGTTACTTCAGGCAGAGTTCTTATTGTGTTTGCAATGCTTGTGCTCTGGGTGGTTACAACAACAACACTTCCTACCACCCCATGAAGTAACACTTCCTCCAGCCTACTCCATACGTGTTTTGTGCTGTCACTCAAATTATCTAAGATAAGTAAGAATCTGCGCTCTGTGATAATTTTTTTAAGTTCTTTTCCAGTATTTTCCAAACTCATATTTTGATCAATGGTATATTGATCTTCAAAACAACGTAACATCTGTTGCATAATATTCTTAGCATCATAATTTTCTGAGACATAGACCCAGGCTCTTAAAGAAAAATGCTCTTCCACTCTCCCATTGTTATAGATCTTTTTAGCAACAAATGTTTTCCCAACACCACCTACACCAACAATGGGAATAACCGCTAGTTTCCCATTTGTGATGGAATCAGATTCTGCTATAGTAGAAATCGGTTTTACTATATTATCACCCTGTTTAACAATATTATCACCCTTTTTAACTGTCTCACCAAACATTGATTTCCCAGATTCACTTGAGTCTAACCAACCTTTTTGACTTTGTTCAGGCACATCAACCTTTTGAACTATTGATTTTCCAGATTTACCCCAGTATAAAAAAGTCTTGAATGCCCTACCAGAAAAGCTGCTGCTCCCTGCAGATTCTCCTTGTTGTAAATTAGGATCATCTAAAGCCTGATGGTAAAAATATCCATATAGAACGTTTAATATCATGTCCAAGATTAACTCGACTTCTCTATCCCTGCCAAATATGGGTACACCAGGGGCTAAGCCGGACAATGTTTCCCTATCAAGATTGCCCAAATCTTCTTTCTTCTTTTCATCATGAATTAATGCACATAAATTATTAATTGAATTCTCCTTGCACAGCTCATCAAGCTTAGTAACAGCAGATTTCAACTCATTCAAATCTTTATCAGGAATAAACATATTTTTAATCATCTTACCAGATGAGGAGGCCATTTCCCTATACTTACCCTTTCCCTTGAGACTCTCACGAATCATCTTGGCCTCAAATTTATCTAGAACATATGTTACCTCATAAGCAGCATCTTTGAGCTGCTCCAGCCATGTGACGACACTCGTGTTAGTAATTTGCCGCTTCTCGGCAGCTTCAATCATGCTTTGGATACGAGGAAGTTGATTCTCCAAGTTTTTTATCATCTTTCTGGTCCCGGTGTGAAGATTATAGTTGTCACCAAGGTAGGACCGCCCAAGAAAAACCACCTTGCCAATAACGGCAGATGCAAACCACCCTCCCGTGATCAAGTCAACTCCTGCCATTTCAAGAGAAACTGCAAAGAAAAAGAGAGGGATAGGTTGGGGTCAATGGGGTGTTTAGGGAAGGAGATGGGAGATCAGAGAAAATAAATCTGGAGATAGAAGAAGTTGACCATCAAGATCTAGTAATCCTGTTTTATAAAGGTAGAATGCCTCCTAAGCACTAATACAATTTATTTATTAGTAAGTTGACTATCAAACTTATTAATTAATGAAAATTACATTGATACAAGTTTATATTGAAAGTTTGTTAAATTAACTTACATTTAATTATTCCAACTGTATTGGTTTAAATACAATATATTTATACATAAAAAATAATCTAATGACTCGTCATCTGTTTTTATAAATAATATAAAAATAAATATCAAAATTAAAACTGTAGTAATAAGTAGAAAAATGATATTGCTTTTCTTACTAATGATCAATTTTTGTTGTTAATTAGTACGTAGAACTTGTAGAATCTAATATTTCATAAATGATTTTATATTGCAAAGTATATGTCCAATATTTGGCAAGTGAATCCTTTTGTAATAATAATAAATACTAGATTAATTATCAGAAAAAAAAAATTATCAATTTAATATAATTGTAAGAGATTACATTTTCTTTACGGCTATTTATAATTAGAATCTGATTTATGTGTGAGGTCTGCGAGAGTAAAAGTACTCAACAACATTGGTACTCTCTCATATACTCCCATTGTAATTAAATAACATTATTCTTAAAAAGTAACAATTTCTGTCAATTTATCTCATCATTAGTCTTTTTTTTTTTTTTACCCTTGCACGATGGTCTTCTTAATTTTGACATTTTATATATACAAACAATTTTCAGATTTATTTTTTTCATTTTTTAATGTAACAAATAAATAAACAGGCAATTATATTATATATGCACGTACACGCGCGTCTTCAAAGGTGGTAATTTTCACTTTTTGTTTTTTACAATTTTGCTTTCAAATAAACGAAACAATGGAACACCTCGGTGCTAATATTAAAATACTTTAATGGGGAAGTCTCAAAAAGAAAATTAGAGAACGGGAGTATTTACATACAAGAGATAATTAAAATGCTCATTTCTGGCACCTCTTTCGGTCGTTCCCTGGGATCAAATTTTATATACTAAAATCATTTTGAAATGGCATGAGGGACAGCTGTAAGTAATTAATTAATAAAAATCTTAAAGTGGGCACCATGTCTATGTTTTGGTAAACTCTAAATCGAAGAATAAGAAATTTAGTCTCTAGCTACTCTGGCCGTTAAATTAGGATTTTTTATATGGAATCCGCCCGCAGACTTTAAAATAATATATATATGGAATTATCAATTCAATACAAATTGATTTTTCTTCGTTTATGTTATAAATGGAGATCGAGGTGGTTAGCAGAATTGGTTCACCTTGTAATATCCTATTGAGCTGTGGGGCCCATTGATCAATGCAGCGCCGGCTGGATCCACTCACCAACTTGAGCCGAGCTAACGAGTCACGGATGAGTTCAACTGGAGCACATGCAATAATTTGTGGAAAATGCTGACAGTTCAATAATAAGGGGTTGATACCAAATTAATTAATTGAATGAAAATAGTTTGAATTCAAGTGATCAATTTCAAGCCTGATTTTGACGCAACGAATCCAATGACGGGCGTACACCAAAAAAATACCCCTGTACCGAAGGCAAATTTGGTACAGGGTTATAGTGTCAACTCTGGATGCTATAGCAATTAATAAACCAGGATAAAATTAGAGGGGTAATTGAGACTTTTTTATTAATTTTTGAAGTTTCTGGATGCTATTGCATATATCCAATTTTTTATTTTGAGATGCAACATGACAAATGTTGGCTGTCTTCTGCCAACATGGTCAATTTCAACTTTACTTAAATCCAACTAAATGCATCTGTCTACTAACTATAACTGACGAATCAGCTAGATGGTTTCATTGAATCCTGTTTATTTGTTTTTCAGACAAATTTTCAATTAAATAGTTTGATTTTTCAGTTTAAATGGTTCTTTTTTAATTACATAAGTTTTTTATATTTGGTTCGGTTTAATCTCTTTTATTTCAGTTCAACTAAACAAACTGAAATTTACTTAATTTTACTTGAATTAGTTCGTTTTTCATATTTGATCCGGTTTAATCTCTTTTGCCTACATGGTAAAATTCAATTTTACCTAAATCCAAATTATGAATGAGCATGAACAGGAAAGAAAAAAAAATTAAATATTTCAACGGCTTACCGATCATTTTGTATAGCAAGCAGGACTTGATTTTAAACAAAATCACACCATAAGCAATACATATTAATCCAGTTGTCGCTTTTCTTTTTTAACACATTTAATTATGAAATTTCAAATGCAATTTTTTCTTCGTCTGATCCTGTTCACTCCTGAAGTGCTTCACTTTACCAAGTGTATACCCTCTAACTGAAAAGAAAGAAAGAAAGAAAGATTAGATTTATTTCAGAATTAAATCCTATAGAACACGTTAACAAATAACAATCAAATTTAATTTGTCAATTGCATTTAATTTAGTACCGTTATATTACTGTTACAAGTACAGGTATATATAGTACGTATTATGTAAACGTGACATGAAAGTCCTTGCAAAGACCATAGTTTCGTCGTCAGCCTTCGCTCCATCTGAAATCATCCACTCAATGACGTCCTTTTCGTGTCGATAAACCTAGCTTTAAACATAACCTTTCAATAGTGCATTATACATAAATGCATGCCGACTATATTTTGATCTCATCAGTTCTTTAAAAACAAACTCGGCATTCTCTAATTTACCCAAGTGACTAAACATTTCAACAACCATTAAAAGTGCTCTCTAACCACGATGCCGATCGCATCAATTTTTTGGGGAAAGATTCCCATTTTCCCTTTTTTAGGGTTTTTATTGCATCCATAACCCGACTCACTTTCAGATAACCCAGTGTCAAATGGCGGTAAGTAATTGCATTTTGTTTGCAGGCCTTGCAAATATTAAGTGTTTTTTCTATGATTCTGTACTGGCAAAAAACCGACAAGATTGAATTGAACTCGTTCGTTTGATCTATCTTTTTAAACCTTCTCAATTTGGCCCAAATTTCCTCTGCACGAGAGAGAGAGAGATCAACCCAACTTTTCCAAACGCCTCTATTGCTAACAAGTGACTCCTTGGTACCACATGAGGCAACTGCTGTACCGACTTCCAAGTTCGATCTAATTCTTTAACCTTGTTAAGACAACCATAAAACATTATAAGAACATCAAACAAACCCAAATTATTTCTCGTTTTTACCCTTTCCAGGGCCTCAACGTAACTTTCCCATTGAGGATCAGGATGAGATTGTTGTAGCTTCTCATCGTAGTAAAAAAAATAGAATTAATTCTTTAGAGGTAAATGATACTCTTACCACTAATGCTGGTGAGATGAAAAGACATGTGGTAAATTTTTATAAACGGTTATTAGGAGCCAGGCCTTCAATTTGCCAAACTAGATGACCAACTTTGGGATTTAGACGATAAACTTAGATATAATTAGAGTTCAATTAGAACAACACATTTCCATTCAAGAAGTAAAAGAAGCTATTTTTGCTTCTTCAGCTTAGGGAGCCCCGGGCCGGATGGTTTTTCATTCTTATTCTATCAAACCTTCTGGGACACAGTACAATATGATCTTGATGCTTTATGTACTCAATTTTATAACCACCAATTAGATCTCACTAAACTCAATAAGTCCATTATATGCTTGATTCCTAAAGAGAAAGATGCCTATGTATAAGTTTAGGCCAATCAGTCTAGTCAACTGTAGCTTTAAAATGATATCCAAAATTCTTTCTCATCGCTTAGATAATATTATGACTAAGCTGATTGACATCAGCCAATCTGCCTTCCTTAAACACCGATATATCTTAGATAATGTCATCCTTAGTCAAGAATTAATTCACCATAGTCAATGTAGGACTGATCCTGGGGTAGTAATTAAAGTTGATTTTGTGAAGGCGTATGATAAAATACATTGGGAATACATCTTAGATATTTTAGAAAGTAGGGGTTTTGGTCTCAAATGGGGAAAATGGATTAAAGCTTGGTTATATAGTTCCCAATCTTGTATTAACTTTAATGGCGAACTTACTCAATACTTCTTCTGCAAAAGGGGTGTACAACAAGGTGATCCATTATCACCTTTTCTATTTATCTTAGCAGCTGATACTTTGTGTAAGATTTTTCATAAAGGGTGACAAGCTAACTCTATTATAGGACTAGGACCTCAATGCTTAGATGGTAAATCTATTACAAATTGTCATTATGCAGATGACACTATATTATTCTTACAAGCTTCACATGTAAATATAGCATCCGCATGGTGGGGTATGATGTGTTTTGAAGCACTTTCGGGCATTAAAATGAATTTAGCTAAAACTGAACTTTACCCAATTCACACTAACGGGGAAGAATTTGCTCAAACTTTCCAATGTAAAGTAGGAGTATTTCCTTTTAAATATCTAGGACTCCCTTTAAAGGATAGCAAATTAGAGATTAAGGATTGGCACTTCTTAGTGGACAAAATAGAGAACAAGCTCCAAAATTGGAAAGGCCAATTATTATCATTGGGGGGTAGACTTACTCTCCTCAACTCGGTATTGTCTGCTGTCCCTCTTTATACACTCTCTATATATAGAGTCCCTAAGACAATAATTAGGCGCATAGATTCTATTAGGAATAGATTCTTATGGCAAGGCTCTACTCAAAATAGGAAGAAATACACTTTAGTGAACTGGTCTGTAGCATGTGTAGCTAAAATTCATGGGGGTTTAGGAGCTCTTAATTTACTTGATATGAATCTATCTTTACTTCTTAAGTGGTGGTGGTGTTAGGGGTGCAATTTCAATTTAGGTTAAAGAGCCAAATACCAAATTCCTAAATTAACTAGCAATTGCAATTCCTAAACTCAAAACTCCGCGCAAGAAAAAGAATTAAAATACACAGCGGAAGCATTAGTTACTTACTTGGATCCATGCTTTGCAATCTCACTTGCAAACTTCACTTGATACGAGTTGACTTGAGATGGTGCTTGATTGGTGCGCTTTTGAGTCCTTCCAAGCAAGCCCTGGTGCCTTTCTTCTCTCTCGAGTCACGAACGGAGCTCAAGAGTATTATTCTCTAATGGAGGGAGAATAAGGTGGCTATGCACAACACATGTGCCCTAAAAATTTTCTTACCCGGATTGCTTGGAGACCCAGCGCCTTTTATACTAGTGAAAATGTATCTTTGAGAGATCTTATAATTCATGTCAAAAATTATACATAATATATGACATATTTTCTCAAAGATATTCGTTTGTGCATTTTTGGTAACCAATCAAATATGCATGACATATTTTCCTTTTCTATTCAATTATACAAATCAATTATATTTGGCTGACAAACAAATCGTATAATTGATTGATATAATTGATCAAATATGCATATTATAATTAATTTACATAAATGTTATATATGCATAACATGCATAACATTTCGTATAATTAATTAATTCTTACATTTATCACTAGTATTAGTTGAATTAATTATAATTGGTCCATCAACAATTATAATTAATTTACATTATGTTCTATATGCATTCGTGCCCCAAAACTTAGCGAAATTACGTACTATGCCATTATTTTAGTCAATCACATTTAGGCATATCTTATATTATTCCTCATAATATTATTGACAGTATGTGATATATTAATCATATAACACGTAGTCCAAACTTAATTAATTGGAATTGACGTCTCAATTCCAACAGGTGGAAGTTTCATAATAAGGAGTATTCTGCTTTATGGAAAACAATTATTCACCATAACTATTACCATAGTGATCCTATACCTTATTCTCCATTCTGGAAAGAAATACTCAACTTAGATCCTTTAGGTAATATGTGTGTTGAGTATTGTCCAGGTGTTCATTCTTCCCTAGAATTTTGGAATGCCCTATGGTATGGTAATTGTACACTTGCTACTAAATACCCTCAATTATATAGAATATGCCATAATAAACACATTGATATAGCTGCAGTGATACAATCACAAGGTAGGGTAATACGTTTTAGAAGAAGTATTAGTGGTATTTTAGCTAATGAATGTCAACTATACCTCATTAGCTCCACTAGTTTTACTCATAGTTTCGATAAAATTGCTTGGAGATGGGATAAATCTGGGTTATTCTCAATTAAATCTTTATATCAGCTGCTGAACTTTAGAGGCATTAATAACAATAGATTAGCTGTGCTGTGGGAAGTACCAATTCCTCAAAAAATTAGAATATTTATGTGGCTGTTGCTTAAAAATAGGATACTTACTAAGAAAAACTTACGAAAATGGGGCTGGTCTGGTAGACTGAAATGTCATTTTTGTACCAAAAAAGAAGATGTTAACCATCTGTTTCTTCGCTGTCCACAGGCCCAAAAAATATGGTTTTGGTTAGGTCGTAGTCAAGACTACCTTGATATTTGGAACTCATGTACATACATTTTTAACTTTTCCAAAACTCTTGACAAAACTAAACAGTTAGGTTTTCTTGTCACCTTTGTGCGGTATGTTGGACCATTTGGAAATATAGAAATGAAATTTGCTTCCAATCCACCTCGGGTAAAACGGTTAGATCTCTCATTCTACTAATTATGTCTCTTATTGCTTATTGGACAGGGAATATGGATAAGCGCATTAAGATGGCGGCAGAGGAGTGGATACCTACTGATGTGCTTGCCATACCACTTCGGGTGTGGGACCCAGCAGACCATCAGATGGTTGTGTACCAGGGTGGTGACCCTGGCGGACCTGTGGGTGTACTGACGGATGCTGCCTTGGTGCTGGTGCTCCAGCACCTTGAAGATATGAAGCCTATCAAATTTTGTTTAGCTCCTTTTCTAGGATATAACTCTTTCAGTAGAAGTCGTATATGTGTTATACTTTTAGAGTGTTGGTTCTCTATTACGGTATTCTGGTGGTTAATCAAACGCCGTGCGTTTGTGTTTTGCTTGGTCTTATCTCATACTAGCTTGCATATTATAGTGATC
Organism: Carex kokanica; assembly: GCA_025461125.1. Taxonomy (NCBI): domain Eukaryota; kingdom Viridiplantae; phylum Streptophyta; class Magnoliopsida; order Poales; family Cyperaceae; genus Carex; species Carex kokanica. Next base: position 726,710 of record JAJGRX010000915.1, on the reverse strand, counting down.
TGAGGTTTTGAACTTTGGTTGTAAGTTAACTTTGATTTCATGATAATGAAATGGGCTCTAGATGCCTTTTTATCAAAAAAAAAGAAGGATCAGGATCAGATTGCAACAGTGAGGGTGGAAGAGTGGTGCATGAAGCGAGAAAAGATGCTCCTCCATTCCTTGCTGTGTTCATTCTTGTTCGTGGTGTTTATTAGTCTTAGAAGGGATTGCATTTCTCTTGTTGTTTCTCTGGAGCATTCTGTCGAGCACTTGGTGTGTGCAATAGAGCAGAGGTCGGAAAGAGTGAAGAGAACACAAGGGTAGAAGTATTTTATAATTTAAAAGGGAGAGGTCATGGAATTCATATCACCTGAGGTAACAGACATTTTGAGTTTAGATCTGGAACGTTCGATCTCTTCTGGCCCGAATATTAAAGGGACATGTGCATTCCATCCGACCCGAATTCTGATCGGACAGTCCGGACCTAAACTCATATATTCTGTTACCTCTGAGGATTTGGACTTGAGGTCATGGGCCGAAATGCGCCCAATAACGGTCCAGTAATTGTCCCGAAGCAAAAAAAGCCCAAGTAAAATTATAACATTTCCCTGAAAGGTTGACACGACCGACTCGCCAGGTGGCAACATCTCCAGCCTCCGCGTCAGCAAGTTGTGTCTCAGCCCATTTACGTACTAAGGTTTTGGATTCGGATCGGGTGCGAAATGGTCCCATTGAGGATCCGATTACAACAGTGAGGCTTGAAGAGTGGTACGTGAATCAAGGAAGAATGAACAAAGATAGAACGGTAATATAATATTTTATAAATTAGAAATGGGAGAATTTTTCAATGGAAGTCATTTTATTTTTTTAGAGAGAAAGGAAAACACATGTTCCATTAAGAAATTGATAGGTCAAAAATCCCAATAACGGCCCAACAATAGTGTCGAAGCAAATAGGCCAGAAGTAAAAATTAATGAATCATTTCTCTTGTAAAAGCAAATAAACACCTGTTAGAATAATTGTTAACATCAACAGTTTCAGAATTTAACAACAATCAATTAGTTCTTAAATTTAAATAGTTAAGAATTTTAATCATAATAAGAACAATATACTTGAAATTGACACTCAACACTTTATTTTTTTTAACACCAAAAATTGATAAAGTATAAGCACCCATTCTTTATTTATAAACACTTTATAGTTAAATTACAAACATCCATGTACAGAGACGTGCAATGGATAACAAAATAATAGGTGATTAGTCATGAATTGGTACAAATTGGATACTGAGAAGATGAGAGCAAGCAATAGCAAATTCAAAATATTTTGCTAGTTTGGATCCGGTTCAGAGTTTAGATCCATTAATTATACTACAAGAATCTGTCACTATCCGCGAGAGTAAAAGTGTTTTTTGCTGTCAGTATTGTAACGGATACCTCTGTCTGTAATAACAATACACTCAGAAATAACAATTTATGTTGGTGTACCCTCAGAAATAATCATTTTTATCCTCACGGATAGTGACATATTCTCACGTTAATGAAATTTTCTTATATCCCATCTGCATTTTGCTATCAGCCCCTTAGAAACTTAATAGTAAATATTACTTTGTTGCGCTTCTTTGCTAATACAAGTAGTAACACTGATTAGTTTCTAGTCCAAAAAATGTAAATGCATGTTTCGTGCATTTTCATTCATTAAGTATATCCATTTTAAGTAAGTTAGAAAGTGGAATGTTTTTTATGTACTTATAAACCCTCCACTTCAACATTTAAATAAAAAGAAAATATTCTATGTATATCTTTAGATATTATTGTGGACACGTGTTTCATAAATAATGATTAAAAAATTGTCAAGTAGTTTAAAACGAAGATATTAGCATAATTCATTTCACAAATGAAAAAAAAAATATAAATAAATAAATTAGGACCACTTGCTGTACAAATGACGCGCTTTGAGTCAATTGTGAGCCCCTGTGAACCCGTCACGCTTCTGTTTTTTTTATTAATAGAAAAAAAAATATTAACAATGAGAAATAGTTTTGTTAGATTTTCAAAAATAGAAAAAATGTTATGGTTTGTAACATTCAGAGCACTGTAGCTGGATGTTACAAACCATAATGTCAAGTTAATCTGATCGCTAATGATTTCTAATTAACAAAAAATACTGTAGCTGGACGTTATGGTCTATAACGTCCAACTACAGTATTTTTTTGTTTTCCTTTCCTTTTTCTTTTTGTGTGTGCGATGGACGTTACAAATCATATAGTTCTTCCTACTTTTCAAAATCTGCGAAATTGTTCCTCATTGTCGATATTTTTTTTTTTCCTATTAATAAAAATTTCGGATCACGCGTTGTCCTTCAATAAGAAATTACCAGGAACTTTCGAATCAATTCGACTTGCATCTGTAATACACAAACTTTTTAATATCGAGCTAATAGAACGGTTCGGATTCGTAAGATACAAACTTTTTAATATCGAGCTAATGTGAACTGACACTCGTGAGTCATTTCATGTGTGCATCTTTTTTGACTTTAAAGTAAAAGTGATGCGCACCATTATTTTCCCTTTTTGCATAGAACTGGTTCACTATTATTTACTTTACTATTTCCTATTTGTTGTTGTTGATCATCGGAGAATATCTCAATCATTTATCTAATAGCACCATTATTTCTTGGAGGTCTCTCACAAAATAGAAGCCATTCTCTTGAGATTCCAAAGCCCAAAACCAATCATTATTATATCTAAGCGAAGCTGCTTGGTTTGCTCTCGCTTCCTGCAACTCAATTGTTTTCTATTTATAAAAAAAACTATCTAATTATTTACTATTTATAAAAGAGCTCCATTCAGATTTCGCACCTGCAACCTCTTATATTATGAAGAAAGATGTTACCTTTGTCACTGAATCAAACATTGATTCTTAACTCACTTAATTAGTTAACGAGTAGAATACATATAGGATATATTCTTAAGATCTTGTATTACTTATATATTGTGCTATATTTATCGGATTTTGCATTTCTTATTGTAGTTATCCTTAATATCTTATGCATTTATCGGACCACAATAACGCTTCTTGCAAAAAAAAAAAAGTTGATAATAATTTTGACACTATGCGAGCTTAAAAGTCCTATATCTATTCAGTTTATCAAAGTTGATTTGGCGTGTAAAGCAAAATTAAGGATAATTAAAGTTAACAAAGTAGCACAATATATAGCCTTCAAAATTTCGAAATATAGAATAAAATGTGAGTTCTCTGAGCAGTAACATGCATGATTACTATGACTCAGTATCCTCTGAGATATTTTAAATTTTCAGTTTGTCAAAAACCGGGTCAATTATTTTTATGTGGCTATTCGAAATGCAGAAGACCAGTATTATTATGCTCTGAGATTCATGCAGGATTAATTTAAACAATTCGGATTTTCCACATCAACTCAAAGTTTGAGATATCTCAGAGGATGTGAATTCAACTGAGGTGGGGAACAGCGGTCCGTATTGTGCTCCACAGACTAACGTGACATTTCTTGATCAACTACAAGTTATCAATATTAAATTAATTAATTACTTGTTTTTCTCTTTTTGCTCAATGCATCGAGTAGGGCATTGTAATTAATAATTAACAGGGTTGGATGAGAACGAATCTTACTTGTTTTTTTGCCTTCTCAGTAAGAACTGCTCCACTATTCATTTCTTCATTATTTGTTAGTCATTGATTGGAGTCTCAACCTTATGTCTGCATCCTCTCAAAAAATAGATCGCCATACTCTTAATTAAAATCCCAAAGCCAAAACCCAATTATCCCCTTGGAAACGACGATGTATCTACGCCAAGCTGCTTAATTACTTGGTTTGGTCTCGCCTCCTGTAACCAATTGTATGTGTTTCTCTTGCTTTCCTAATTAAGTTACTTGGTAACAATTATATTAGTTTATATTTAGTGAACAATTAAATTATATCTATTTACAGTTCTGTTTTTGCTTAATTAGTTTCCATAAATATCATGCATGCTTCCTGATTAAGTTAGAAGAACTTGGATCCGTATTGGGGATCCGATCTATTTTTTAATTGTTGCTTCTTTCTTATAGTTCAAACTGACTTTGGATCGTTATAAATTATCTTAAATAGTTCTTATTATCGATTAGTTGACTGTTCGGAGATTAGATCTGTAGGATTTGATCACATAAATCATAGTATTCTAACCATGTCTTTAAAAATCGGCTGATTTTTCCCGAGTTGACTGTTGGATCATTATCCAACGTTGAGCATATATGTAATATAATTATGAATTGTATACAATCATGTATGATTGTCTAATTAAAGTGATCTAATATAGATTAAGATATTTGACAATCAATGTATTCATTAGAGTGTGGTCCATAAATGTGTAGAATAATATATGCAAAACTTATATTCATTGATGGACTGATTATGAGATTTGCAATTATAGAATAACCACTAAATGTGGAGTAGGTTTTCATTTAAATATGGATATTTAATTTTGGATGTCCAATATAGATGTCTTAAATTTGACAACTATATCAGGTGCGTCAGATTTAGAGTTAGTCTATATAAGAATAGGTCCCCAAGGCACAAGATATCATTACACATACAACTCAATTTTGAGTGCCTTCTCTTCTCTTTCACCATCAAAGATCTAGAGAGGAGAAATCTATTAGAAAATTTGGAAGGGATTTCTCAAAGGCGTGTCTTGCTGCCTTGGAAGATCTATTCCTACGACCATACGACAACACAACAAGAATGACTTCTTGCCATTGAAGACTTGTCTTGTACTCACGAAGACGGCTCTTCGCAATTGAGAATTCCATGACCAATGTTATGGAATCAGGTATGTATTCCGCACTTATGATTTATGTTTTGGGTTTCTTTGGCATAGGGCGGTCCTTAGGTTAAGGTGGGGAACTGTTTCTCCTTCCCCGGGGTGTAAGTGTTTGACCCCTAGATGAGATGTAATTGTTTGATCTCTAGATAAGGCGTAATTGTTTGGCCTTTATGATTCCCCTACAAGTGGTATCAGAGCCTTCCTATGCCAAAGGTTTAGGTCTTTCTTGATCTAGAGAGAATTAGGATTAAATTGATGATTTCTTTGTCGAATTTTTGATGAATTTTCTTGATTGAATTTTATCTTGAAATTAAGATTTTGGAAGGCACAAATTTAAGGATTTTCTTCATTAATTATGGTTCTTAATTGCCTATATATGATCATTAGGTTAGGTTAGAATTTACTAGAAGATTTCCTAATTGAAATCGTAAATTTCTAATCTAAATTCGATCATGATGGCGCTCTCTGCGGCCTCTATGGAATTAGGTAGTTATGGGTAGTTATGAAATTAGAGTTTTGGTGAAATTTTTTTTTGATGAATTTCCTAAAACGAAATATATAAATTTGGAATTAAATTTCTGAATTTAAAAGGTTGTTTTTTGTGAAATTTATTTTAGATATATTTCCTAAGATAAAATATACAGATTTAGAATTAAATTTCTAAATTTGAAAGGTTATTTAAGGTGCTTCCAAAATTAAATTCTCTCTTTAGATCATGGGTCAATTTCAGCACAATAAATGCAGTTTTATAGTTATTGAGAAAATGATGCGGCTGCACGGATTTTGATGTGTCCGCACAGTTTTTGATGCAATCGCACATAATACCTTTTTCAATTTGGCAGACCACACAAAGTTTCGTGGAGACCGCACAACTCTCTAAAAAATTACAGAATTATTTTTTTGGATTAAAACTGCAGTTATTATGATGCAATTATATATATTTATTTATTTGTTTGCATTTTTATTTTATGACTAAGGTATAGTTTATAATTCTTATAAAGACATTAAAGTTATATATACCTTGAATTAAATTGATTGAGTCATTATCGTACCCTCCGGTGCCTCTTTTGATAAAGTTGATTTAAATTCATTGTATAAAAGGATATTAAGTGTACATTTAATGGAAGCGATCATTTATCGGCCCTCCGGAAGGTGATGGTTGTTGAAGTTATTTGTACAATTGAGTGATAATAAAGTGTAGTGATGATTATTATGTTTTGTTACATATGTCAACAATGTCGGCCCTCCGGAAGGCATGTTGTCGATATGTTATTGAATCATCAATACTTTATTATTGCGCCAAAGTATCATAAGAAATTAATTCGTTGCCCTCCGGTGATCAATTAATGGAAAACGATGCTTTGATGATGATGGTTTTAAGGCTCATAAAATGTGATGATTTATTAAGATAAGTTACGATATTATGAATGTAATAATGTCTAGGAAAGTTCTGTCTAGGAAAATCGGAATTCGAAGTGAATCCTTAGGGATCCCTGACTTACCTGGGAACTTACCTGGTTGTGAAATTCGTGTGTATAGTAACAAAAGGGAAAATCATCTCATATATCTTGAGCAAGTTGGGCCTTTATTTGAATGTAATTTATAAATTCATAATTTTTTTATTCGTGTTGTTCTTTGTGATTTTTTTGTTTGCAATTTTAAGTTAGCATTGTTAAAGGCCTAAACAACATTTTTTATGTTGAATGGAACCAATTCAAATTTTGACATGAGAACACAGTAATAGTTCTCGGTGTCAAGAATCTGGACCTTGCGTTAAGAAAGTATGTCCCACTCTTACGGATAAGAGTACTTCTGATGATCAGAAGGAGAAGGAAAAGTGGGACAAATCAAATCGCATGTGTCTTATGATAGTGAAGAGGTCCATCAAGAGGCATTAAGGGGCGCGATTTTAGATTTGATTGTTACCATTAAGAAAAAAATTTGGAGGACATTGAGAAGAAATTCGTTAATAATGAAAAGTTTCAGATTGGTATATTATTTAACGAACTCATCTCAATGAAATATTAGGAAGTACATCATGGAGATGTCTAATGTTGTTTCAAAACTGAGGGCACTGAAGGTTGAGATCTTTGATAATCTTTTAGTGCACTTAGCATTGATATCCTTTCCCACACACTTTGGTCAATTTATGGTGAGATATTGAACTCATTCCACATTGTGTAGGAAGAGGAAAGACTAAAACAAATTCAGACATAAATGACTCATGTTGCTACAATCTCCAAAATTAAGGTTTAAGGAAATCGAAACAATCAAATAAGATAAGGGATAATAAGAAAGCTGCAGAGTACACTCAAAAGAAACAAAAAAAAAGGGGCAAGACAATTGCCAAATCGGATGATACCGGTTAATTCTTTTGTGGTGGAGTTAGGCACAAGAAAGAACATAGCCATTATTTTCATGCTTGGCATGTTGAGAATGGTATGTCTTTTGGTTTGGTTTGTAAGGAGGTTAATTTAATTTCTATATCTAGATACAATTTGTGGTAGATTGCAACTACTCACATAAGTGTATCTTGTAAGGCTGCATAAATTACCAAAGCCAAGTGATGATGAAAGACTCAACTTTGTGGGCAAATGTAATAAAGATAAAGTGGAAGCTATTGAGACTTATATAGATTATTTTTTAAAACTAGATTTTATTTGAATTTAATATGAGACATTTATGGTATTATTTTTTTATAATTTATATTTTTCGTATTGAACTAGTATGGATTTACTTGTATTTTTGGAAATAGAAAATTTGGTTTGTTTCATAATTCAAAATAAGTTGATTCTAGTTTTCTTTCGGATAATGATAATCTATATTCTTTTGCTATAAATAGCTCCTATTTAGAAGCCTTGCATATAGATAAAAAGAAGTATTAAGAGAAAATTAATCAATGAGAATTCAGACGCATTATACCACAAGACATTAAGTAATTCTAATCGAAGAATTGAACGTCTTGTGTGTGTAATGAAATTCTCAAATCCTTTGAATTTTCAGATCTCAATGATTGTGTTAATTGCATAAAAGGGAAACCAACCAATTTAAGAAAATATGAAGTCAAAAGGTGTTCAGAAGTCTAAGAATTAATACATACCGATGTCTGTGGACCGTTTCAAACGACCACTAGAAATGGTAGCGGTATTTTATTATATTCCTATATGACTTTTTTAGATATGGCTACATATATTTGTTTAAGAAAAAGGCTCAAACCTTAGACATGTTCAAAAGTTTCAAAGTGAAAGTTGAGTTACAACTTGACAAACGCATTACTGTCATTAAATCTAATCATTTAGTGAATACTATGGCAGATTTGATGAATTAGGTGAACAATGTCAAAGGCCTTATGCACAATTCATAGATAAATGCGGCTTTGTGCCTGAATATACATTTTCTATGATATGAAGCCTTATGGAATGCAGCATATATCATAATTAGAAGACCCACTAAAGTGACTAACATAGACCCCTTTGAGGTTTGAACTGGGTGAAAGCCTAGTTTGAAACATTTATGTGTATGGGGATGTCTAGATAAGGCAAGATCTTATAAGGTCGCATGAGATGAAACTAGACAAAAGAAATGTTAGTTGCTGTTTTATTGGATATATCGAGTGCTAAAGGGGTTATAAGTTTTCAAATCCTACAGAACATTTAGTGTTTGAGACGGAAAATACAATTTTTTGTGGATGTTGAGTTTGCGGGGGGTGATACAATAATGGATTTTGAAATCGAAGAGGAGTATGCAAATATTCCCACAGGTGTTGCGAGTTTTGTGGATATGGAACCCATTTTAACTCAAAACACAATTATTGAAAACGAAACCATTATTGAAGACCAAACTCAACAAGATCAAACAGCACAAAGAGAAATTTCAGAGCCTTGTGCGGGCTGCACGGACCCTTTGTGTGGGCCGCATGAAACTCTGAATGATGCTGTTGTTGGCCAGATTATTGTAGACAATGCTGGAAACCCTCAAGAAAATTCAGAAGTGCCAATAAGGAAATATAATTAAAGGCTGACAATGACATTGGAAAAATTACCCCATTACCTAAAGTTGCGACACCCATTGGTTGCAAATAGATATTTAAAATCAAAAGGGATTCGAAAAGTAATGAGGAGTAATATAAAGTTCATCTTGTCACTTAAGGTTTAGAGACTTTCACTTTGGTTTCATTTAATGAATGCAAGCATTAACCGGCCCAAAGGAGGGTTGATGATTGTTAAAATTATGAGCATATAGCGTATAGTGATGATTATTATGTTTTACATATAATCAATATTGTCGGCCTAAAGGAAGACATATTGATTGATATGTTATTGAATCATCAATACTCTATTATTGAAAGACTCTTTAAAGATTATATTGGCATTAGTTACGCATTTTAATTTGGAGTTTCATTAGATGGATATTAAGACAGCGTTTCTAAATGGTGACATTAATGAAACGATCTATATGGTGCAACCAGAAAATTGTGTGTCGGAAGATGCATAGTCTATGGTGTGTAAACTTAAGAAATCCATTGATGAGCTCAAATGAAATGTCTCAACAATGGTATTGCAAAATTCATAATGAGATTATCTCATTTTGTTTTGAGATAAATTTATTGAATGAATTTATATACCTTAAGTTCTGTGGGAGTAAGTTTGTATTTCTGGTATTATATGTGGATATCATATTGCTTGCCAATATCAATATAAATATGTTGCAAGAAACTAAGAATTTTCTGATAAAGAATTTAGATATGGAAGATCTTAGTGATGCATCATTTAGCCTAGGGATTAAAATACTAAGGGATAAGATCCAAAAGTATTCTAAGTTTATCCCAATAGAATTGTATCGATAAGATTCTCCTTAAGTATGACAAGCAAAACAGTAAACCAGAAAATATAACTCAATAGCAAAAGGAGACAAATTTAGTCTTAACCAATGCCCTAAGTATTCCTTAGAATATGAAGCAATGCTAAACTAAAGTCAAGTAAAAGAAAGAGTATAGAATGGTCAGTTATCCATAGAACATATAGGGACAGACTCCATGTTGGCGGATCCACTTACTAAAGGATTACCACCCAATAAGTTTGAAGAGTATGTTGCTCATATGGGTGTAATTTCTGTTAGGGAAATTCAGTTTTAGTGGGAGTCTGTTATTTATTTTGATGTTCTATTTACTTATTGTAATTTGGATATGCAACTTGTAATATGAAACAAGTTGATTAAGTTATATGCATGGTTTTGAAAAAGGGTTGTTTTTACATTCTATCTCTATTTTAGTTTGACCTCAATTTTGGATATGTGATTGCAAATTGTTTATTTAAATTTTGCATTTTACAACAAGTTTTATGAAATTTAGTTTCAAGTTTTAAGTAGGAGACCTAGTTAGAAATTGGCACGATAATATCACAATTGCGTGTAATTTCTATGCTACACATCCACATCATGATTCATGTCATTTGGTTATATTAGTACTGTGATCATTGATGGTTTAGTTACGAATTAAATGTGACGAAAGCTGCTTTAGTCCTTTGCTAATGCAATTGATTGACGGAATTGGTTTGAGAATACATAAGGCTAACAGAAAAGTTTACGCGCGTATAAGGTTGACAATACATAATTAAAAGAGTGTGACATATTGCTCAAGTGGGAGATTGTTGGATCATTATCCAACGTTGAGCATATATGTAATATAATTATGAATTGTATACTGTCATGTATGATTGTCTAATTAAAGTGATCTAATATGGATTAAGATATTTGACAATCTATGTATTCATTAGGGTGTGGTCCATAAATGTGTAGAATAATATATGCAAAACTTATATTCATTGATGGACTGATTATGAGATTTGCAATTATAGAATAACCACTAAATGTGGAGTAGGTTTTCATCTAAATCTGGATATTTAATTTTGGATGTCCAATATAGATGTCTTAAATTTGACAACTATATCTGGTGCGTCAGATTTAAAGTTAGCCTATATAAGAATAGGTCCCCAAGGCACAAAATATCATTACACATACAACTCAATTTTGAGTGCCTTCTCTTCTCTTTCACCATCAAAGATCTAGAGAGGAGAAATCCATTAGAAAATTTGGAAGGGATTTCTCAAAGGCGTGTCTTGCTGCCTTGGAAGATCTATTCCTACGACCATACGACAACACAACAAGAAGGACTTCTTGCCATTGAAGACTTGTCTCGTACTCACAAAGATGGCTCTTCGCAATTGAGGATTCCATGTCCAATGTTATGGAATCAGGTATGTATTCCGCACTTATGATTTATGTTTTGGGTTTCTTTGGCATAGGGCGGTCCATAGGTTAAGGTGGGGAACTGTCCTCCTTCCCCGGGGTATAAGTGTTTGACCCCTAGATGAGATGTAATTGTTTGATCTCTAGATAAGACGTAATTGTTTGGCCTTTATGATTCCCCTACATTGACTTGGCTAGGCGAGTTATATACATAAAACCGAGAAATTCGGGGCTGAATCGAAACAATCACATATTTGACTGATTTTGGTGATATTATGTTTAGAGCAATCTCAATTTTAGTTTTAGATATCAAAAGAATCACAGATCGGAATACGAAAGAGCTAGAATAAGAAGACGAGAAGACTTGCTGATTAAATTAAAAGAATCACAGATCGGAATCACAGATCTCAATTTTGGTGATATTTCAATTTAAACCTATGTTATTTAATCTTCTAATGTAAACTTGGAAAACTTGCTAATTAAATTAACATTAGCGAATACATGATGGATTGCGCTAACGTAATAAATAAATTTATGAGCAAATGGTTCGTTTTTTATATTTTTATAAAATAAAAGTTCATTTTTGTTGCCAAATTTTTTTGGTTATTTGTATTCTCCAACGTATTTAATTTTATATGAATGTAACATTTGTATTTTTTTTCTGTAATATACGATTTTTTGTTTGTTTTTTTTACTTTATGTGAGAATTCATTATAGGCTACCTCTTTAGTTTTAAATATTTCAATTTACTACATTAACGTATTATTTGAGTTCAATTTTTGGAGCTAACATAATTTTTGAGAAAAGTAGTTATTTAAAAAAAAATAAACAATTTTTTTAGTACAAACGAGCATTTTTTCTAAAAAAAAAAGTCTAGGTTTCCGGTTCGATTTGGCCCATTCCCACATATTCACTCAATTTTGATTCCATGATCAACTTAATTAACGATTCTGATTGCGATTCTGATTCTGATTTTCAGAAAGATGATCCTAACTTTAATTTTGTTGTGTTTCTTCCTTTCAGCATAAAAAAATAACAGGAAAAAACTCGCACATCTCTGTTTTCCATCTCTGGTTGACAACGAAAATCCCATTTTATTAACCTCCTTTTGTTAGAAAAGCAACTTCTTTTGCTTCAATTCACTGCAAAGGTGTCGTGAACAAAGGAAAAAAAAATATTTTGCTTCTTATTTCGCTACTCTAATCCTTCCCATGTGGTTGATAATTGTAATAGGGGAGAATGATATTGTGGGATAAAGCACTCGAATTTTTGGTGTCAACCATTGGTCAATCTACTGTTGATTCTTGGCGTAATAGGAACAATGTTGATAGTTACCTCTTAGAACTTAGTGCGGCACTGCCTAAGGCACAGCTCCTAATTGAGAGAGCCGAATGCTGGCGACTACCTAAATACAACCCAATAGACAAGCATCTTTCCCTGCTAAAAGATTCTGTCTACGAAGCCGAAAGCATAGTTAATGAATTGCAATACCAAAGTTTGAAGCATAAAGTCGAAGAGAGCTTTCCAGTTACTCAAATTTTTCGGAACTGGATAGAGAACTGGATGAGAGATTTCCCGACCAAAGTAAAAGGGGTTCTTGATAGGCTTAATAACGTCTACACAGAAATGAAAGAAATCTGTGACAGTCGTGGTATACCAGAAAATCCCAACCAATTTAGCGAAACTGCTAGACCGATTACAAGCACATTTCTTGATATATCTTATGTGTGGGGGCGTGATAAAGAGTTCAACGAAGTGATCCGTTTAATGGGAGTTCCCAATTGTGGATCTGGTAAAAGGAAGAGAGCGGAAGGAGTGAGCAAGCGTAACTCAGATGTTGGGGAGAGTAGCAGCAAAATGGATGAGAAGCATAATTTGTCAGTTTTATCTATAGTAGGCATGGGAGGCGTCGGGAAAACTACCCTTGCTCAAAAGGTTTGCAATGATAAAAGTGTAACGTTGTACTTCGATCTAATTATGTGGGTTTGTGTCTCTGATAATTTTGATTCGGTAAGGTTAACTAAAGAAATAATTGAGCAAGCTACTGAAAATGAGTGCAATCTTACTAATTTAAATGCCATGCAATTGGTTTTAAAAGAGACATTAAAATCCAAGAAATTTTTGCTAGTTCTTGATGATGTTTGGAGCAAGGACTGGCAACGTGTTTTGGCACCAATTAAGGAAGCATCTGAGGGAAGTGTAGTGCTGGTGACAACTAGGGATCCTGAATGTGTGGAAATTTCAGGCGGGAGTATAAATTTGGAGGGTTTAGAAGAGCATATTTACTGGGAGTTCTTTAAGAGCTGTGCATTTGATCCGGTTGCCGAATCAAACAATATTAATCAAGAATTGGAGGTTATTGGTAAGGAAATTTGTAAAAGGCTAAAAGGATCTCCGCTTGCTGCCAAAACAATCGGAGGTCTTTTGAGAACAAATTTAAATGTTGGACACTGGATGCGTATCAAAGACAGTAAAATGTGGGAATTTCAAACAGAGGAACATCATATACTTCCAGTACTTCAATTGAGCTATCAATATTTACCCACTTATTTGAAAAAATGTTTCTCGTTCTGCTCACTCTATCCCAAGGATTTCGAATTCACCCAATCTGAGTTAACAGAGTTTTGGATCATGCAAGGTTTTATCGGACCTCTAGATAACGACAAAGAATTGAGAACTCTGGCTAACGGTTACTTTGCTGACCTTGCAAGGAGAGCATTTTTCCAGAGACTTGGACCTGGCACGTACTCTGGATATGTGATTCATGATCTGATGCATGATGTGTGCCTATCTATAACAAAAGATGAGTGCTTTTGCCTAGAAAATGGGCATTCTGAACAGAATGTCTCTCTTGAAATACGGCATGCATCAGTATTTCAAAAGAAAGTACTCCTGAAGGAGCAAAAGGAGTTGTGTAAATATAAGAAATTGCTCTCTCTAAAGGTAGGTCCAAAAAGTTGCTGTATTAAAGGAATAGATGCATGGTGCAATGTGCTTACAAATATTCGATCATTATCTCTAGCAAGATGCAAAATTAAGAAGCTACCCGAAAACATTGGAAACCTAAAGCATCTTCAGTTTCTGGATATTTCTGGCACAGGAATTGAAACATTGCCGGAGTCATTTTGTAAGCTCTACAACCTCAAGTATCTAAACATGAAGAATTGCTCAAAGATTAAATGCTTTCCCAACGGATTCAACAATTTGGTTAATTTACAAGTTTTCTATTTGCCTATGGAAAAGGTCTCCTTGGTAGAACGTTTTGAAAATATTGTCAAAGCAATTTTGCTCGACAACCCGAACCTTTTCTTGAAAGGTAATAAGAAAATTGAGATTTTAAAGAACATTTGTAAACTCAGTGGATCTGTTTATATAGGTAATCTTGAGTACGTTGGCACCAAAGAAGCGGCTCAAAAAGCTCAACTGAACGAAAAACCATTCATTAACTGTTTGGCATTGAATTGGTCACATATTCGTGTCGTTGGAGAACACGATAATGAGGTACTTGACGGTTTATGTCCCCATCATAATCTCAAAGAGTTGAAAATTGATGGTTATGAAGGTAGAAATTTATCACCCAGTTGGTTGAAGGAAGAGTCTTTGCCAAATTTAACAGATGTTGAGTTTACTTGGTGTACGTTCTCAACTTTCTCACACCTCCCTTGTTTCATCACTAAATTAGTCATTCAGTTTTGCTTCCAACTAGAAAATCTTCAGAATTTGTTGGAGCCAAACCACCTGCCAGCGCTAAAGCATATTGAGGTACATAGTTGTGATAAACTGGAATCACTATCAGTAGAATCATTTGGAGGATTTGAATTTCTTGAGCAGCTGATAATTAGCGACTGCCCCAAGCTTAGAAGCCCAAATGCTATGGTCTTACCACCCTCTGTCAAGTTTCTCAAACTGGGAAATTGTGGTGACCTTGAAAAGTCAATTCCCAGTTGCTTGCAAAACCTCACTTCCCTTGAAACTTTGACTATATGTGATTGCCAACGTTTGGTATCTATCCCAGCTGAGGCCACAAGGAATCTTAAATCTCTATCAGAGCTGGTTTTGTATGGCTGTGGCAATTTATGGTCCCTAGGGGGGCTCCAGTTTCTTGCATCTCTATCAAATCTGCATTTGTCATACTGTGTCGACTTACGGTCAGTAGGGGGGATCCAGTTTCTTGCATCTCTACAGGAAGTCAATATAAGGGATTGTCCTATGCTTGATGAGACTAGAGGTCAAGATATAAATGGAAAAGTGCCATCAGGTAATTACATATTTTACAGGAGATATGAACAACTCTTTTCATTGGTGAAAGAAGAATTAAGTATATATTGATTTTTTTAAAAGTGATTTTATTTACATTGAATTAATTTCAAAAGCAGAGACAGACTAACTCATTTTCCTTCAAATATAACTCAACTTAATATTTATCGCACAGGCTATTGTTCATTTTCTTTTATTTTTTGGTGTTTACTTTCCGAACTTCTTGAGATTTTATACAACTTTATGTTGCAATAGAATATTAAGGGAAAAACTAAAATTTTCACGCAAGAATGATGTAATTGTATATCCAACTTTTAACTTCATTATGATGTCCTTTTTTTTTAATGTTGCATTTCTCAATATTGCAGAGCTGCTGAAAGATAGGAAAAGGACAAGGAAGGGCCAGAAAATGACTTTAGCTCCAGAATGATAATTTAACAGGTATTCAGTTCTCTAGAGTATCCATCTAATTCAAAATCTATGAGACATTATGATCTTCGGAGTATATGCGAATTTAATTTCTCTAACGACAGGAAAATAGAAAATGGTGTATAATTAACATCTTAATAATTGAGAAATGAAAATTTGAAGCTAACTACATTAATTTATAGATATATATATAACTTGTTATTTGTGCAACTCAGGTATGCACCTAGTAATTAGTAAGCACACATCAGTTAGAAACTAATCGGATATGATGTGCAATGTTATATCAGAATATATTTGATATACATGATGTGCTAATAATGAAACCTCTTTTTATTAATTCATTTCAGATTTGATGTCCTTCCTCTTTCATGGTGCATGCGCTGCAGATTTATGGCCTCTTGATTCATCAAAATAAGTTGGTTAAAGCATTACAAGCTTATTTGTGTTTCAATATGCATGGACTTGTTTGTGTGTTTGTGTGTTTGTGTGACTGTGTGTGTGCCCGTGAGCGTTATCACACTTTTACTTGAGCATTATTTTTTATTATGTACTCTTGGACGTATTCCATTTTTTTGGTACTGCATGCTGCTTTCGTTTTGTTTTCTTTTTTTGGTAATTTTATATTGTTCTCTGTTGGCAGTCAACAATTCTTATTATAATTACCACTTGGGGATGGTCGTAAATTGTAATAAGTAAGACATCATGGTTTGAATTCAAGGACTTGAACTTTATTTTTATGTTTTTATCATAATTATTGTACTTATTTCTCTAGTTTTGCATATTGTACACCATTTTGCATCTGGTTGTGATGTATTAATAAGTTAATTAAAAAAGAAGAAGATTGTATCAATAACTTATCCTTTACTTATTTGTATAAATAACCAATTATTTGTATAATAACTTATCCTTTACTTATTTTGCATCTGCTTGTGATGTATTAATAAGTTCATTTAAAAAAAAAAAGATTGTATCAATAACTTATCCTTTACTTATTTGTATAAATAACTTATCCTTTACTTATTTTGCATCTGCTTGTGATACTTGTTGCCCAACTGACTAAACATTTGAACAAGCTTTAAAGTACCGATCGCATCATTCTCTTGGTTTAAGGTTTCAATTTTCCCTGTTTTAGTGTTATTATTGCACCCGTAACCTGATCCACTTTCAAATAACCCACTGCCAAATGGCGGCAAGTAATTGCATTTGGTTTGCACCCATTTGCATCCATCTCCTTGCAAATATTAAGTGTTTTTTCTATGATCCCGTACCGGCGATAAACCGACAAGATTGAATTGAAATCATTCATTTGATCTATCTTTTTAAACCTTCTCAATTTGGCCCAAATTTCCTCTGCATTAGAGACCAAACCCAACTTTTCCAAACGCCTCTGTTGCTAACAAGTGACTCCTTGGTACCACATGACGCAACTGCTGTACCAACTTCCAAGTTCGATCTAATTCTTTAACAAGACAACCATACATACAACATTATAAGAACATCCAACGAACCCATATTATTTCTCGTTTTTATCCTTTCCATGGCCTCAATAACTTTCCGCAACAGTGTAAAGCCGGGCCATGACATAGGCTTTTGCTAAAATGCAATAGGTGATCTCGTTCGGTTCTTCCTCGGCACTTAGCATTTCATCGAACACCTTTGACAACTCGTCTATATCATAGTCGGTAGCATATATATCAAGAATACTATTAAATCTACCTTGACACTTAGCATTTCATCGAACACCTTCGACAACTCGTCTATTTCATCAAGCCTCGACGTCAGCATATTGTGTCCCAATCCATGTCGGACGGAGGTGGAGGTGGAGGTGGAGGATCCCATTGCAACAGTGAAGGTGGGAAAGTGGTGCATGAAGCGAGAAAAGATGCTCCTCCATTCCTTGCTGTGTTCATTCTTGTTCGGGTGATTAGTAGTCTTAAAAGGGATTGCATTTCTCTTTCTCTTTCTCTTTCTCTGGAGCAATCTGTCGAGCACTTGGTGTGCAATAGAGGAAGAAAAAACAAGGGTAAAACGGTAATCATATTTTATAAATTAGAAGTAAGAGGATATGGAATTCATATCACGTGAGGCAACAGAAATTTTGTTTTAATATCTGGACCGTCCGATCTTTTTACACGTATATTAAAGGGATGCATTCAGTTCGGACGGTCAGGATCTAATTGCAAGTATTCTGTTATCTGAGGGGATGTTTTCTTCAGTTCATGGGCCAAATGCCCAATAACAGCCCAATAATAGTCTGAAAACAAAGTCCAAATAAGAATGTTTTATTTTGTAGAGAGAAAACACATGTTTCATTGGAATAGAAACTGATAGGTGAAAAGCCCAATAACGGCTCAATGATAGTCTCCAAGCAAATAGACCACGAGTAAAAATGGATCATTTATCTTGTAAAAGATGAGGTCATTTGACAATTTTGTTACCTTTTTTTCTCTTTTTATTGATTCTGCATCTATGAATTACTGGATACTGAAATGATTTACTGGTCAAATTTATTACAGACAGACTTGTAATTTACAGCGGTAATAAGTACGTAGTCTCGTAATTTCTTTCATTCCTCGAAAGAGATAAGTAATTCAATCAAATGAGAGAAGATTGAACCGGTAATTTATGATCAAATACAAAAAAATTGTGAACTAATCGACTCAGATGAAGGCTATTATACAGAAGAGTAATATAGTGAACTGTGCAGTGCTGGTAAGGTTTAGTAATTGAGTAGGGCCCGCCTGTAATATAGGGAATATAGGGAATTGATGAGGGCCCGCCTGTAAGATTTTGTAAGAGAGCACTGCGTTTCTTCAAATGGACATGGTTCACTAGCTCATTTAGGTTGAAAATGGGTCCTATATTTCTTCTTATTTTAAGCCAAAACCGAGTCCAGCCTACCGATTTTCTTTTCTTTCCTTCTTAGACCGGCCAGTGGCCAAATTCGCATCCCTGAGATATCTCATATTTTGCATGACTTATTGAAAAATCTCAACCGTTCAAATAGGTTATGCATGAATCTCAAAGCTCAAATAATACTGCCCCTGCGATATCCCCAAATAGGCACCGGACACATCGGTCACGCAAAATATGAGATATATATCTCACTTGTCGTTAGATCACAAGGCTAAGGAATACCCACACGTGTCTGTGCACTCAGTGATGTCTCATATTACCTTTTGAATGTTTCTTTGTTCTTTTCATCAAAATTCATGATTATAATTGTATAAAGTTATCATGAATTTTAGTTTTCTAGAAATTGATTATTTTAAGGAATTAATTATTTAAATTCTAAGAATCTTCTTTATATTTTATTTATGGTCCAACACATATAGGTAAGAAATTCCACATCTGTTGACAAGTAATGCTACGTTGAGTCCCTGAGTCATCTTCTCCGTTAACGACTTATTCAACTAACAAAAATTTGAAATTATTAAATATAAAATTTGAAATTATTAATTTTGTCATGAATGTTACGTCGAGTCTGCTGTTCTTGATGGTCTAGAAACAGTGATTTTGTATCTATCTAAAAAAATTTGCAAAAAATATAAATTTGGTCTCCAAGCACATTTTAAAATCGAATAAAAATAGTCAAACTAAAGTTTTATTTGTTTTTAAAAAAAAAAAACTGAACCTATCAAATTAAACTTATCAACCGAATGACATCTGAACTGAAATAAAATATTAATCATAGAAATAAATATTTTAAAAGTGGTCCAGTTCAAATTAGATTATTTATCCACAGTGTTATTCTATTTTTTTTTTTAACTTCTTTTATTTCACGGCTGGCCGAAGCCCTTTTTTCCTTTTCACCTAAAGCCCAAATCAATTTTACATGATTCAAATTCAAATAAAAAGGAAATATTTTTATGTGTAGTAGTAGCTGAATTAATGTATATCTTTAGATATTATTGTGGACATGTGTTTAAAGAATAATTATAAAATTGTCAAGTAGTTTAAAACGAAGATATTAGTATAATTCAATTGACTAATAAATAAATAAAATCAGGACCAAATTGCAAATCACGCAAAATCTCTTTTGAACCACATATTTTTTCACGATATTTTCGTTACAAGAAAAGCCAATTTTTTTTATTAAAATCCACAATTAAATAAAAAAATTACAAAAATATCCATGGCTTTTTTATATATATAAAAATGGCCAAATTGCCAGGATATCTGGCGGTTCTAAAAAGAAATGGACCATCAGGATTCTTGGCGGTCATTTTTTTTTTTGGAAAATTCTCAAAATGAATTTTTTCATAAAACATTAAACTAAATTCTCAAAATGATATTTATTGTTTTATAGCATGCCCTAATAATTTATCTGACTATAAAAAATGTTAAACTAAATTTCAAAATGAAAACACCAAACTAAATTATCAAAATGATATGTTTTTATTATAGCAAATCCTAGCTAGAGCTGAATATAAAAAAACGCTAATCTAAATTCAAAATGAACACATTTGAACTAAAAACTGAAAATATAACAAAAAAACTCTAGATCTTAGAGTTAATACGTTTACATGAACAATATGTAGGAAAAAGTATGGTAAATGACAAGATAATTGAAAATTAGACCCAAAAAAACTTAATCGGAAACTTCAACTCAAGTTTTGAGGATCTTATTTATGTTTTTTTGCAATTCTAAAATTTTGATTATTCTCTTTTATAACTATTTGATATTAATCATTAAAAAATTAATTGATGAACAATTTTACTCCTCAATTTCTCTTCAATTACTCCTCAAATTAAAAAAAAATTAAATAAAAACCTGGTGGTCCATTTATTTTCAGGACCGTCAGGAATCCTGGCGGCTTGAACCTTCATATAAATATAAAAAAACTATGGATATTTTGTAATTTCTCATTTAATTGTGGATATTGATAAAAAAAAGTTCCCTGTGGACCCCGTCATGCTCTACAAGTCAGCAAGGAATTAATGTAGCAACTTCATTTTGGCTTAATTTTCTACACGCGCGTCCGCCTTTGTTGATCACTTAATTGTCCTCGGAATTAATGTAGCAACTGTTCAACTATTCATTTTTTCATTAATTGTTAATCATTGGAGTCTCAACCATATATACGTCTGTATCCTCTCAAATAATAGAAGCCATTCTCTTAAGATCCCAAAGCCAAAAACCAATTATCTACACGAAGCTGCTTAATTAATTTCTTTGGTCTCGCCTCCTGCAACCAATTGTATGTGTTTCTCTTTTTTTTCCTAATTCAGTAACTTAATTGGTAACAATTATATCGGTTTATATTTTGTGAACAATTAAATTATATCTATTTACAGTTATGTTCTAGCTTAATTGGCTTCCATAAATATCATGCTATATATATAGTTTGCTGATTGAGTTAGAAGAACTTGGATCCGTATTGGGGCTCCGATTTTTTTTTTTTAATTGTTGCTTCTACTTTCTTATAATTCCATCTGACTTTGGATCGTTATAAATTATCTTACATAGTTCTAATTATCTATTGACGCCGGTAGAACTGATGATTGTTCTATAGGCGCGCGATACCAATAATCTTCAGAGATTAAAATTCAGAGAACACCAAAACAAAGGGGAGAAAACGTCTCTCCTTAATTTTTTTAACATAAATAATTTCCAGAAAATTGTCTTCTCTATTCACCCACAAGCCGGGTAATATAACTACTACTCAATGCAGAAAATAATTAGGAAAGTTACTAATATTTGGTAACATATAATAGAAATAATGCAAATTACTTAAGCAGAAATTAGACAGTGGTTAGCTGCTGTCCAAAGGCTAAATTCGGAAGTAAAAATCTAAATATAAAATATTACCATATAACTAAACTAAATAAATATTTTGCTGATTTTGTTTCCTGAAATTAAGCTTCTGATTCGGATGCTCCTGCATCAGTCGCTCCGGGTTGAAAAGAATTCGCCCTCGAATTCGATTCTTCTTCTTTATATCCTTGTAGATTTCTTTCAAACAATACAATTTCAGATCAAGAACCATTAAATCAATAGGGTCGGATTTGGTTGTTTTGTACAGCAAGGTGTACTCCGCAAACACCAGATTTGTGAACTTGAATTTCTGCAACTTGGTGTATAGATTTTTCTGGGTCATCTTAAAATTTTGTTGAAGAAGTTCATGACCAAATATAGTGCCAAACCCAAGAGTTTTGTTGAGCACAAACCTTGCATTTTCTGGTTTGTATCTTGGCTGCAAAAACGGATCATTGTAGTTGGACTTAAAAATCTCAATGTTAGTCAAACACAAACGTTTTGATATCAACATAACATTAGCCTCAACCTTCAAAGACAAAGCATTTGCTAGACTACTCTGAAACGTCGACAAATCATCAACAAACTCTTCATCAATGTTTGAAGGGTTGTTAAAGGATTCCATTTTTGCCTCGGGTTCACCCATCACCGTGTTCACATCATGCTCATCATCGGGGTATTCATCAAAGATTGGAGGAGTTTGAAATAGCATACCTTCATCTTCTTCACAGAAAATTTCTGATTTAGCACCATAATGCCAACTATTACATTCTTTTGAATTGTTGTCTCTCTGCTGGGGGTGAGGTGAAGGAGAAACATTGTTGCTGAAGAGGTTGGGAAGGCGGTGGTGAGAAGAAATGTCAGTGTAGCTCGCAGATTCGTGCCTCGGTCGGCGGTCTCGACTCATACGAGTTTTGCTTCTCGAAGATCCATGCCTCATTCGGCGGTCTTGGTTTCGATTGGCAACCTCCAATAGCGAATTACGCTGTAGGAGTAGGGTTAACTCCACAATTTGTCTCTGCAGATCCTCAATCAACATAGCGTCTTCGATGCTGCGATCATGGTATGGGGCTTCCTCCATGGGAACCTGCCCACGGCGACCACCATGATCACCACGTCCACCAGCCATTAAAACTGATGAAACAACACAAAGACGAAGGATTTTTGGCTCTGATACCAACTGACGCCGGTAGAACTGATGATTGTTCTATAGGCGCGCGATACCAATAATCTTCAGAGATTAAAATTCAGAGAACACCAAAACAAAGGGGAGAAAACGTCTCTCCTTAATTTTTTTAACATAAATAATTTCCAGAAAATTGTCTTCTCTATTCACCCACAAGCCGGGTAATATAACTACTACTCAATGCAGAAAATAATTAGGAAAGTTACTAATATTTGGTAACATATAATAGAAATAATGCAAATTACTTAAGCAGAAATTAGACAGTGGTTAGCTGCTGTCCAAAGGCTAAATTCGGAAGTAAAAATCTAAATATAAAATATTACCATATAACTAAACTAAATAAATATTTTGCTGATTTTGTTTCCTGAAATTAAGCTTCTGATTCGGATGCTCCTGCATCATCTATTAATTGACTGTTGGGAGATTAGATCTGTAGGATTTTATCACATAAATCATAGTATATATCCTAACCATTTCTTGGAAAATTAATCAGACGATTTTGAGTTGACTCGATCGACCGAGTCGGAACCTAATTTTGCTGTGGTGGGGAACATGACATTTGTTAAGTACTTGTATGAATGAATCATAATTAACGAAACAAAGTTCTGAGTGGCCATTTTAATTAATTAACAGATGGATGAGAACGAATTTTAATTAACTAAACAAGTTCTTTCCCAGAAATATATATATATATATATATATATATATATAGTGCTGGGCTTAGCTACTTCATGAAGTAAAACGACTTGGTGCTCCACGCCTCATTATTTCCATTTTGAAAATCCAAACGACCGATCCGAACCGCTCAAGTTGTTCTCCATATTGATATGTGCTTGGAGACCAAATTTTACATTTTTTGGAATTTTTTTACTATTTATTAAGCCACTTTGAAAATCACTGATCCGGCGGTCCAGAAATTTTTACTGTTTTTTACTGTTCATAAGGATTTTCAGATTTTCAAAGTGGCTTAATAAATAGTAAAAAAATTCCAAAAAATGTAAAATTTGGTCTCCAAGTACATTTCAATATGAAGAACATGTTGGAAGGTTCGAATCGACTATTTGAACTTTGAAAATGAAGATATGGCGTGAAGTACAAAGCCGTTTTACTTCATGAAGTAGCTAAGTCCATCTCTATATATATATATATATATTAATAAATAAACTGTACATCAGTTTCCTTTCCAGCTGCCTGCTAGCGTATCTAATTAGAGCATCTCTGCATAATAATATCCTCTAGTTACACTGATGCTCATTTCAAAACAGTGAGCGAAAGAGAAATGACTGAGGTGGCTGTGAGAATTGTGCTAAAAAATATCTGAGTTTCTGATCCGATTTGACTGATTCGCACTGATTCACGCAATTCTGATTCCGAATTTCAGAACCATATATCTAACTTTCATTATGTTGTGTTTCTTCCTTTCAGCATAAAAAGAATAGGTAAAAAGAATCCAATCTTGATGTTACAAGAAAAAACTATGTTTCTTCTTTCATATTTTTTTAAGGTGAGTGGCCTGAATGCCTACTGACAATTGTATTAATAACTAAAAAGGTACTTACAACACTTAAATAGAAAAAAATTAGTCTCTATTCTTCTCTATTCTAGTATTAACCATCTCTATTCTACTATGCACTAACCCTCTCAATTCTAGTCTTAACCCTCTAAATTCTACAACACTTAATAAGAACCTCTGTTCCATATCTATATTTTTCTTATTCCCCTTAATTCTCCCAAAATCTGAAAATATAACCCTATTATTATACTATTCTTACATATCTATTTTATTTTTTTCTCTCTATTGTCCTCTATTCTACTATTCTTATTCCCCGCCACCGTTGGACACCGGAGATACCTTTGGCAGTCCAGGGAGCCTCACACACTTTCTCCTCTCCGAGAAACCTCCACCGCATCTCCAACACTTCACCCCGCTCCATCTCTTCTCCTCCGCCTCTCCCTCGCCATCTCCCTCCTCGCCTCTTCTCCGCCATTTCACGATCGTTAGGAGGTCTCTACTGATGAAAATATGAGTCCCTACTAACATCATTGATGCGAACTAATATTTATGTTATGATAATAGGACTAATGTATATTTCTTAACAAGCAATTTACATGTTTCTTGATCGACTTTAGATTTGTAGATTGTATCTTAGATTCCTATTTGTTCTTTTTCTTGTAATTGTTCTCGGTGTTGTGTTTGGTTTCCGTTGGTTGGGTCTCAGAATAACTCGACTCGTACTGAATATCGTACTGGGAGATTTTCAATCTCTCATCTTTTCACTTTGTAGGTTCCAGGTACAAAATGCAAGGTAACGACATATAATTTCAAACTTGAAGATTGCGGGGACTTGCCACGAAGAAAAGTAAGATATGTCATTGGTAATGTATATGTATATATGATCGTGTGAGATGATAGAAATCGCCTTGCGCTGATGAGCGCAGCGGGTTGTCGGCCCCGTTGTCGGGGTATGACATTATTTGAGTTTAAATTTTTGAGCTAACATAATTTTTGAACAAATGATTTTTTACAAAAAAAATCTCGATTTTTTAGTACAAGGAAGCCTTTTTTTTTATAAGAAAAATCTGAGTTTCCGATCTGATTCGACCAATTACAAACGATACACCCAATTATGATTCCATGATCAACTTGTTTTGCTTCAATTCATTGCAAAGGTGGAGATAACCAAAAAAAAACTTTTGCTTCTTAATTTGCTACTTATCTAATCCTTCCCTTGTGGTTGATAACCGTAACAGGGGAGAATGATCTTGTGGGAAAAGGCACTCGAATTTTTGGTGTCAACCATTGGCCAATCTGTTGTTGATACTTGGCGTAGTAGCAATGATGTTGATAGTCACCTCGCAGAACTTCGTGCAGCACTGCCTGAGGCACAGCGCCTAATCGAGAGATCCGAATGCTGGCGATTACCTATATACGACCCCATAGACAAGCTCCTTTACCAGCTTAAAGATTCCATGTATGAAGCCGAAAGCTTAGTAAATGAATTGGAATATGAAAGATTGAAAAATAAAGTCGAAAAGGGCTTCCCAGGTATTAGTAAAATTTTGACTAACTGGATGAGAGATTTTCTGACCAAAGTAAAAGGGGTTCATGATAGACTTAATAAAGTCTATAAAGAAATGAAAGAAGTTTGTGACCGTCATGGTATACCAGAAAATCCCAACCAATTTAGCCAAACTGCAAGACCGATTACAAGCACATTTCTTGATATATCTTATGTGTGGGGACGTGATAAAGAGTTAAAGGAAGTGATCCGTTTAATGGGAGTTCCCAATGGTGGATCTGGTAAAAGGAAGAGAGCGGAAGGAGTGAGCAAGCGTAACTCAGATGTTGGGGAGAGTAGCAGCAAAATGGATGAGAAGCATAATTTGTCAGTTTTATCTATAGTAGGCATGGGAGGCGTCGGGAAAACTACCCTTGCTCAAAAGGTTTGCAATGATAAAAGTGTAACGTTGTACTTCGATCTAATTATGTGGGTTTGTGTCTCTGATAATTTTGATTTGGTGAGGTTAACTAAAGAAATAATTGAGCAAGCTACTAAAAAGGAGTGCAATCTTACTAATTTAAATGCCATGCAATTGGTTTTAGAAGAGACATTAAAATCCAAGAAATTTTTGCTAGTTCTTGATGATGTTTGGAGCAAGGACTGGCAACGTGTTTTGGCACCAATGAAAGAAGCATCTGAGGGAAGTGTAGTGCTGGTGACAACTAGGTCTCCTGAATGTGTGGAAATTTCAGGCGGGAGTATTAGTTTGGAGGGTTTAGAAGAGCATATTTACTGGGAGTTCTTTAAGAGCTGTGCATTTGATGTTAAAAATAACAGCACCTAACCGGAAGGCCCAGGCCCAAAATTATATATCTAAAATTTTCTAGAAGCAACTTGAAGAAATATGTACAATAGAGAGTGATCTAGAAAAATACCAAACCAACTATTGCAATGTCGGTGGAATTAATTCGTAGAATCCAGAAATTTCCACAGCCGACATAGCAAGAGTATAAATTGAGTATAGATATCCATTTGCTAGGTGTGAGGGAAAATATATGAATGCTTTGTACTCCAATCACTTGTACTCTTCTAAGTATTAAAAAAGAAATTTAGAAGTATACTCCTCTCTTCATTCAATTCCACAGTCCGAGTTTAATTTCTAACATTTGATATCAGAGCTCCAGGTTCGAGTATCAAGTTAGCGAAGTAGACAAGGGTGTTCGTATAATATAAGAAGCATCCTAAGACGATGTCTTCCGGTATTGACGTAACTATGGCGCAATCGATGGTTCCTGTATTTATGGGAGAAAATTATGCCATGTGGAAGATCAAGATGCGGACGCTGCTACTCTCGCAGGGATTGTGGGATGTCGTCGAACAAGGTTTTACGGCGCCAACAGGAGAATTGACACGGGAGCAAAAACAACAACAAATGAAGGATGCCAAGGCCCTGTTTCTAATTCAACAGGGTGTTGTCGAAAGTCTATTTCCACGAATAAGTGAAGCAACTACATCTAAGAAGGCATGGGAGACTTTGAGAGAGGAGTTTGAAGGCTCCGAGAAGGTGAAAGCAGTGAAGTTGCAAACGCTAAGAAGACAATTCCAAAACCTCCAAATGAAGGAGTCGGAGAAGATCAAGGAGTACTTCTCGCGAGTCGTCGAAATTGTCAACCAGATGCGGACGTATGGAGAAGACATCTCCGATCAGAAGGTAGTCGAGAAAATTTTAATTAGCCTCACTGACAAGTACGACTACATTGTTACTGCTATAGAAGAATCGAAAGATCTATCAACACTTTCGATTCAACAACTGATGGGTTCCTTGGAGTCGCATGAAGAGAGAAAGCTCCAACGCGAAGCAAATTTGGTAGAAGATGCATTCCACTCCAAGCTGAGCTTCAAACCTCGATATAACCCCACGAGTCAATGAAATATCCAAGAAGAAGAGAGACAAGATGCAGACAAGCAATCGTCGCAAAAGGAGAAAGCATCAGGTTCGAGTTATTCAAATTTATGGTGCGATATACACAAAAGGTCGAACCATAGTACATCTGAATGTTGGTCAACAAAGAGATGCAACAAATGCAAGAAGATCGGCCACATAGCACGAATATGCAGATCAAGAATTAACGACCGAGCAAACTTCATAGAAGAAAATGAGAGTCATGAAAGTATCTTCTATGCATGCCATGCTGCAAATGAAGAAAAGGGCGACACATGGTTCCTTGACAGTGGTTGCACAAATCACATGACCGGAAACCGTGAATTATTTCACCACATCGACACTTCGTATGAGACAAAGGTACGCATGGGAAATGGCTCAATTGTTCAAGCAAAAGGAAAAGGAAGTATTGCCGTACAAACTAAGATAGGTACAAAATTTATCCAAGATGTACTATTGGTTCCGGACCTTAAACAAAATTTGCTGAGCGTGGGGCAATTAGTGCAAAATGGGTACGCAATTTATTTTGAAGATGGAGGTTGCAAAATTTTCGACCGAAGAAATAAAAATCAAATGATAGCAAGAATACAAATGGAGAAGTCTAGAAGCTTCCCACTCCACATAAGCTACGCTCCGCATTTGGCACTAAGAAATAAGATGATCGAGGCACGAGAGAAAGGTGATACACAACGCCAAGACAGGTCAAGTTCAAGCACTACTTCAAGTCTAGGATCAAACCCGAGTGCTAGTCGAAGTGCTAAAGAAGTGACTACGATATCAGAGTCATTCCCCAAGCAAGTAAGATTTTTACCCAAAATTTACGAGTCATCCAATTTCTCAATAGTTGAACCTCAAAGCTTTGAAAAAGCCGAGAAGCATGGTAATTTTAAGAAGGCCATGGAGGACAAAATCCACATGATTGAGAAGAACAACACTCGGAAGCTTGTAGATCAACCAAAAGATCGTGAAGTCATTGGTGATGAATGGATCTACAAGATGAAGTTAAACCCCAACGGCTCATTTGAAAATCATAAATCCAGATTGATGACAAAAGGCTTCATACAAAAATCCGACATCAACTATTGGGAGACCTATGTTCCGATGAGAAGGCTAGAAGTTCAAAAGAAGTGGCGATCATATCAACATGCAGTTAAATCGACATTTCAGGATACGAAATTTCAAATCAAGGGGGAGAGTATGGCGGATACGAAAAAATCGATCTTGGCATATCAAAATTTAGAGAGGATCCAGTTGGTGCTGAGGGGGAGTGTTAAAAATAACAGCACCTAACCGGAAGGCCCAGGCCCAAAATTATATATCTAAAATTTTCTAGAAGCAACTTGAAGAAATATGTACAATAGAGAGTGATCTAGAAAAATACCAAACCAACTATTGCAATGTCGGTGGAATTAATTCGTAGAATCCAGAAATTTCCACAGCCGACATAGCAAGAGTATAAATTGAGTATAGATATCCATTTGCTAGGTGTGAGGGAAAATATATGAATGCTTTGTACTCCAATCACTTGTACTCTTCTAAGTATTAAAAAAGAAATTTAGAAGTATACTCCTCTCTTCATTCAATTCCACAGTCCGAGTTTAATTTCTAACATTTGATCCGGTTGCAGAATCAAACAATATTAATCCAGAATTGGAGGTTATTGGTAAGGAAATTTGTAAAAGGCTAAAAGGATCTCCGCTTGCTGCCAAAACAATCGGAGGTCTTTTGAGAACAAATTTAAATGTTGGACACTGGATGCGTATCAAAGACAGTAAAATGTGGGAATTTCAAACAGAGGAACATCATATACTTCCCGTACTTCAATTGAGCTATCAATATTTACCCACTTATCTGAAAAAATGTTTCTCCTTTTGCTCACTCTATCCCAAGGATTTTAAATTCACCCAATCTGAGTTAACAGAGTTTTGGATCATGCAAGGTTTTATCGGACCTCTAGATAACGACAAAGAATTGAGAACTCTGGCTAACGGTTACTTTGCTGACCTTGCAAGGAGAGCATTTTTCCAGAGACTTGGACCTGGCACGGACTCTGGATATGTGATTCATGATCTGATGCATGATGTGTGCCTATCTATAACAAAAGATGAGTGCTTTTGCCTAGAAAATGAGCAATCTGAACAGAAAGTCTCTCTGGATATTCGTCATGTATCAGTATTTCAAAAGAAAGTACTCCTGAAGGAGCCAAAGGAGTTGTGTAAATATAAGAAATTGCTCTCTCTAAAGGTAGGTCCCAACAGTTGTTGCATTACTGGACTAGAAACCTGGTGCAATGTGCTTAAAAATATTCGATCATTATCTCTTGCAATCAACAAGAAGCTACCCGAAAACATTGGAAACCTAAAGCATCTCAAGTTTTTGGATATTTCTGGTACAAATGTTGAAACATTGCCGGAGTCATTTTGTAACCTTTACAACCTCCAGTATCTAAACATGAGGGGCTGCTCACAGATTAAATGCTTTCCTGAGGGATTTAACAAATTGGTTAATTTACAACTTTTCTATTTACCTTTTGAAATGGTCTCCTTGGTAGAACGTTTTGATAATATTATCAAAGCAATTGTTCTTTACAATCTGAACCTTTTCTTGCAAGGTAATAAGAAAATTGAGATTTTAAAGAACATTTGTAAACTCAGTGGATCTCTTTGTATAGGTGGTCTTGAGTACGTTCCCAGCAAAGAAGCTGCTCAAAAAGCTCAACTGAACGAAAAACCATTCATTAACCGTTTGGAATTGAGATGGACGTATAATGGTGACGATGGAGAACACGATAATGAGGTACTTGACGGTTTATGTCCCCATCATAATCTCAAAGAGTTGAAAATCGATGGTTATAGAGGTAGAAATTTATCACCCAGTTGGTTGAAGGAAGAGTTTTTGCCAAATTTAACAGAAGTTGAGTTTAGTTGGTGTAGGTTCTCAACTATCTCTCACCTCCCTCGTTTCATCACTAAATTAGTCATTAAGTTTTGCTCCCAACTAGAAAATCTTCAGAATTTGTTGGAGCCAAACCACCTGCCAGCGCTAAAGCATATTGGGGTATATGGGTGCGATAATCTGGAATCACTGTCAGTAGAATCATTTGGAGGATTTGAATTTCTTGAGCAGCTGACAATTAGCAACTGCCCCAAGCTTAGAAGCCCAAATGCTATGGTCTTACCACCCTCTGTCAAGTTTCTCCAACTGGGAAATTGTGGTGACCTTGAAAAGTCAATTCCCAGTTGCTTGCAAAACCTCACTTCCCTTGAAACTTTGATGATATATGGTTTTCAACATTTGGTATCTATCCCAGCTGAGGTCACCAGCAATCTTAAATCTCTATCACAGCTGGATTTGAGGAACTGTGACAATTTACAGTCAGTAGGGGGGCTCCAGCTTCTTGCATCTCTACAGGAAGTGTATATTGGGAATTGTCCTAAGCTTGATGAGACTAGAGGTCGAGATATAAATGGAAAACTGCCATCAGGTAATTACATATTTTACAGGAGATATGAACAACTCTTTTCATTGGTGAAAGAAGAATTAAGTATATATTGATTTTTTTAAAAGTGATTTTATTTACATTGATTAATTTCAAAAGCAGAGGCACCTTGTTTTCATGTGACCTTGTGCAGAGACAGACTAACTCATTTTCCTTCAAATATAACTCAACTTAATATTTATCGCACAGTCTATTGTTCATTTTCTTTTATTTTTTGGTGTTTACTTTCCGAACTTGTTAAGATTTTATACAACTTTATGTTCCAATAGAATATTAAGGGAAAAACTAAAATTTTCATGCAAGAATGATGTAATTGTATATCCAACTTTTAACTTCATTATGATGTCCTTTTTTTTAATATTGCATTTCTCAATATTGCAGAGCTGCTGAAAGATAGGAAAAGGACAAGGAAGGGCCAGAAAATGACTTTAGCTCTAGAATGATAATTTAACAGGTATTCAGTTCTCTAGAGTATCCATCTAATTGAAAATCTATGAGACATTATGATCTTCGGAGTATATGCGAATTTAATTTCTTTAACGACAGGAAAATAGAAAATGGTGTATAATTAACATCTTAATAATTGAGAAATGAAAATTTGAAGTCAACTACATTTATAGATATATAACTTGTTATTTGTGCAACTGAGGTATGCACCTAGTAATTAGTAAGCACACATCAGTTAGAAACTAATCGGATATGATGTGCAATGTTATATCAGAATATATTTGATATACATGATGTGCTAATAATGAAACCTCTTTTTATTAATTCATTTCAGATTTGATGTTCTTCCTCTTTTATGGTGCATACGCTGCAGATTTATGGCCTCTTGATTCATCAAAATAAGTTGGTTAAAGCATTACAAGCTTATTTGTGTTTCAATATGCATGGACTTGTTTGTGTGTTTGTGTGAGTGTGTGTTTGCCCGTGAGTGTTATCACACTTTTACTTGAGCATTATTTTTTATTATGTACTCTTGGATGTATTCCATTTGTTTTGGTACTGCTGCTTTCGTTTTCTTTTCTTTTCTTGGGGATTGTCGTAAATTGTAATAAGTAAGACATCATGATTTTATTTCAAGGACTTCAACTTTATTTTTATATGTTTATCACCATTTTGTATCTGCTTATCAATAATTAAATTCATTTTTTTCTTAAAAGAAGAAGATTGTATCAGTAACTTATCCTTCACTTGTATACAAACGGAGATATAGGTAATGACATATTCCGCATTTTTCCCATGTATGTATAAGAAAGTTCGATATTGCGGTTATCCAAGCAGGACATGATTAATCTGTTGTTGAGTAACTCGTTTTGGTATGATTTCGGAATAGTTTGAAATAGTTTCTCAGCACGAGCAAAGCCGTGGCATTTACTGGTAATTTCCAGGAGGTAAGAGTAGTCATGCTCTGTTACCTTGTAAGACCTCTCTCTCATCACCCATTCCATCAGTGGTGCAGGAAGCGAGAAAAGATGCTCCTCCAATCCTTGCAATGTTGATTCTTGTTTGAGTGATTATTAATCTTAGAAGGGATTCCATTTCTCTTTCTCTGGAGCAATCTGTCGAGCAGTTGGTGTGTAATAGAGGAAGAGAGAACAAGGGTAGAACGGTATATCATATTTTATAAATTGGAAGTAAGAGGACATGGAATTCATATCACCTGTGGTAATATTCGGACCGTCCGATCTGCTTTTACACGAATATTAGAGGGACGCATTCAGTTCGGACAGTCCGGATCTAAACTCAAATATTCTGTTAACTCGTCTCAGGGGATGCGGTCTTGAGTTCATGGGCCAAATGCCCAATAACGGCCCAATAATAGTCTCAAAGCAAAGAGTCCAGATAAGAATGTATCCTTTGTCCCAACGTTTTCTTTATTTTTGTAGAGAGAAAACATGTTTCATTAGAATAGAAACTGATAGGTGAAAAGCCCAATAACGGCTCAATGATAGTATGGATAACAAATAACATGTGATTATATATTTATGAATTGGTACAAATTGGATGATGAGAAGATGAGAGCAAGCAAGAGCACATTTCAAATATTTTGCTAGTTAAGATAAGGTTCAGAGTTCAGACCCGTTAATGAAAATGCAGATATCCCATCTTAATTTTGCTATCAACCACTTAGAAGCTAAATAGTAAAAAAAATATTATTATATTTTTACTGGTAATATATATGAACTTGTGTGTCCCAGTCTCAGCCCTGTTTGAGATTTCAGGCCGGGTCCACTCGGATGGCAATTTGATTGGGTGCTGGGCTCAGTTTTTAGTCGGTTGTAATGGTAAAGATATTGCCAGAGGAGGTTTTCCTTCATGCAGCACACGAGTCATATGCAGTGCTGTTTTGATGCTATTGTATGTGGGTGCATAAAGCAAAACCAGCTCTGTCAATATCTTTACCCAATTGGAGGTTGATTGGGGTAATCACTGGAGGTATCAGGTCGGGTTAGACTTTACTGGCACTAAACACATCTGGTTGAAAAAGAAAGAGCCTAATGGAAGCTCACTGTTATCAGATCATTACATTTACCATTGCCTTTGTTTACATTTTTTATTGATTTATTGATTTATTTATAATTTTTATATATTACTTTGACTTCATGCAGCAAACTAGAAATAATGTCAAAATAAATAAAAACATAATTGGCAGATTTTAATCACATGTAACCAAAACAGTAATATCTTCACTCAATTGGTCTCCTTGGCAGCATTTTATCGCATGTTCACCGATTTAATCCATTCTCAGCCACCCGAAACAGTTTGGTTTTTCTATATACAACTTCTCAATGCAGGATTTCCTCCCCATGTAAGACCTTTCAATCTTCTCATACATAGTTACTGTAATAATGGCAACATTAAGCATGCTCTTCAGTTGTTCGATGAAATTACAAACTGGAGGTTTTTAATACCTTGATTGGCGGCTATTGTATAATTGGAGATTTAATTTGGGTTATGAGTTAAGAGTTGTAACGAACAATGGTCAAGCATGAAATCCAGCCCAATGTTTTTACTTGTACGCTTTTGATCAAGGGTTTATGTAGATTTGGGAGGTTAATAAAAGCACGTCAACTGTTTACTGAAATGCTCCTTAGAGGGTAGGTTCCTAATGGGTAGGGGTTTTGTCCAAACGGCTTTGGACAAAGTCTTATCTAAAGTCTGACCTAAACCGTCCGATTTGCATTAAAATTAGTATAAACATTTAGATTCATGGAGCCATTTAAATTTATTAAGTTTTAAATATATTTGCACGAATCTTAATACAAATCGGACGTTTAAACTTGACTTTGGATAAGACTTTGTCCAAAGCCCTTTATCTGGAGATCTACCTCATCATCAACTATTTATCTGCACTTCTTTAGCGGTTTACATCACATGGTCTCTGCGATAGATACTAATTGTATATATTTTTTCTGAAGTAGTATGTAAAGTCACCTATATTTCATTAAGCAAAGAAAATTGATACATAATTATTATATTTATTGTATTTATAAGTGAAGAAAAATCAAAAAAGAGAGAAAAAAAAAAGAATACTAAAATATAAAAAAAAAGTTCTAATACATAAACAAAAGCTATTTCTGATACGTAGCCGTTTTGAGTTAAATGCTTGCATATAGATACTGATTACATATAATATAAATTAGCTATGTCATTAGAAAATAATTAACTGGCCACATGTTGTCAATTCGTGCCATGCACGTTATATATATACCCTTTCTTAGCGACATAGTCAAATGAAATATTATATTGGCATATTAGGTAAGACGGTTCGTGGCTTAGTGCGCTAAAATCGGGTTAATTAGTCTCATATTAATGTTTTCTCAAAAAAAATAAAAAAAATAGTCTGATATATATTGGTTGGACTTGGTATATGATCACAAGGTACACTATAATCTAATTAAGATGAAAATCAATTTTTTACTCCTATTTCATGACTGTGATTCGTGTCCACTCAAGTCTCCTAATTTATACATAAACATTGCTTTTGTACTACATTTATATCTATTAAATAATAATTTGTTGAGGAGGGTTCAAATGCCTCCATTATTTGTGTCTCCATCGTGCTTCCGTTTTTATAAAACTTTAATAACTCAAAATTTAAACTTAAAGGTCAAAATAAAACCATTGGATATGATCTATATCATTTTATCTATGCATGTGTAAAAAATTATGACATATCAACTTTGTTTTGGTTGCCATCAAGAGCTTGTAAAAACGTACTAATGTTGGTCCGTATTGTGCTCCACAGACTAACGTGGCATTTCTTGATGAACACAAGTTATCAATATTAAATTAATTAATTGATTGTTTTTCTCTTATTGGTCAATGCATCGAGTTGGGCATTGTAATTAATTAACAGGTTTGGGTAAGAACGAATCTTAATAAACTAAACAAGTTCTTTTCAAGAAATAATAATGGATCGAGTAGGCATTTTAATTAATAATTAACGGGGTTGGATGAGAACAAATCTTAATATGTTAAACAAGTTTTTTTTTTTTTTTTTAGTAAAGGTTGGAGGTCAAGCCACCCAACTATTTAAAATCCACATAGAATTATCTCTTTCGGGTTTCGAACGTGCAACTTCCCACATGAAGATCATTACCTTTGCCACTAGACCAAATGTTAGTTCTCTTAAACAAGTTCTTTTAAAGTTCTTCTTTTTTTGTTCAGTAAGACTGATCAATTATTAATTTTTCTTCGGCAAAGAACTGCTCCACTATTCATTTCTTTATTATTTGTTAGTCAATGATTGGAGTCTCCACCATACGTTTGTATCCTCTCAAAAAATAGATCGCCATACTCTTAATTAAAATCCCAAAGCCAAAAACCAATTATCCCCTCGGAAACGACGTATCACGGATGTATCTACGAGAAGCTGATTGGTTGGTTTGGTCTCGCATCCTGTAACCAATGGTATGTGTTTCTCTTGCTTTCCTAATTAAGTTACTTGGTAACAATTGTATTAGTTTTTATTTAGTGAACAATTAAATTATATCTTTTTATAGTGCTGTTTTTGCTAAATTAGTTTCCATAAATTTCATGCATGCTAGCTTCCTGGTTGAGGTAGAAGAACCTGGATCCGTATTGGGGATCCGATCTATTTTTTAATCGTTGCTTCTTTCTTATAATTCAAACTGACTTTGGATCGTTATAAATTATGTTAACTAGTTCTTATTATCGATTAGTTGACTGTTCGGAGATTAGATCTGTAGGATTTGATCACATAAATCATAGTATCCTAACCATATCTTTAAAAATTGGCCGATTCCGAGTTGACTCGACATAGTTAGAGCAGAATCCGCTGGAGGCAAGCTGATTTTTCCCGATTTGACTCGGCTGGGCGATTTTTGTACAGCAAACCGGTAAAATTGGGGCTGAATCGAAAAAATCGGCTGAATCGAATAAATTTATGAGCAAATGTTTAGATTTTTAAATATTAAAAAAAATTATTTATTTTATTTAATTTGTTGCAATTTTTTTTTGTTACTTGTATTCTTCAACGTATTTAATTTTGATATGTATGTATGTAACATTTGTATTTTTTTATGTAAAAATTAAGAGAATAAACACTAAAACAGTGTGATCTAGTTGTAATTCTATATAATACAGTTTTAAAAAAAAATAATGACATGCATTTTAAATTTATCTTTAATCAAACATATAATATTTTTATTTCTGTTTGTTTTTTTATACTATGTGAGAATTCATTATAGGCTACCTATTTAGTTTTAAATATTTCATATATTACATTAACGTATTATTTGAGTTTAATTTTTTGAGCTAACATAATTTTTCAGGAAATTAGTTATTTTAAAAAAAAATATTATTTTTTACTACAAGCAAACTTTTTTCTTCAAAAAGGAAGGTTTCCGCTCTGATTCGGCTGATTCCCACAGATTCACTCGATTTCGATTCGATGATCAACTTCACGATTCTAATTCCGATTTTGATTCTGATTTTCAGAATGATGATTCTAACATTCATTTTGTTGTGTTTCTTCCTTTCATCATCAAAAATAAAGGGAAAAAACTTGCACATCTCTGTTTTCCATCTCTGGTTGACAGGGAAAATCCCATTTTATTAACCTCCTTTTGTTAGAAAAGCAACTTCTTTTGCTTCAATTCATTGCAAAGAAGGTGCCGTGAACAAAGGAAAAAAAAATATTTTGCTTCTTATTTCGCTACTCGAATCCTTCCCTTGTGGTTGATAACTGTAACAGGGGAGAATGATCTTGTGGGATAAAGCACTCGAATTTTTGGTGTCAACCATTGGTCAATCTACTGTTGACTCTTGGCGTAATAGGAACAATGTTGATAGTTACCTCTTAGAACTTAGTGCGGCACTGCCTAAGGCACAGCTCCTAATTGAGAGAGCCGAATGCTGGCGACTACCTAAATACAACCCAATAGACAAGCATCTTTCCCTGCTAAAAGATTCTGTCTACGAAGCCGAAAGCATAGTTAACGAATTGCAATACCAAAGTTTGAAGCATAAAGTCGAAGAGAGCTTTCCAGTTACTCAAATTTTTCGGAACTGGATAGAGAACTGGATGAGAGATTTCCCGACCAAAGTAAAAGGGGTTCTTAATAGGCTTAATAACGTCTATACAGAAATGAAAGAAATCTGTGACAGTCGTGGTATACCAGAAAATCCCAACCAATTTAGCCAAACTGCTAGACCGATTACAAGCACATTTCTTGATATATCTAATGTGTGGGGGCGTGATAAAGAGTTCAACAAAGTGATCCATTTAATGGGAGTTCCCAGTTGTGGATCTGGTAAAAGTAAGACAGCGAAAAGAGTGAGCATGCGTAATTCAGATGTTGGGGAGAGTAGCAGCAGAATGGATAAGAAACATATTGTGTCAGTATTATCTATAGTAGGCATGGGAGGCGTCGGGAAAACTACCCTTGCTCAAATGGTTTGCAAGGATAAAAGTGTAGAGTCGTACTTCGATCTTATTATGTGGGTTTGTGTCTCTGATAATTTTGATTTGGTGAGGTTAACTAAAGAAATAATTGAGCAAGCTACTAAAAAGGAGTGCAATCTTACTAATTTAAATGCCATGCAATTGGTTTTAGAAGAGACATTAAAATCCAAGAAATTTTTGCTAGTTCTTGATGATGTTTGGAGCAAGGACTGGCAACGTGTTTTGGCACCAATGAAAGAAGCATCTGAGGGAAGTGTAGTGCTGGTGACAACTAGGTCTCCTGAATGTGTGGAAATTTCAGGTAGGAGTATAGGCTCCAGAGCTGTTATAAATTTGGAGGGTTTGGAAGAGCATATTTACTGGGAGTTCTTTAAGAGCTGTGCATTTGATCCGGTTGAAGAATCAAACAATATTAATCCAGAATTGGAGGTTATTGGTAAGGAAATTTGTAAAAGGCTAAAAGGATCTCCGCTTGCTGCCAAAACAATCGGAGGTCTTTTGAGAACAAATTTAAATGTTGGACACTGGATGCGTATCAAAGATAGTAAAATGTGGGAATTACAAAAAGAGGAACATGATATACTTCCCGTACTTCAATTAAGCTATCAATATTTACCCACTTATCTGAAAAAATGTTTCTCGTTTTGCTCACTCTATCCAAAGGATTTTAAATTCACCCAATCTGAGTTAACAGAGTTTTGGATCATGCAAGGTTTTATCGGACCTCTAGATAACGACAAAGAAATGAGAACTCTGGCTAACGGTTACTTTGCTGACCTTGCAAGGAGAGCATTTTTCCAGAGACGGGACTCTGGATATGTGATTCATGATCTGATGCATGATGTGTGCCTATCTATAACAAAAGATGAGTGCTTTTGCCTAGAAAATGGGCATTCTGAACAGAATGTCTCTCTTGAAATACGGCATGCATCAGTATTTCAAAAGAAAGTACTCCTGAAGGAGCAAAAGGAGTTGTGTAAATATAAGAAATTGCTCTCTCTAAAGGTAGTTCCTAACAGTTGTTGCATTACTGGAATAGAAACCTGGTGCAATGTGCTTAAAAATATTCGATCATTATCTCTTGCAAGATGCAAAATTAAGAAGCTACCCGAAAACATTGGAAACCTGAAGCATCTTCATTTTTTGGATATTTCTGGTACAAATTTTGAAACATTGCCAGAGTCATTTTGTAAGCTCTACAACCTCAAGTATCTAAACATGAAGTATTGCTCAAAGATTAAATGCTTTCCCAACGGATTCAACAATTTGGTTAATTTACAACTTTTCCATTTGCCTTTGGAAAAGGTCTCTTTGGTAGAACGTTTTGAAAATATTGTCAAAGCAATTTTGTTCGACAACATGTCCCTTTCCTTGCAAGGTAATGAGAAAATTGAGATTTTAAAGAACATTTGTGAACTCAGTGGATCTCTTTGTATATATGGTCTTGAGTACGTTCCCAGCAACGAAGCTGCTCAAAAAGCTCAACTGAACGAAAAACCATTCATTAACCGTTTGGAATTGAATTGGTCGCATGGTCGTGACGATGGAGAACACGATAATGAGGTACTTGAGGGTTTATGTCCCCATCATAATCTCAAAGAGTTGAAAATGGATGGTTATAGAGGTAGAAATTTATCACCCAGTTGGTTGAAGGAAGAGTTTTTGCCAAATTTAACAGAAGTTGTGTTTAGTTGGTGTAGGTTCTCAACTATCTCTCACCTCCCTTGTTTCATCACTAAATTAGTCATTCAGAATTGCTCCCAACTAGAAAATCTTCAGAATTTGTTGGAGCCAAACCACCTGCCAGCGCTAAAGCATAATCTGGATAATCTGGAATCACTGTCAGTAGAATCATTTGGAGGATTTGAAATTCATGAGCACCGGACAATTGGCAATTGCCCCAAGCTTAGAAGCCCAAATGCTATGGTCTTACCACCCTCTCTCAAGTTTCTCCGAGTGCAAAATTGTGGTGACCTTGAAAAGTCAATTCCCAGTTGCTTGAAAAACCTCAC
This sequence comes from Carex kokanica, assembly GCA_025461125.1. Lineage (NCBI taxonomy): Eukaryota > Viridiplantae > Streptophyta > Magnoliopsida > Poales > Cyperaceae > Carex > Carex kokanica. The sequence goes on along the minus strand of JAJGRX010000915.1, from coordinate 686,623 downwards.
TTCCCTTGAAACTTTGAATATATGGTCCTGCCAACAGTTGGTATCTATTCCAGCTGAGGTCGCAAGCAATCTTAAATCTCTATCAAAGCTGAATTTGTCCAACTGTGTCAACTTACGGTCGCTAGGGGGCCTCCAGTTTCTTGCATCTCTACAGGAAGTCGATATTGTGGGTTGTCCTAAACTTGATCAGACTAGAGGTCGAAATATAACTGGAAAAGTGCCATCAGGTAATAACATATTTTACAGGAGATTTGAACAACTCTTTTCATTGGTGAAAGAAGAATTAAGTATATATTGATTTTTTTAGAAGTGATTTTATTTACATTGATTAATTTCAAAAGCAGAGGCACCTTGTTTTCATGTGACCTTGTGCAGAGACAGTCTATTGTTCATTTTCTTTTCTTTTTTGGTGTTCACTTTCCAAACTTCTTAAGATTTTATACTACTTTATGTTCCAATAGAATATTATGGGAAAAACTAAAATTTTCACGCAAGAATGATGTAATTGTATATCCAACTTTTAACTTCATTATGGTGTCCTTTTTTTTTAATATTGCATTTCTCAATATTGCAGAACTGCTGAAAGATAGGAAAAGGACAAGGGCAGGCCAGAAATGACTTTAGCTCCAGAATGATAATTTAAGAGGTATTCAGTTCTCTAGAGTATCCATCTAATTCAAAATCTATGAGACATCATGATCTTTGGAGTATATGCGAATTAAATTTCTCTACCGACAGGAAAATAGAAAATGGTGTATAATTAACATCTTAATAATTGAGAAATGAAAATTTGAGCTAACTACATTTATAGATATATAACTTGTTATTTGTACAACTCAGGTATGCACCTAATACTTAGTAATTAAGCACACATCAGTTAGAAACTAATCGGATATGATGTGCAATGTTATAAGAGAATATATTTGATATACATGATGTGCTAGTAATGAAACCTCTTTTTATTAATTCATTTCAGATTTGATGTCCTTCGTCTTTCATGGTGCATACGCTGCAGATTTATGGCCTCTTGATTCATCAAAATAAGTTGGTTAAAACATTACAAGCTTATTTGTGTTTCAATATGCATGGAATTGTTTGTGTGTTTGTGTGACTGTGTGTGCGCCCGTGAGCGTTATCACACTTTTACTTGAGCATTATTTTTTATTATGTACTCTTGGATGCATTCCATTTGTTTTGGTACTACAGCTTTCGTTTTCTTTTCTTTTCTTGGGGATTGTCGCAAATTGTAACAAGTAAGACATCATGATTTTATTTCAAGGACTTCAACTTTATTTTTTTATGTTTATCATCATTATTGTATTTCTCTAGTTGTGCATATTGTGCACCATTTTGTATTTGCTTATCAATAATTAAATTCAATTTTTTCTTAAAAGAAGAAGATTGTATCAGTAACTTATCCTTCACTTATTTGTATGAATATCCAAGTATGCAGGCAACTGAGCTTTTAATGCCAAAACTTCATGTCCCCAATTTTAGTCAAAAAATTCATTCAATTGAAACACACAAAAACTACAAAACAATGATCTCTTTTTTATGAAAAATTTAAACCTCACTTGTGAACTAAGACATTTTGCAATGCACCATTTGAACCATACTATGGAATATGGATCCATATATTTATTTTTAAAGTGCAAACCGTCAATCCAAACGCTCAACATGATCTCCATATGAAATATATTTGTTGACGGACTGTACTTTTTTTAGAAATTATTTTATATTGTTTAGATAGGTAGATAATCACTACTTTTGGATGGTTGAGAATTAAAAATAATAAAAATATTCCAACAAATATAAAATTTTAGCACCAATCACTATTTATTTCTGAGTAGCAAGCTGCCTTTCCATGCAAACATTGCAAAGCTCTTGACTGTTTGAGATACCATGTAATTTAGGTACGCTGTGCTCTGTTTATTTATCTTTTCGTATTTATTTGAGAAATAATTAATGCACCCAGATGTGCTGCATACATAAAAGTTTATACTAAATGCATAAATTATTTATATCTGAATGTATAAGTGCTCATATAAAATATACAAAGTAATTATTTTTCTTTCTTTTTAAAATATAAGAAAGTTGAAGTTAAATATTTTATTGAATAAGTAAAAATGTAAATTGTAGAAACATGGACTGGTAAATTCCAGGAGGTATGAGTAACTCGTTTTGGTATGATTTCGGAATAGTTTGAAAGAGTTTCTCAGCACGAGCAAAGCCGTGGCATTTACTGGTAAATTCCAGGAGGTAAGAGTAGTCATGCTCTGTTACCTTCTATGGCCTCTCTCTCACAACCCATTCCATGAGTGGTGCAGGAAGCGAGAAAAGATGCTCCTCCATTCCTTGCAATGTTGATTCTTGTTTGAGTGATTATTAATCTTAGAAGTGATTCCATTTCTCTTTCTCTTTCTCTGGAGCAATCTGTCGAGCAGTTGGTGTGTATTAGAGGAAGAAAGAACAAGGGTAGAACGGTAATATCAATTTTATAAATTGGAAGTAAGAGGACATGGAATTCATATCACCTATGGTAATATCCGGACCGTCCGATCTGCTTTACACGAATATTAAAGGGGGTATTCAGTTCGGACAGTCCGGATCTAAATTCAAATATTCTTTTATCTCAGGGAATGCGATCGTGAGGTCATGGGCCAAATACCCAATAACGGCCTAATAATAGTCTCAAAGCAAAGAGTCCAAATAAGAATGTATAATTTGTCCCAACGTTTTTTTTTATTTTGTAGAGAGGAAACACGTTTCATTATAATTGAAGCTGATAGGTGAAAGAGCCCAATAACGGCCCAATAATAGTCTCAAAGCAAAAAGGCCCGAGTAAAAATGGATCATTATCTTGTAGAGCTCTATTAACATTTTTGTTACCTTTTTCTCTCGTAAAAGTTTTGTAGTGACGAGTAGAACTAGGGTGTTCTTACTGTGAATCAAGTGATAATTCTGTACCATTCAGATCAAGTGATTTTGCAAGTACATATTCATATGGAGATAATGTTAAACGGTTCAGATCGACCGTTTGGATTTTGAAAACTCAAATATTAAGCCGTAGCACGGAGGCCCTCAACCACCTCAATTCTTGATACAATTTTCTTTTTTTAAAAAAAACTTATGAATAAAATGGTGCAAAATATGAACAACTTCACAAATACAATAGTGATGATTAAGGATGTGGGGCATGATTGGGATACAAAATTAATGGGGACATTTTGAGCCCTCCTCATAAAACTATTAGATTTGAATTAGTTAATTATTTTATTATTATTATTTTATTATGTTAAAGTTGGCGGTGAGATCATCTAATTATTTAATTATTATAAGAGAGCTTTATTCGGATTTTACACCGGCTACCGCTTATATGGCAGACAATATTACCTTTGTCACTGTATCAAACATTGATTCTTAAATCAGATAATTAGTTGACAAGTAGAATACATATAGGATAAATTCATATGATCTTGCGGTACAAATTCTTGCATTTTCCTTCAAATATAACTCAACTTAATATTTATAGCACAGTCTATTGTTCATTTTATTTTCTTTTTGGGTGTTTAATAACTTCTCTTAGCTACAAATGACAGTACTTTCCGAACTTCTAACATAAAGATTTTCTACAGCTTTATGTTCCAATAGAATATTATGGGAAAAAAATAAAATTTTCCGCAAGAATTGATATAATTGTATATATATCCACCTTAAGATATATTGCTTCTTCTAACGTACTAATCCAATTCTAACTTCATTAAAATGCATTTTTGTTCTAATCTATAAGAGTTTATTCATATTTTAATATTTTCATCATATTTCAGAGTTACTGAAAGATAGGAAAAGGACAAGGAGGGCCTGAAAATGAGCTGCTAAAGACAGTACTGGCTTTAGCTTCAGAATGATAATTTAACAGGTATTCACTATTCAGTCATCTAGAGTATCCATCTAATTCAAAATGTATGAGACATTATGATCTCCGAAGTATATGAGAATTTAATTTTCTTTAATGATAGGAAGGTCAAAACTGGTGTATAACATCTTAGTAATTGAGAAATGAAAATTAGAAGCTAACTACATTTATATCGTACATAATAATCCCAACAAGAAGAACTATATAGATAGATATATAGCTTGTAATTTGTGCAACTCAGGCATTCATCTAGTATTTAGTAAGCACACATCGGTTCGAAAGTGATCGGATATGATGTGAAATGTTATATGAGAATATATATTATATACATGATGGGCTAATAATGAAACTTCTTTTTATTAATTCATTTCAGAGTTGATGTCCTTCTGTCTTTCATGGTGCATAAGCTGCAGATTTTTGGCCACTTGGTTCATCAAAATAAGTTCGTTTATTCTCTGCTTGAATATGTTTCAATGCTTGTTTGTGTGTTTGTGTAACTCTGTGTGCCTGTGATCGTTATCACACTTTTACTTGGGCGTTAATTTTTTATTATGTACGCTTGGACGTATTCAATTTGTTTTGGTACGGTACTGCTGTTTTCATTTGGTAATTTTATATAGTTCTGATCTGTTGGCACTTGGCAGTCAACAATTCTTAGTATTTCCACTTGGTGATGGTCATAAATTGTAATCCTTGAATTCAAGGACTTCAAACTTATTTTTATATTTTTATCATAATTGTTGTATTTCAGAAACAGAAGGAAAAATTGAAATCGGAATCGGAATCGGTCACTTGACAGTAGAATTGGAATCGGGTGAATCGGTAGGAATCGACTGAATCGGATCGGAAACTCGGATTTTTTTTGTCAGAAGTTTGTTTTGTACTAAAAAATAGAAAAAAAATTAATAAAAAATTAATTTATCAACATTTTATGTTTAGACAAATGATTGCACTCAAATAATTTAAAAATACAAGCATTACAACTAAAAACACTCTTTTTCTGCCAGAAACTATGTCGAGATGGCTAGATCACTTCGTCATTATTTGTATTAATAGAAAGGGGGTATTTTTTACCTGTATATTAAGTAATGAGAAATTAATAATTAACAAAAGTAACAACAAAGAAGAAAAATACTAACACGATTTTTTTTCTCAAAGAATAACTGATTGTTTTAATTAAATTAGATGCAGGTCAACCATGATTAAAACGTAAACTTTAGATTCTAGTACAAAGCTCAATTCGTGATTGAATTGAATGTGGGACCCGCATGGTATTGAATTTTTGGACTTTGAAAATGAAGATAAAAATATGAAGCCTATCATGAAAAATAAAACAAAAAAACATTTTAACACTACTAAAAAAAAAAATATTAAACATAAGGTGAGTTCTCTGCACAGTAACATGCATGATTAGTAATTAATATGGTGGGGAACAGTGGTCTGTATTTTGCTCAACAGACGAACGTGACTGACTTCTCTTGATGAACTATTAAATTATTTATTACTTGTCGTTTTCTTATTTGTTCAATGGATCAAGTGGGCATTTTAATTAATTAAGAGGTATGGATAAGAACGAATCTTAATAAACTAAACAAGTTCTTTACAGAAGTAGAAGTGCTTATCTTGACCGGAAGAACTAATTAACTAGTACAGGAATGATGGATTGCCAAGGCCGCCACAACAAGGTATGTCACTCAGAGAGGGGTTGCATATATTGCAAACTGTGGCACCTACACTAGCGCAATCTATAGTTCTAACAGATGATGAGGATTCTATCTTGTGGAAATGGTCAGCTGATGGATTGTACTCGGCTAACTCATTTTATAATATCATGTTAATTTGGAGGTGCAATGGTTAGGTGGAACTATATGGTTGGTTTGGTTTCCTGCAAGCTTGCCATTTGCCCACCTTTGTGGTCACGTCGCTCCCACCAAGAGAACGACTTGCTTGAAGGATTCCTTGTTTGCTGCAAATAATGAGACAGAATTTAGAGAAAAGAACTTCAGCATCTGTAAAATGTTGTGTATTAGGTGTATAGGTATAGTCTTGTATTGTTTTGAATTTGTATATTACATTTGTGCAAGATAATGCATCTTCACCTCATGCTGAGTTGTAAACGTTTTTTTTTTTTTTTTTTCAATTTTCAATTTTTCTTCTTTTTTATCTGATGAGTCATAAAAACGACATAGGATATCAGAACAGTGGAGACAGGAGATAAGAACAGTTAGTGCACTAGAGATGGGGCCCCTAAAATCATAACTGAATATATGTTCAAGAAAGGAGGGTCCCAATTCTAGAGGCCCATTGACTAATAAGTTCACTATTTTTCTAGGAAGGTAATATGCAAGCTCCTTGTGCTGGGCATCGTGGAAAGAGAGTGTGAGAGAAGGATACAGAGAAAATGAAACCGTTTCAAATGAAAAAGAGAGGGTCACGGGGTCAAAGAAAAATAAAAAAATAATAAGCTAGTTTAATGACGCGCGTGATATTAAAATAAAAGGAATTGCAGGACACACTGACTGAAGATGCTCTTATAAATTAAGTCCGCCTTTTTTGTCTTTTCAGTAAGACTCATCAATTAATAATTTTTCTTTGATAAAGTACTGCTCCACTATTCATGTCGTCATTATTAGGTAGTCATTGGAGTCTCAACCAAAGATCTGTATCCTCTCAAAAAATAAATCGACATTCTCTCAATTAAAATCCCAAAGCCAAAAACCAATTATCCCCTCCGAAACCAAGTATCTACACGAAGCTTCTTAGTTGGTTTGGTCTCGCCTCCTGTAACCAATTGTATGTGTTTCTCTTGTTTTCCCAATTAAGTTACTTGGTAACAATTATATTAGTTTTTATTTAGTGAACAATTAAATTATATCTATTTTTAGTTCTGTTTCTGCTTAATTGGTTTCCATAAATATCATGCTTCGTGATTGAGTTACAAGAACTTGGATCTGATTTGGGGCTTCGATTTCTTTTGATTTGGAGATTAGATCTGTAGGATTTTATCACATAAATCGTAGTATCCTAACCATGTCCTGGAAAATTGGCCAATTCTTAGTAGACATGGATGAGTTGGAGCGAAATCGGAGGGAGGTGAGCCGATTTTTCCGGAGTTGATGCTGTTGGGTGAGTTATGTACAAAAATGTGGTAAAATTGGGGTGAATCCAAACAATCGGCTGAATTATGTATCGATTTTGACCGATTTATCACATATTTGGCCGATTTTGGTGATATAATGGTTAGAGTCATCTCAATTTTAATGTTATTTAACCTTTTAATGTAAACTGGGTCATTGGCCCCATGGTGTTAGAGAACTTGCTAATCAAATTAACCTTAAAAAATAGATCATGGATTGCGCTAATTAAAAAATAAAATTATGAGCAAATGGCTAGTTTTTTTATATAAAAAAAATCAATTATTTTATTTATAAAATAAAGGTTCTTTTTTGTTGCAATAAAACAATGCTAATTGTATTCTCCAACGTATATAATTTTATATGTATGTAACATTTCTAATTTTCTGTAAAAAATAAGATAATAAACAAATGTGATCAAGTTGTACATTTTAATATGGAGATCATGTTGAATAGTTCAGATCAACTGTTTGGATTTTGAAATCACAAAAATGACTTGCAAAATATGGTGTCAAGATGTGTCACCTTAAAATGGTGTAATCGGATCCCTCCTCTTTATAATCTAGTTTGAAAAAAAATATTGATATGCATTTGAAATTTATCTTTAATCAAATATGTAATATTTTATTTATGTTTTCTTTTTTATAATCTATGTGAGAATCCATTATAGGCTACCTGTTTAGTTTTAAATGTTTGAATTTATTATTTTAATGGATTATTTGAGTTTAATTTTTTGAGCTAACATAATTTTTCAACAAATGATTTTTTACAAAAAAAATCTCTATTTTTTAGTACAAAGAAGCCTTTTTTTTATAAGAAAAATCCGAGTTTCCGATCTGATTCGACCAATTACCAGCGATACACCCAATTATGATTCCATGATCAACTTATAGATTCCGATTCACCCAATTCTAATTCCATGATCAACTTATAGATTCCGATTCCGATTCTGATTATCAAAACGATGATCCTAACTTTCATTCTGTTGTGTTACTTCCTTTCACCATAAAAAAATAAAGGGAAAAAGCTTGCACATCTCTGCTTTTCCTCTTCGTTTGACAGTGAAAATCCCATTTTATTCCTCCTTTTGTTATCAAAGCAACTTGTTTTGCTTCCATTCATTGCAAAGAAGGTGGAGATAACAAAAAAAATATTTTGCTTCTTATTTCGCTACTTATCTAATCCGTCCATTCGTTGATAACCATAACAGGGGAGAATGATCTTGTGGGAGAAGGCACTCGATTTTTTGGTGTCAACCATTGGCCAATCTGTTGTTGATACTTGGCGTAGTAGCAATGATGTTGATAGTCACCTCGCAGAACTTCGTGCAGCACTGCCTGAGGCACAGCGCCTAATCGAGAGATCCGAATGCTGGCGATTACCTATATACGACCCCATAGACAAGCTCCTTTACCAGCTTAAAGATTCCATGTATGAAGCCGAAAGCTTAGTAGATGAATTGGAATACGAAAGATTGAAAAATAAAACTGAAAAGAGCTTCCCAGGTATTAGTAAAATTTTGACTAACTGGATGAGAGATTTCCCGACCAAAGTAAAAGGGGTTCATGATAGGCTTAATAAAGTCTATAATGAAATGAAAGAAGTTTGTGACCGTCATGGTATACCAGAAAATCCCAACCAATTTAGCCAAACTGCTAGACCGCCTACAAGCACATTTCTTGATATATCTAATGTGTGGGGGCGTGATAAAGAGTTCAACGAAGTGATCTGTTTCATGGGAGTTCCCAATTGTGGATCTGGTAAAAGGAAGAGAGCGAAAGGAGTGAGCATGCGTAATTCAGATGTTGGGGAGAGTAGCAGCAGAATGGATAAGAAACAGAATGTGTCAGTATTATCTATAGTAGGCATGGGAGGCGTCGGGAAAACTACCCTTGCTCAAAAGGTTTGCAATGAAAAAAGAGTAAAGTCGTACTTCGATCTAATTATGTGGGTTTGTGTCTCTGATAATTTTGATTTGGTGAGGTTAACTAAAGAAATAATTGAGCAAGCTACTAAAAAGGAGTGCAATCTTACTAATTTAAATGCCATGCAATTGGTTTTAGAAGAGACATTAAAATCCAAGAAATTTTTGCTAGTTCTTGATGATGTTTGGAGCAAGAAATGGCAACGTGTTTTGGCACCAATTAAAGAAGCATCTGAGGGAAGTGTAGTGCTGGTGACAACTAGGGATCCTGAATGTGTGGAAATTTCAGGCGGAAGTATTAATTTGGAGGGTTTAGAAGAGCATATTTACTGGGAGTTCTTTAAGAGCTGTGCATTTGATCCGGTTGCAGAATCAAACAATATTAATCCAGAATTGGAGGTTATTGGTAAGCAAATTTGTAAAAGGCTAAAAGGATCTCCGCTTGCTGCCAAAACAATCGGAGGTCTTTTGAGAACAAATTTAAATGTTGAACACTGGATGCGTATCAAAGACAGTAAAATGTGGGAATTTCAAACAGAGGAACATCATATACTTCCCGTACTTCAATTGAGCTATCAATATTTACCCCCTTATCTGAAAAAATGTTTCTCATTTTGCTCACTCTATCCAAAGGATTTTAAATTCTCCCAATATGAGTTAACAGAGTTTTGGATCATGCAAGGTTTTATCGGACCTCTAGATAACGACAAAGAATTGAGAACTCTGGCTAACGGTTACTTTGCTGACCTTGCAAGGAGAGCATTTTTCCAGAGACTTGGACCTGGCAGGGACTCTGGATATGTGATTCATGATCTGATGCATGATGTGTGCCTATCTGTAACAAAAGATGAGTGCTTTTGCCTAGAAAATGGGCACTCTGAACAGAATGTCTCTCTTGAAATACGGCATGCATCAGTATTTCAAAAGAAAGTACTCCTGAAGGAGCAAAAGGAGTTGTGTAAATATAAGAAATTGCTCTCTCTAATGGTAGGTCCTTGCAGTTATTGCATTAGTGGAATAAAAACCTGGTGCAATGTGCTTACAAATATTCGATCATTATCTCTTGCAAGATGCAAAATTCAGAAGCTACCCGAAAACATTGGGAACCTAAAGCATCTTCAGTTTTTGGATATTTGTGGTACAAATATTGAAACATTGCCGGAGTCATTTTGTAAGCTCTACAACCTCAAGTATCTAAACATGAAGTATTGCTCAAAGATTAAATGCTTTCCCAACGGATTCAACAATTTGGTTAATTTACAACTTTTCTATTTGCCTTTGGAAAAGGTCTCCTTGGTAGAACGTTTTGAAAATATTGTCAAAGCAATTTTGCTCGACAACCTGTACCTTTTCTTGCAAGGTAATAAGAAAATTGAGATTTTAAAGAACATTTGTTCCCAGCAAAGAAGCTGCTCAAAAAGCTCAACTGAACGAAAAACCATTCATTAACCGTTTGGAATTGGGATGGACGTATAATCGTGACGATGGAGAACACGATAATGAGGTACTTGACGGTTTATGTCCCCATCATAATCTCAAAGAGTTGAAAATCGCTGCTCATACAGGTAGAAATTTATCACCCAGTTGGTTGAAGGAAGAGTTTTTGCCAAATTTAACAGCAGTTGAGTTTACATTTTGTATGTTCTTAACTATCTCACACCTCCCTTGTTTCATCACTAAATTAGTCATTGATTTTTGCTCCCAACTAGAAAATCTTCAGAATTTGTTGGAGCCAAACCACCTGCCAGCGCTAAAGCATATTGAGGTACATTGCTGCCATAATCTGGAATCACTGTCAGTAGAATCATTTGGAGGATTTGAATTTCTTGAGCAGCTGACAATTAGCAACTGCCCCAAGCTTAGAAGCCCAAATGCTATGGTCTTACCACCCTCTGTCAAGTTTCTCGAACTGGGAAATTGTGGTGACCTTGAAAAGTCAATTCCCAGTTGCTTGCAAAACCTCACTTCCCTTGAAACTTTGATGATACGTTCTTGCCAACATTTGGTATCTATTCCTTCTGAGGTCACAAGGAATCTTAAATCTCTATCAAAGCTGGTTTTGTATGGCTGTGACAATTTACAGTCCCTAGGGGGGCTCCAGTTTCTTGCATCTCTACAGGAAGTCCATATAAGGGATTGTCCTAAGCTTGATGAGACTAGAGGTCAAGATATAAAAGGAAAAGTGCCATCAGGTAATCACATATTTTACAGGAGATATGAACAACTCTTTTCATTGGTGAAAGAAGAATTAAGTATATATTGATTTTTTTAAAAGTGATTTTATTTACATTGATTAATTTCAAAAGCAGAGGCACCTTGTTTTGATGTGACCTTGTGCAGAGACAGACTAACTCATTTTCCTTCAAATATAACTCAACTTAATATTTATCGCACAGTCTATTGTTCATTTTCTTTTATTTTTTGGTGTTTACTTTCCGAATTTGTTAAGATTTTATACAACTTTATGTTCCAATAGAATATTAAGATAAAAACTAAGATTTTCACGCAAGAATGATGTAATTGTATATCCAACTTTTAACTTCATTATGATGTCCTTTTCTTTTAATATTGCATTTCTCAATATTGCAGAGCTGCTGAAAGGAATTAAAAGGACAAGGAGGGCCAGAAAATGACTTTAGCTCCAGAGTGATAATTTAACAGGTATTCAGTTCTCTACAGTATCCATCTAATTCAAAATCTTTGAGACATTATATCTTCGGAGTATATGCGAATTTAATTTCTCTACCGACAAGAAAATAGAAAATTGTGTATAATTAACATCTTAATAATTGAGAAATGAAAATTTGAAGCTAACTACATTTATAGATATATAACTTGTTATTTGTGCAACTCAGGTATGCACCTAGTAATTAGTAAGCACACATCAGTTAGAAACTAATCGGATATGATGTGCAATGTTATATCAGAATATATTTGATATACATGATGTGCTAATAATGAAACCTCTTTTTATTAATTCATTTCAGATTTGATGTCCTTCCTCTTTTATGGTGCATACGCTGCAGATTTATGGCCTCTTGATTCATCAAAATAAGTTGGTTAAAGCATTACAAGCTTATTTGTGTTTCAATATGCATGGACTTGTTTGTGTGTTTGTGTGACTGTGTTTGTGCCCGTGAGCGTTATCACACTTTTACTTGAGCATTATTTTTTATTATGTACTCTTGGATGTATTCCATTTGTTTTGGTACTCTGCTTTGGTTTTGTTTTCTTTTTTTGGTAATTTTATATTGTTCTCTGTTGGCAGTCAACAATTCTTATTATAATTACCACTTGGGGATGGTCGTAAATTGTAATAAGTAAGACATCATGGTTTGAATTCAAGGACTTGAACTTTATTTTTATGTTTTTATCATCATTATTGTACTTATTTCTCTAGTTTTGCATATTGTACACAATTTTGCATCTGCTTGTCATGTATTAATAAGTTCATTTAAAAAAAAAAGATTGTATCAATAACTTATCCTTTACTTATTTGTATAAATAACCAAGTAAACATTTGAACAACCTTTAAAGTGCTCTCTAGCAACGATGCCGATCGCATCATTCTCTTGGTTTAAGGTTTCAATATATTTTCCCTTTTTTATTGTTATTATTGCATCCGTAACCCGATCCACTTTCAGATAACCCAGTGTCAAATGGCGGCAAGTAATTGCATTTGGTTTGCACCCATTTGCATCCATCTCCTTGCAAATATTAAGTGTTTTTTCTATGATCCCGTACCGGCGATAAACCGACAAGATTGAATTGAAATTGTTCATTTGATCTATCTTTTTAAACCTTCTCAATTTGGCCCAAATTTCCTCTGCATTAGAGACCAACCCAACTTTTCCAAACGCCTCTATTGCTAACAAGTGACTCCTTGGTACCACATGATGCAACTGCTGTACCGACTTCCAAGTTCGATCTAATTCTTTAACCTTGTTAAGACAACCATACAACATTATAAGAACATCCAACGAACCCAAATTATTTCTCGTTTTTACCCTTTCCAGGGCCTCAATAACTTTCCGCAACAGTGTAAAGCCGGGCCATGACATAGGCTTTAGCTAAAATGCAATAGGTGACCTCGTTCGGTTCTTCCTCGGCACTTAGCATTTCATCGAACACCTTCGACAATTCGTCTATTTCATCCAGCCTCAACGTCAGCATATTGTGTCCCAATCCATGTTGGACAGAGGTGGAGGTGGAGGTGGAGGATCCCATTGCAACAGTGAAGGTGGGAAAGTGGTGCATGAAGCGACAAAAGATGCTCCTCCATTCCTTGCTGTGTTCATTCTTATTCGGGTGTTTAGTAGTCTTAAAAGGGATTGCATTTCTCTTTCTCTTTCTCTTTCTCTTTCTCTTTCTCTGGAGCAATCTGTCGAACACCTGGTGTGCAATAGAGGAAGAAAGAACAATGGTAAAACGGTAATCATATTTTATAAATTAGAAGTAAGAGGATATGGACCGAGATTTTTATATATAAGAAAATAAATAAATAAAATATTAAAAATAAGAAACTGTTTACTAGAATTTTAAAAATAAGAAGGCCGCCACGCGGGATGGCATCCCTCCCAGAAAACGTCCCGTGAAAAAAAAAAAAAAAAAAAAAAACGGGACGGGACGCCATCCCAGAAAACGTCCCGTGAAAAGAAAAAAAAAAAAAACGGGACGGGACGCCTTCCCAGAAAACGTCCCGTGAAAAAAAAAAAAAAAAAAAAAAAGGACGGGACGCCATCCCAGAAAACGTCCCAGAAAAAAAAAAAAAATCAAAATCAAAATTTTTTTTTCTGCTGTGTTCAATCAGAAATCCAATGATTTTGATCAGATTCAAAATTCATTTTAGAGAAAATGGCTACATGGATTTTTGTGTTCTTTATATCAAAATAAAGGTATGAAAGTCTAGTTTTCAGATAATATAATTTCTCTATACAAAAATATTACAAATTGGTACAGTTTTAGCGATTAATTGACAGAGGTCAGAATTCAGAAAAACTGAAATTCCAGTGAGCAGTCCTATAATTTTGATCAGATTCAAAATTCATTTTAGAGAAAATGGCTACATGGATTTTTGTGTTCTTTATATCAAAATAAAGGTATAAAATTCTAGTTTCCAGATAATATAATTTCTCTATACAAAAATATTACAGATTAGTACAGTTTTAGCGATTAATTGACAGAGGTCAGAATTATTGGACTGCTCACTGAAATTTCAGCTTTTCTGAATTCTGACCTCTGTCAATTAATCGCTAAAACTGTACCAATATGTAATATTTTTGTATAGAGAAATTATATTATCTGAAAACTAGACTTTCATACCTTTATTTTGATATAAAGAACACAAAAATCCATGTAGCCATTTTCTCTAAAATGAATTTTGAATCTGATCAAAATTATAGGACTGCTCACTTGAATTTCAGCTTTTCTGAATTCTGACCTCTGTCAATTAATCGCTAAAACTGTACCAATCTGTAATATTTTTGTATAGAGAAATTATATTATCTGGAAACTAGACTTTCATACCTTTATTTTGATATAAAGAACACAAAAATCCATGTAGCCATTTTCTCTAAAATGAATTTTGAATCTGATCAAAATTATTGGATTTCTGATTGAACACAGCAGAAAAAAAAAAATTGATTTTTTTTTTTTTTTTTTTTTTTTACAGGACGTTTTCTGGGATGGCGTCCGGTCCCGTTTTTTTTTTTTTCACGGGACGTTTTCTGGGATGGCGTCCCTCAGGGACGCCATCCAGCGTGGCGGCCTTCTTATTTTTGAAATTCTGGTGAACAGTTTCTTATTTTTAATATTTTATTTATTTATTTTCTTATATATAAAAATCTCGGAGATATGGAATTCATATCACGTGAGGCAACAGAAATTTTGTTTTAATATCTGGCCCGTCCGATCTTTTTACACGTATATTAAAGGGATGCATTCAGTTCGGACGGTCAGGATCTAAATGCAAATATTCTGTTATCTGAGGGGATGTTTTCTTGAGTTCATGGGCCAAATGCCCAATAACGGCCCAATAATAGTCTGAAAGCAAAGTCCAAATAAGAATGTATTTATTTTGTAGAGAGAAAACACAAGTTTGATTAGAATAGAAGCCCAATAACGGCTCAATGATAGTCTGAAAGCAAAAAAGGCCCGAGTAAAAATGAATCATTTATCTTGTAAAAGATGAGGTCTATTGACAATTTTGTTACCTTTTTTTCTCTTGTAAAAGTTGAGTTCTAGTACGAATGCTTGAAATAGTATAAACTCTAATAGAAGACTATGCTAATATATATAAACACCTAGAGTTTCATGAGTAATGAGAAAATGACGTCTAGTTATGCATGCAAGTATAAACACCTGTTAGAATAATTGTTAACACTAACTAGTTAACAATTTAGTTCTTATATCTAAATAGTAAAGAATTTTAATCATAAGAACAATATACTTTAAACTGACACTCTGAAAACCATTATTTTTTTCAACACCAAAATTTAATGTTTTTAACACCTTGTTTGAATGAAGAGTAGAGGAAAGGAGGGAATGGAAAGAAAAGAAAAGTTTACTCCAATCGTGTTTGGTTGATAAAATTATATTGGAGGTGAAGGGTACAAAAGGTGAAAGGTTTAATCTTGCATAATTATAATTAATATAATCGATTTCTCTTCCGATTTGGGGTGTAACGGATGGAAATTAATGGATAACAAAATAACAGGTGATTAGTCATGAATTGGTGCAAATTGTATACTAAGAAGATGAGAGCAAGCAATAGCAAATTCAAAATATTTTGCTATTTTGGATCCGGTTCAGAGTTCAGACCCGTTAATGAAAATTTTCTGATATCCCATCTGGATTTTGCTACCAGCCTCTTAGAAAACTAGTAAATAGTAACTATATATTTTACTGGTAATATATATGAATTGCTACCAGCCTTGTTTGAGATTTCAGGCCAGGTCCTGTTGGAATAGCAATTTGATCATGTTTTTGGTCGGCATGTGCTCAGTTGCGAGCCAGTTGTAGTGGTAAAAATATTGACAGCTCAGTTTTTGCTTCATGCAGCGCACGAGTCAATTGCAACGCTGTTTTAACACTATTATCTGTGTGCTGCGTGAAGCAAAAACTATTTTGTAAATATCTTTACCCTTTGTAGGCTGATATGGGTCATCACTGGAGGTATCAGATTTTACTGGCACTTGACCCATGTGGATTGAAAAGAAATACCCTTATTGAAGCTCACTGTACTTTTGAGATCATTACATTTACCTTTCCCTTTGTTAACATTTATTATTAATTTTTTGTTTTATAATTTTTATATATTATTTTGACTTCATGCAGCGCACGGAAAATAAAGTCAAAATAAATAAACATATGACCATAGAAGAAAAAATCGGCCGAGTCGGACCGGAATCAGCCTTTGGCGATCCGATTTTGGACCGAGTTCCTCGGTGCGCGATTTTTCAGCGAAAAACTGGTTCAAATTGGCCGAATCAAGCGATTCTTTGTCAATTCTTCTACCGTGGAACGAATCTTGACGTTGATTCTTACGATTTGAAGCGATTTTTCACAAAAAACGAAGTGCTACGACCTCAAATCGGATTTGGGGGCGAAATCTGCAATTTTGACTTGGTCAAAATGCTAATTGGAGAAGAAGGGTTCTCGGATCGTGAAGGGCCCATCGTCAGAAGGAGATGGCCCGCCTGTCTGGTTTAACAAGAGAGAACGAAGTGCTCTTGAGTGGGGCCTATTCAGTCAGAGGGTTAAAGAGAAGATGGGGTCCGCTGGCAGAAAACGTAGAGGTTGGAATTCCAACTAGTTTCCTAGAAAATAAAAATGTTTATGTTGTGTAGTTTTGATCTTTTGTATTCTTGTTTGTTCTGTGAAAAGGGAAAGAAAAAAGGAATGGGAGGGACCATATGATTGGTGTCGTCTGCTGCTTACTAAATTGTTCTATTCTGAAATATTCTAAATTTTGGTGTTCGACCATTGTGATCCATGCCGGCCACTGGACCGTGATTTTTGTAGATAATTTATAAAATATCCTTCTTATAAAAACCATCAAACAAAATACTTCTCTTTAATATAAAATTATATTGGAAGCTCGAACGGAGGATTTATGATTATCAATATATAACTAAGAGCTTAATCCGTGTACTTACTGATTTCTCTTTTCGCTTGCAATTTTCGATTTCATTTTCACTTTCTGATTTCTGCGTGTTTTCTGTTTCTCATCTTCTTCCTGAAAAATCCCGTTTAATGGAGAAACGTAGGAAATTCATGAGGGCCCACCTGTAAGGTTTAGTAAGGAAGAGAGCACTGCGTTTTGTCAAATGGGCATGGTTTACTAGCTCAGGAAGGTTGAGAAAGAGTCCTCCTCCCTTGTCAGTGTAAGCCAAAACTGAGTCCAGCCTTTTGATTTTCTGTTCTTTTCCTTTTTAGACCGGCCATTGGTCTTCACTTGTCAGGTTACAAGGCTAAGGAGTACCCAAATGTGTCCCCTTAATTATTAAAATTTCTCCATTTCTGTGTACCCAGTGATGTCTCCAGCCCTTACTTTTTTGTTTCTCATATTACCCTTTGAGTCTTCCTTTGTTCTTTTCATCAAAATTCTTGATTTTAATTGTATAATTAATTTTGACATGAATTTTATTACATAAAAATAATAATCGTTCTTTATAGTTTTCAACAAATTAATTGGTTAAATTCTAACAATCTTGTTTCTATTTTATTTAGGTCCAACATATATGGATAAGAAATTCCACCGTTGTTGACAAGTAATACTACATCGTGTCTCTATATCGTCTTCACCACCAATGACTTAGTCAATTAAGAAAAAAAAAAATGAAATTCTTACATGTACAAGGACAATAAGCAAGAGAAGTATCCCAATACAAATTCTGGTAGTGGTCAAATATAAGGTATAATATATTACTCACTTATGCATAACTATATCATACCTGATTCTGATTCTGATGTGAACACTAGTATTTCAAATTATCAACATTTTTTTTTGTTTTCATGATAAATTTTTCTTGGTTGTGTAATTTGAGCTCAAGGCAACAACAAAAGGAGCGCATGACATCTTAATTGGTTTCAAATGGTTATATGACAAGGAAATCACAATCAACGTAAATCAGATTGATCTCAACTTTTTGTTTCAATAATCTTGTTAAGCATTAATTTAATGTGAAGTACATATCTTACACTACAAACATAATTTTAATTTTTGGATGACTTTCTGTTAAAATACACAATTTGGAGATGCTATCTTGTGTACACCAAGCAAAAGACAGACTATGCAATCTTACCTATATTACCTTCTAAGTTTTCATTATCAATCAAATGAATATCGGATCAATTAAGATTTAGTCAAACATAAGAACATGTCTTTGGTCTTGTGGCAAAAGCACATGGCTCCTATGTAGGAGGTCAGGGATTCGAAACCCACAAAATGGAGAAATCATCTCTAATTAATATGCATAGTGGCTTGAAAGTGTGTTGGGTGGTTTGACCCCCTCCCAACCCATTATTTCAAAAAAGATTTAGGCAAACATAACGGTTAATTAGCATATGTAAACTCTTGTAAGAAAAACAACTAGAGCGGATGAATATACAATGAATGAGGATCAATTGATCCTTATTTTTTTTTAATAAAATGTTTGTATTTGTTTGTGAATTTCTATATATTAGAGAAAAATGTCACGAGTACTGTAAAATTAACTATCACTCTGAGCATGAAATTTTATATAATTGATCTTCATTCATGTTTGAAAGTATGGCTCGGCCGCTGATCAACAAAATACTTTTCAAATTCCACCTCAAATTCCAATACTGACAATCCAAGGCAGCTTGTCGTGTCTGTAACATCATATATAGCAGAGAATTTATATATCTTGCGAAACTATTTATGTCGCGTGAAACAACTAGTCTTTCAATTTGCTTAAAAAGTTATTAATTAAAGGTGTTGCTTAGCTTAGAATTGTGAAAAATAAGGGTAGAACGGTAAATATAAAAAGGGTCGGAAAATGAAGGAAGGAAGAAAGAGCTAGGCTAGAACGGTAATATAATGTTTTATAAACTGGAAAACAACAAATTCCATAAGAAACTAATAGGTCATGGGCCGAATAGCCTAATAATGGCCCAAAGATGGCCTACTAATAAGAAGGGCCAATCTCAAAGACTGAATAGCCTAATAAACGCAACCTGGTTCTACTTTGACTCGTCCAAGGAATCAGAGTAGGTCCGATGCCCATCGGACCTACCTTGGTTCGATGGGTGTGATGACCATTCGATCTGCATCAAGATTCGTGTGCTCTGTATCAAAATCCGTACAAGTCTGTATCAACTTCCGTGCACATAGATCTTGATGCTAATCGTACGGTCCTAGAGCTAATTGAACCTAAAAGTAGGTCCGATGCCCATCGGACCTACTCCTATCTCCTCGTGGAAAGTGGGGTTCGAAGCAAAAGAGCTGAAATGAAATTTTACATTTCTCTTGTAAAAGATAATGACTGTTACATAAATATATATCAGGCTATCAGCACTCAAAAAATGTGTGAAAGAAATAGAAGTGAATTCTTTATATTCTAAAAATATTAGCCCTAAAAAAATGACGAATGGACAAGATGTAACAGGATAACAGGTGATTAGTCATGAATTGGTGCTAATTAGATGATGAGAAGACGAGAACAAGTGCAAAAGCAAATTCAAATATTTTGTTAGTTTGGATCAGGTTTAGTGGTCAGCCCCATTAATGAAATTATTCAGATATCACATCTGCATTTTTCTATCAGCCACTTAGAAACTAACTAGTAAATAAATAGTAACTATACATTTTACTGGTAATGTATATGAACTTTGAATGGCAATTTGATCAAGTTATAGGATGATTTGGGTCATCACCGGAGGTATGAGGTCGGGTCAGATTTTACTAGCACTTAACCCATCTAGTTTAAAAAGAGAGACCCTCGTGTAAGCTTACTTTTATCAGATTAAATAGATTATGAAACAACCACCGCAACACCCCATTCACTGTAATAATGGCAAGACTAAGCATGCCCTTCAACTGTTCCATGAAATTACAATCTGGAGGTTGAGAGTTGAGACCCACTGTTGTTAGTTTCAATACCTTAATTGGCGTCTATTGTAGAATTGGAGATTTGGGTTATGAGCTAAAGAGTGGAAACGAACAATGGTCTTGAGCATAGAATCCAGCCCCATGTGTTTACTTTCGGTGACAATCTTACAGTATTCAATGTTGAGTTTTACCGGATCCAGAATTGTAGTTTATATTCACAATTCGGTTTCATGACAGTTGGACTTGGGTAAAAATTGAATACAGAAGCTTGGGTACAGTTAGTCGATCACTTTTCAAAAATCAAAATTAAAAAAAGAAAAGGAAAACTAATACTACAAACATCAATAACAACAACTCTCCAAATTAAACATTCTCCATAAAATCAAGTAATGATAGGAAAAACAAATTTCATTTGAAACGTAGAAAACCAATTCTAAAAATTACAATAATATTATCAAATGAATATGGAATTTGGAATTTTTGATATTTGTGTAATTTTTAATCTTTTGATGGATATTAAAAAAAAAAAAAGTCGGCCCAGAACTTTAAAGGTTTATTTTTATAAATTTCCAGCCGACTCTCAACTCTCAAGGGACCCGATAATTTGCACTTTAACCCCTATCACAACCAATCAGCCTAGAAAATATTTTATATCTAGAAAAGACAGAAATACTTTGAATCCGTGAATAATTTTGTTCAAAAAATAAATGTGCTTTTTTGTTTCCTTCATTTTGGCTGGATTCAGGGACGCACTGACACTCACGTGGGCCTTTTGTGACTAGTCAGTAAGACTGGTCAAATATTAAATTTCCTTGGCGAAAGAACTGCTCCACTGTTCATTTCTTCATTATTTGTTAGTCACTGGGGATCCGTATCCTCTTTGAGTTAATGAATTTCAACTGTTTTTAAACAGAGCCAATTCAGCTCATGTTATTAATATTAGTGCAGACTTAATTTGCACAGATTTTGAAACATATTGGACAGTCGAGATTCATTAACTCAAAAGATTTTCTTTTGAGTTAATGCATAGGATATGAATTCAGTCATTGGAATCTCAACCATACGCCCATCAATATTGGTTCAAGCCATAATGGAATAAAATTCACATCTAAATGCATGATTCACGCTTTCTCATTCATTATCTTTGTTGAAAATAAATGAGTGATCTCAGAATGAATCTCATCATTGATTAAGGGCTTAGATTGTATCAAACATAACAATAGATTTAATAAAAAACCTGAAGGTACCTTGATACAGTTGATACTAAACATACCATAAATAAAAACAGTAGGTAACTAGGGGTGTTCAAACAGTCGGTTCGGTTGAAACCGAACTAAAATAACTAAACCAAATTTTTTTTAAATGTTAAATAAATATGAGATTCTCCTAATCAATCATGAATATCATGTCATCTCTTCTAATCAAACGGTCGGTCGGTTGAAATCTAAATTTTCATTTTTTTTTTTAATTTTTTTGCTATTTTATTTAGATTGAGAGAAAATCACTTGATTTGAAAATATAATGGAATGGATTTTCACCTATCTAAAAAATAGTATAAGAAATTATAAAAAATTAAAATTTGGTCCACAAATACGTACGTACATTTTTGCTATTTTCGTATGGAGATCATTTTCGTATAGAATTAACAAGTATTTTAAAACGAAGATACAGCCTTAGTTAATAACCTTAGTTAATAACCTTAATTAACAAGTATTTTTTAACAAGTATTTTAAAACGTATATAATTTATTTGACAAAAAAGAGGAAGTTACAGCCTTAGTTAATAACCTTTCAAATTTTCTGCCACACACATGCATTTAGGACACTGCAAAGAAACTAGACGCGCTTGTATAAATAAAATCAGGAAATAAATCTGATGTTATTCGAAAGGGGTAACAGGACCCTGTTATTTCGATATCAGCCGTTGATCTTTGTTGAGCTTCAGACATAAAAAACTATTTTTCTTGAGATTCGCATATGAAAAAATTTAAACGGTTGAAATAGGAATTACAGGATCGATCTTGTGATCCCTTCGGAATAACAACAGATTTATATCCTAAAATCAGGACCAATTTCTTCACGATACTTTCGGCACAAAAAAAGCTGGACTTGCTTTGAGTTAAGAAATTATCATGAACTTGTGTTTGCATCCTCTGCATTAACTCAGATCTTAAATTTAGAATTTTGACCTTCCAATCAGAATTCGTATCAATATAATTCACGCCTGTAATACATAAACTTTTTAATATATATTTGTGCTACTACCCGACTTTTTTTTTTCTAAAACAAAAATGATACTGAAATATTTTCTGAAAAAGAATAAAACACTTTCAATCCGTGATTAATTTTCGGTTGCATATTTTAAATTCAAAATATTTTCGGATCATCTATAGCTTCGAAAAATAAATGTACGCCATGTTCAGTGACGCACTGACACTCACGCCAGCCTCTTGTGACTTTTCACTAAGACTAATCAATTATTAATTTTTCTATAGGTCAATTATTAAATTTTGGATTCAAAATATAGAACATATCAATAATAGAGTATAGGAAACTTGTAACATACAGAACATCAATGAAAATATTTTTTTCTCTCCTCAAAATATATAAAATTTAATGATATCCATTTGTACTTGTGTTATGATCAATCTATATCTCTTATTTTAAAGTTCAACAATTGATCTGAAGTGTTCAATATGATTTCATTCAAAATAATTTTCATATGAAAATATACTTACAGACAAAATTTTAGATTTTTTAGATTTTTTTTTGCTAATTTTATTAAATTGATAGAAAATCACTTGATTGAAAATTCTGAACCATTCAAAAGGTTGGTTTTTTTATCTATCTAAAAAATAGTAAAAAATTCTAAAAAATGTAAAATTTGTTTTGCAAATACATTTTCGATGTAGATCATGTTTAACAGTTCTGATTGATTGTTTGAACTTTGAAAATAGAGATATAGATCCATAACAAGTCCATAATATGCATATTACACTACAGCAAAATAGGGCATCAGCGACCGGTGACCGGTCGCTGATGCCTCACCCTGGTCGCTGATGACAAAAACCGGTCGCTGATACACCGGTCGCTGAAGGCATCGTCGCTGATGCTCTCCAATGACGTCACCGGTCGCTGAATGACATCATCCCGGTCGCTGATGACGTTTCAGCGACCAATTTTTTTGGGTCGCTGTTAGGTTTTACTGACGTCATGTAAAGACATCAGAGACCAAAATGACCGGTCGCTGATACTCAAAACCGGTCACTGATACTCTTCTATCAAGTTTATGGGTTCTTTTTGTTATTTACTTTTCTCACATTTAATAATTGGTAGCACACGTACCAACATACAACATAAACATAAACATAAATATCGAGAAATTAGTATGTACATAGTTTTTTTTTTTGATGGTTGGCAGAGCCAACAAATATATTGATAAAAGAAAGTTTATTTACAAGGTTCGTACCCTACTATTAATTACAACATAATAGAAAAATATATACACACAACAACTAAGCCTTTAAACCGAATTCATCCACTGATAAATATCTAAGGCCGTATAATTTAACAAACAATGTACTTCGCGCATCTTGTCTGAAAAAACTCTTCTGTTTCTCTCACGCCAGAGTGCCCAAACCCCTGCCGCCCAGATTATACTCCAACGCTCCCTCTCAGTTGAAGTCATTCCAAGCATTCCCCTTGTCCAAACATGCCGTATACTTGGATAACTGCGGATAGGGATGTTGTGGTGCGCTAGGAGCCCTCTCCAGAATGTTGCCGCGTAAGGACAATCCCACATGATATGATCCTTTGTTTCCAGCAAATTTGCCGCGCAGAGCTGACAGCCCGTTTGCACCGCACAACCTCTCCCTAACAACACCTCCTGAGTCAGGATTTTGTTGTCTAGCATAAGCCAGACAAAAATTTTGACCTTCATAGGAATCTTCAATTTCCAAATTTTCCTTTGAGTTGAGGAAATGATGCCCGTGTGGTGCATTGCCTTGTATGCCGAGGCGCAAGTGAATGTGCCGGAGGGTTCCCAACGCCAGGCCGTTCCACCATTTATTATTTTAGTTGAAGAGGAATAAAAAGGAAGAAGTTTCCCCAGGTCCTTGATGAAAAAGGAGGTTGTGGAGGCTCCTATTAAATCTATGTGGTCTGCCGTCGCTATTCCATAGAGTCTGCGCAAGGCAATAGGCCAGAGACCTTCCAGATTAGTGTCCAAAGCCCAGACCCATTTAGTCAGCAATGCATCATTCTGCTGGGCAAGGTCCATCACTCCCAAACCCCCATTAATTTTTAAGCAACACACTTTTGCCCAATTAACCAAGCAGTTGATGCATTTGCAGGTCTCGGTACCTTTCCAAAGAAAGTTCCTTCTCATTTTGTCAATGTGCTTGATCACTCCAACCGGTATTTTCAAGGCCTGCATGAAATGCAGCGGCATTGCCGATAAAACCGCCTTGACCAAAGTTATTCGACCACCGTACGACAAGAAATTGGAGGTCCAACCCTCTATCCTACTCTGGACCGCCGTAAGCATCGGTTGGAAATCAGCTTTCCTCGGCTTTTTGATCGTCAGTGGTAAACCTAAGTATCTTATTGGCAAGGAAGCCATGGGAGATTGTAGGATACTCTGAACCACTCGGACGAGACCCTGCGGAATAGCTATTGGAATAAAGGAGCTCTTGTTGTGGTTTATTTTCAACCCCGTTAAATTCGCATATATACTTAGCACATGATTAATCAATCTCAGTGTAGCAGGGTGAGCCTCGCAAATAATGAGGGTATCATCTGCATACTGAATGATCTCCGGTGACAAGAAGATATGTCTAGGCATCAGTCCCGAAACATTCTGAATGAACCTATTAAGAGAGTCTGCCACCAAAATAAATAGCATTGGTGATAGCGGATCACCCTGGCGCAGACCTCTCTTATGAGTGAAAAAATGCGAGTGTTCACCGTTGACCCTAATCGATGACCTTGAAGTGCGCAGGACATTCATAACCGATGAGGTCCACTTAGGTGGGAATCCTCGCTCAATCAGTAGATTCATCAGGAAGCACCAGTCTACCGTATCAAAGGCCTTCTCAAAATCTACCTTGTATAAAACAGATGGTATTTTCCTCTTCGAGCAGAAGTTTACAAATTCCCGTGCTGCCAAAAATGATTCCATCAATGACCTTCCATGTACAAAAGCCGTTTGATTCTGCGCAATAAGTTTCGGTAAGTGCGGTCGCAACCTATTAGCCAGGATCTTTGTAATGAGTTTTGGAATCGTATTGATCACACTGATTGGTCTATAGTCCGAGACTGCCTGCGGGCTTGAATTTTTGGGGATGAGAGTGATTGAAGCCCTGTTTAACCGCTTAATAGATGTATGTTTATTCGAGAAATCTTGAATTACATCCATTACATCCGTTTTTACGGTTGACCAAAATCGTTGATAAAATTCACTTGGTAGTCCATCCGGGCCACTTGCTTTGCTCTTGGGCATATCCATGATCGCCTTCATAACCTCTGTTTCTGAAATTGGATTATCAAGGGAGCTAAGCTCCTCAGGGAAGGCCGGTCCAATCTTTCCTGAAAGGTCAAAAGGACTTTGATGGAGCATTCTCTGACCCAAAATCTCCTTAAAATGCTGCCTTAAATGCTCTGGCAGTAGATTTGTCGGAACCGGGGATCCATTCGGTAGTAAGGCGACAATTGTATTGACATTTTTCCTTGCATTGGCCACCGCATGAAAATACTTTGTATTTTTATCTCCCAATTTCAGCCAAGTACAACCGGAACGTTGTTTCCATCTTGCCTCCTTATCTGCTGCCAGTACTCGTATATGCTCTCTGAGTCTAATTCTCAGTCTAAATTCAACCGAGTTGAGCTGCCGATGCTCCTCTACCCTATCTAACTGTTGCAAAACCCATTTGGATCTTGTTAGATACGTCTCCTTTCGACAAAATTTATCCTCAGCCCAGACCCTGAGCTCTCTTTGAAGTTCAAAAATTTTCTTCTGCATTCTCTCTACCGGATGGGCTACTGTCACTGAATTCCACGCTCGTGTGACCACCTCCTCAATATCTTGATATTTGAGCCAGAAATTTTCAAACTTAAAATGTCTTTTGGGTGGGTTGAAATGCGGTTTGAGTCGCAAGATTAAGGGGACATGATCCGAGGCTGAGGCAGGCAGGTCCATGAGGCGAAAAGAAGCCCCGTAATCTTGCCAATGATATGATAACAGAACTCTATCAAGTTTGGAGAATGTCGGATTCGGCCTTTTGTTTGTCCAAGTGAAAGACCTCCCCTGTAAAGGTACCTCCATGAGGCTCGAATCATTAATAAAGTTATTAAAATCAATCATTGTTCCCAAATTTGTAGTCCCTCCCGTTGTTTCTTCTGTTGTTCTAAGGAGATTGAAGTCTCCAAGAACAATCCAAGGCAATTCGTTTAAAGCTCTGATCATTCTCAATTCCTCTAAAAATAATCTTTTGCTCAAATCATCCTGCGGTCCATAGACCCCAGTGCACATAAAAGTGAGATCTTTTCTTTTTAAAATTGCCGTAGCAGTGTAATTAAACTTATAGGTATCAAGCACCGAGAAATTATTACTCCATGCAAGTAAAATTCCTCCCCTTGATCCTATTGCATCTAGTGTCACAAATTTTTTAATTTTTTGCGGGCACACCCGTCTTAAGTCAAAAATTGAGCAACTACTCCATTTGGTTTCTTGAAGACAAACTAAATCCGGATTATTTTCGATGAGCACATCTTTAATAACCGCGCATTTAGTTAAATCTCCTAACCCTCGCACATTCCAATTTAAAACACACATAGGTAATTTAAATTCAAATTCATTCATCATTAAAATATTACTCAAAAAGCACTTGTTCAGTGTTACAAATACCGAGCACATCACGGTCATCACAAAATTAAACAACTAAACCAAGTATGTACATAGTTGTATGTCTCATATGTATCTTAGAGCAATAAAGCAACAAATATAAAGGAACAATAATTTTGATTCAAATTTGTTTACAAATGTAATCAAGAGGACTTGAGATGACTCTACGATTTTGTATGTATAACACAAATCGGAAATTCAATAAAACAAATCTGTATTATTTAAACAAATTTGGTTAAAATCACCTAACACTAGGTTGAACAGTAGAATAGTATTGCAGCGCACTAACAGCTGATGCCACATCATGCATTTGTACAAGTGCCTGTTGAATAAAAGATGGGAGCTGAAAAAAATAAAGAAGTTTTAAGTATCCCAACCAAACTATAAACGATTACAACATTATATAAACATAGCAAAGTAGGCAATAATTGATTGAAATCCTAATTGAAAAATTACCTGATTCTTTGCCCGAAGCATCACAACCTTAGAAGCTACACTAAATGGCTGAATTAACTGGAGAAGATTAGCCTATTGAATTAACAAAAATAAAGTGCATTAGATTGAAATCCAAATGTGATTAAAAATATTAGATGATAGAAAATCACCACAAAGATCAAATCTAATTACCTCGGCAATCTCTAGCCCAACATTACGAACATGAATCACCTTCGATGGTTCAGTCATCCTCGTTCGCTTCCTTCTCAGATCAGCGCGGGAAAAGAAAAAAAAACCACAATCACGAAAATATAAGAAACAATTACATTATTATAACATAGCAAAAGAGAAATGAAAAGTAAATATTCCTAGATACGAAGTTAACACAATGCCTCTAGGATTAGGATTTGTAATACTAGGTTTTCAATCTTTCATTCGAACGATGGAGAATCGGAGAGCCGAGATTGGAGAAACCCTAGGGTTTAGTTTCTACGGCATTTGGTATTTACCAATTAATCGGCTCAATTACTATCCGAATCGGAAAAACCAACAACCTGGCATTCAGCATTTACCAATTCAAGTTCTACGGCTCCCTTTTACGATATCCTAAGAAATCAACACGACACAAATCGAATTTATAAAAGGGATTATTTACTGATTCGAGCGCCTCTCTCTTATTTTGGCCCTTTCGAAAACAGTACACCACCAACAGAGACAACACCTCTAGGGACCGAGAACTTGGCGAAGTTGGGCGGGGATCGGGGGTCGGCGAAGTCAGGCGGCGGGGCGCGGGGTCGGGCGGTGGGGTGCGGGTTCTTCTTTTTTTATTTGGCTAAAACCTAAATTAAAACGTGCGTCGACAGAGAAGGAAAAATTGGCGCTCATTTTTAGGGGCACTTTTCAGCGACCGGGTCAAAATCGGTCGCTGAAGCCTGTGATTGCCGGTCGTTGAAGGGTTCGTCGCCAGAAAAAAAAAATTTTTTTTGATCTTTTCAGCGATCGGCGACCAAATTGGTTGCTGAAAACCGGTTTTGTTGTTACCATAACCTCACTCTTGAGATATTATTGTGGACGTGTTTAAAATAAAAAATAGTATAGAATTATCTAGTATTTAAAAACGAAGATATTAGTATAATTTATTTGACAAAAGGAAGAAACAAAAAATAAAAGTTTCAGCCTTAATTCATAACTTTGCAATTTTTCTGGTCCACACATTCATTCAGGGCAGTGAAAAAAGCTGGACACTGTGCCACACTGACACACACGCATTCATTAATTTATTTTAAAACGAAGATACTAGTATAATTTATTTGACAAAAAAAAAGTTGCAGCCTTAATTGTTAATTCATAACCTGCCAAAATTTTGGGCCACACCGATACACATGCATTCAGGACACTGTGCAAAAAAATTGGACGCGCTTATATTAATTCTGAGCAGAGATGCAAATGAACCGAACTGAATTGAACTTATTCCTAGTTTGAGTTTGGTTTGAATTAATTTCGAACTAAATTTGGTTTGAATTAATTTCGAAATAAGTTTGGTTTGAATTAATTTCGAGCTAAGTTTGGTTTGAATTAATTTCGAACTAAATTTGGTTTGAATTAATTTCGAAATAAGTTTGGTTTGAATTAATTTCGAACGAATTCAATTTTGAATCAAACTTTTTACGAATTTTTTCGAATCGAACTCGAATCAGATTACGAACTACGAATTTTTTGTACAGCCCTGAGTGTGGACACATGTGGAACCCGGGACGCGTTGTCTGCTATAAATTATGATGAACTCAAGTTTTCATCCTCTGTATTAACTCACATGTTGAATTTACAATATATGGACCTTCCGATTAGAATTCTAATCAATCCGACTCATGTCTGTAATATATAAACTTTTTAATATTCGTGCTAATATGGATCGAATGGTTTGGATTCGTTGTGCAGAAACTCAGAATTTAAGTTACTGCATCCAATATAAATTTCATAAAGTTTGGGGTTTTCGGACCATGTGAGTGTCACTCAAGAGTCAAGTCATGTCTGCACTTATTGACTTTAAAGTAAAAGTGGTGCACCATTATTTTCCCGTTTTTGCATAGAACTGGTTCACTATTATTAACTTTACTATTTGTTGATCGTCGAGAAATATCTCAACCATTTATCTAATAGCACCATTATTTCTTGGAGGTCTCTCAGAAAATAGAAGCCATTCTCTTGAGATTCCAAAACCGAAAACCTATCTCCTCTGAAAACAGGTACGTTTTTCAAATGTTTTCCTTTGTAATTTTGTCGGTTTATATTTACTTTGCAAATTATATCTATTTATAGTACAGTCCTTTCTTAATTAGTTTCTATAATACTTCCTGATTGAGTTAGAAGAACTTGGATCCGTTTTGGGGCTCCGATCTCTTTTGATTTTAGCTTCAAACTGACTTTGGATCGTTGTAAATTATCTTAAATAGTTCTAATTATCGATTAATTGATTGTTGGGAGATCAGATCTGTAGAATTTGATCACATAAATCATTGTACTGATTAGGTTCTAGTCTTAATGGAACAATTATTTCGAGAGTGCCTAATTAATTAACTGTGATTCGTCTGCATTCACAATATAATGCATGTTTCGGTGCATTTTCATTCATTAAGTATATCCATTTTTAAGTAAGTTAGAATGTGGAAGGTTTTTGATGTACTTATAAACCTCCACTTTCAAATTTAAATATAAAGAAAATATTTTTATGTGTAGTAGTAAGGGAATGTATGTATATCTTTTGATAATAATATTGTGGATACCTGTTTAAAGAATAATTATATATTTGTCAAGTAGTTTAAAACAAAGATATTAGTATAATTCAATTCACAAATGAAATAAATAAAAAATCTCTTTTGAACTACACATTTTTTCTTCCCTATCCATTCAGATTTATGGTTCAACTCCAACTCACATGGCTTCTCTCCCTCGTGACTCCGTTGCTCGCACAGTCACGCATCCGCCACTACCTCTGGTGATTGCCTCGTAGCTCAACCACCTCCTCGCCTATTCCCCTCTTCCCATCACGGTATTGCCACCACCTCTCCAAATCCCCTGTGGCTTTGATCTACTATTTCATTATACTGACTCCTACTTTTTGCATTTTTTTTCTCCTCTGTGCAGTCCCACCACCTCTCTCAGTCTTCCTCGCATCTGACCCGACCCAACATCGCGCCACTCCGCTCATTTTTGAACAAGATCCTGTCTCCTGCCGTGTCTGTACCGATCTCTGCTTCTAGGTACCAAGTTTGACACCTTTTTATTTTTATTTTATTTTCTGTACCGATCTCTGCCGTGTCTGTACCGATCTCTGCTTCTAGGTACCAAGTTTGACACCTGTTTGAAATTGTAAATCATTTCATTTATGGAGATGCTCTTAGTAATATTTTCACTATCTAGCATGACGAAAGCATATACACATGTCAAAATGGATCTCAATTAGAAGATCACCTTAATTTAAATCTCACTATGACATCTAATCAATTGGTTCTTCCCATGTATTAGTAATATAAAATTGTCAAGTAGTTTAAAATGAAGATATTAGTATAATTCATTTGACAAAGAACCACACACACACACATATATATATATATTTTTTTTTGAGACAAAAACCACACATATTTTTGAAGATATTTTCGGTAGAAGAAAAGCCCCAGTGGACCTACAAGTGAGCAAGGAATTGATTCTTCCTCTAGTCCGGTTATCTGGTCATGTCCTGTGACGCACTGACACTGACGTCATGTTTACACGTCCGACTTTTTTTACTTTTCAAAGAATTGCTCCGCTATTCATTTCTTCATTATTTGCTACTCATTAATTGGAGTCTCGATCAAGTCAGCAAGGAATTAACGTAGGAACTTCCTTATGTGCACTACTTCTACATGCCTTTTTGGACTTTATTATCAATAACTGTTCAATTATTATTTTTCCTTTCCCAAAGAACTGCTCCACTATCCATTTCTTCATTATTTGTTATATAATTGAAGCCGTTCTATTAAGATCCCAAAGCCAAAAACCAATATTTATCCCCTTGGAAACCAAGCTGCTTAATTGGTTTGGTCTCACCTCCTCTAACCAATTGTATATGTTTCTCTTGTTTAATTTCCTAAGTAATTAACTTGGTAACAATTATATCGGTTTATATTCAGCGAACAATTAAATTATATATATTTAAAATTCTGTTTTTTCTTAATTCGTTTCCATAAATATATATCATCCATCCTTCTTGATTGAGTTAGAAGAACTTGGATCCGTTTTGGGGATCCGACCTCTTTTGATTGTAGCTTCCATTTTCATATGGTTCAAACTGACTTTGGATCGTAGTAAATTACCTTAAAAAGTTGTAATTATCGATTAATTGACTGTTGGGAGATTAGAGCCGTAGGATTTGGTCACATAAATCATAGTATCCTAAGTAATGGCTTGGGAAATCGGCCAATTCTAAGTTGAACCGGTAAAATCAGGGCTGAATCAAAACAATCGGTCGAATTCTGTTACGGTTTGACCGATTTATCATATATTTCGCCGATTTTGGCGATATTATGGTTAGAGCCATCTCAATTTTAGTCTAGATATCAAAGGAAGCACAGATCAGGAATATGAAATAGAAAAAGGGGAAGAAGGAACTTCTGACAGTGGAACCTGTCAATTTAAACATATACCTGTGTTATTTAATATTTTAATTTAAACTAGGTCATTGGCCCAATGGACTTCGAAAACTTAATAATTATATTAACCTTTATTAGCAAATACATCACAGATTGCGCTAATGTAATTTTTTTTTATAAAAAACATATTTTTTTATAAAATAATAGTTATCAAAAATATTATTTTATAATAGTTATATTTTAAAATATTTTATAATATATGTTACTTAATATTTTTAACATGTTATAGTATCTTGAATAAAAATAAGTTACTTGTATGTTAAACATCATGCAAAAAATATACATGTTATAACATCATGGTTATAAAAAAATATTAAATAACATATTAAAAAAGATTAATGCTTTTATTTATCAAAATATTTTTTTTTGTTGCAAAAAAATAAGTTACTTCTATTGTCCAACGTATTTAATTTTATATGTACGTAACACTTTTATTTTTTATGTAAAAATTAAGAGAATAAAAAAGTGTGATCAAGTTGTAATTCTTTGTAATCTAGTTTTTAGAAATAAATATTGATATGCATTTTAAATTTATATTTAATCAAATATGTAATATTTTTATTTTTGTTTGTTTTTTTTTACTCTATGTGAGAATTCATTATAGGCTACCTATTTAGTTTTAAATATTTTCATATATTACATTAAAGTATTATTTGAGTTTAATTTTTTGAGCTAACATAATTTTTGAGGAAATTAGTTATTTTAAAAAAAATATTCAATTATTTTTTACTACAAGCAAACTTTTTTTTTTTTCAAAAAAGAAGGTTTCCGGTCCGATTCGGCCGATTCCCACAGATTCACTTGATTTTGATTCCATGATCAACTTCACGATTCTAATTCCGAATCTGATTCTGATTTTCAGAATGATGATCCTAACCTTCATTTTGTTGTGTTTCTTCCTTTCATCATCAAAAATAAAGGGAAAAAACTTGCACATCTCTGTTTTTCATCTTTGGTTGACAGGGAAAATCCCATTTTATTAACTTCCTTTTGTTAGAAAAGCAACTTCTTGTGCTTCTTATTTCGCTACTCTAATCCTTACCTTGTGGTTGATTACTGTAACAGGGGAGAATGGTCTTGTGGGATAAAGCACTCGAATTTTTGGTGTCAACCATTGGTCAATCTACTGTTGATTCTTGGCGTAATAGGAACAATGTTGATAGTTGCCTCGAAGAACTTCGTGCAGCACTGCCTAAGGCACAGCTCCTAATTGAGAGAGCCGAATGCTGGTGGCTACCTAAATACTACCCAATAGACAAGCATGTTTCCCTGCTAAAAGATTCTGTCTACGAAGCCGAAAGCATAGTTAATGAATTGCAATACCAAAGTTTGAAGTATAAAGTCGAAGAGAGCTTTCCTGCAGTTACTCAATTTTTTCGGAACTGGATAGAGAACTGGATGAGAGATTTCCCGACCAAAGTAAAAGGGGTTCTTGATAGGCTTAATAACGTCTATAC
Source organism: Carex kokanica (assembly GCA_025461125.1). NCBI lineage: Eukaryota > Viridiplantae > Streptophyta > Magnoliopsida > Poales > Cyperaceae > Carex > Carex kokanica. The sequence goes on along the minus strand of JAJGRX010000915.1, from coordinate 653,095 downwards.
TGAAATGAAAGAAATCTGTGAGAGTCGTGGTATACCAGAAAATCCCAACCAATTTAGCCAAACTGCTAGACCGATTACAAGCACATTTCTTGATATATCTAACGTGTGGGGGCGTGATGAAGAGTTCAAAGAAGTGATCCGTTTAATGGGAGTTACCGATCGTGGATCTGGTAAAAGTAAGAGAGCGAAAGGAGTGAGCAAGCGTAATTCAGATGTTGGGGAGAGTAGCAGCAGAATGGATAAGAAACAGATGGTGTCAGTTTTATCTATAGTAGGCATGGGAGGCGTCGGGAAAACTACCCTTGCTCAAATGGTTTGCAATGATAAAAGTGTAAAGTCGCACTTCGATCTAATTATGTGGGTTTGTGTCTCTGATAATTTTGATTCGGTAAGGTTAACTAAAGAAATGATTGAGAGTGCCACCAGAAAAGAGTGCAATGTTACTAATTTAAATGCCATGCAATTGGATTTAGAAGAGACATTAAAATCCAAGAAATTTTTGCTAGTTCTTGATGATGTTTGGAGCAAGGACTGGCAACGTGTTTTGGCACCAATGAAAGAAGCATCTGAGGGAAGTGTAGTGCTGGTGACAACTAGGTCTCCTGAAAATGTGGAAATTTCAGGCAGGAGTATAGGCTCCAGAGGTGTTATAAATTTGGAGGGTTTAGAAGAGCATATTTACTGGGAGTTCTTTAAGAGCTGTGCATTTGATCCGGTTGCGGAATCAAACAATATTAATCCAGAATTGGAGGTTATTGGTAAGGAAATTTGTAAAAGGCTAAAAGGATCTCCACTTGCTGCCAAAACAATCGGAGGTCTTTTGAGAACAGATTTAAATGTTGGACACTGGATGCGTATCAAAGACAGTAAAATGTGGGAATTTCAAACAGAGGAACATCATATACTTCCAGTACTTCAATTGAGCTATCAATATTTACCCACTTATTTGAAAAAATGTTTCTCGTTCTGCTCACTCTATCCCAAGGATTTTAAATTCACCCAATCTGAGTTAACAGAGTTTTGGATCATGCAAGGTTTTATCGGACCTCTAGATGATGACAAAGAATTGAGAACTCTGGCTAACGGTTACTTTGCTGACCTGGCAAGGAGAGCATTTTTCCAGAGACTTGGACCTGAATATGTGATTCATGATCTGATGCATGATGTGTGCCTATCTATAACGAAAGATGAGTGCTTTTGCCTAGAAAATGAGCAATCTGAACAGAAAGTCTCTCTGGATATTCGTCATGTATCAGTATTTCAAAAGAAATTAAAGCTGGAGGAGCAAAAGGAGTTGTGCAAATATAAGAAATTGCTCTCTCTAAAGGTAGGTCCAAAAAGTTGCTGCATTAAAGGAATAGAAGCATGGTGCAATGTGCTTACAAATATTCGATCATTATCTCTAGCAAGATGCAAAATTAAGAAGCTACCCGAAAACATTGGAAACCTAAAGCATCTTCAGTTTCTGGATATTTCTGGCACAGATATTGAAACATTGCCGGAGTCATTTTGTAAGCTCTACAACCTCAAGTATCTAATCATGATGGATTGCTCAAAGATTAAATGCTTTCCCAACGGATTCAACAATTTGGTTAATTTACAAGTCTTCTATTTGCCTTTTAAAATGGTCTACTTGGTAAAACGTTTTGAAAATATTGTCAAAGCAATTTTTTTGGACAACCAGCACCTTTACTTGGAACGTAATGGGAAATTAATTGAGATTTTAAAGAACATTTGTAAACTCAGTGGAAATCTTTATATAGGAAGTTTTGAGTACGTTCCCAGCAAAGAAGCTGCTCAAAAAGCTCAACTGAACGGAAAACCATTCATTAACAGTTTGAAATTGAGTTGGACGCAAGATCGTGACGATGGAGAACACGATAATGAGGTACTTGACGGTTTATGTCCCCATCATAATCTCAAAGAGTTGGGAATCGATGGTTATAGAGGTAGAAATTTACCCAGTTGGTTGAAGGAAGAGGATTTGCCAAATTTAACAGCAGTTCAGTTTATTTTGTGTAGGTTCTCAACTATATCTCACCTCCCTTGTTTCATCACTAAATTATTCATTACGGATTGCTACCGACTAGAAAATCTTCAGAATTTGTTGGAGCCAAACCACCTGCCAGCGCTAAAGCATATTGGGGTATATATGTGCGATAATCTGGAATCACTGTCAGTAGAATCATTTGGAGGATTTGAATTGCTTGAGCAGCTGACAATTAGCGAGTGCCCCAAGCTTAGAAGCCCAAATGCTATGGTCATACCACCCTCTGTCAAGTTTCTCCAACTGGGAAATTGTGGTGACCTTGAAAAGTCAATTCCCAGTTGCTTGCAAAACCTCACTTCCCTTGAAACTTTGACTATATATGGTTTTCAACATTTGGTATATTTTCCTTCTGAGGTCACAAGCAATCTTAAATCTCTATCAAAGCTGGATTTGAGGAACTGTGACAATTTACAGTCGCTAGGGGGGCTCCAGTTTCTTAAATCTCTATCAAAGCTGGTTTTGTATGACTGTACCAATTTACAGTCGGTAGGGGGGCTCCAGTTTCTTGCATCTCTACAGGAAGTCCATATAAGGGATTGTCCTAAGCTTGATGAGACTAGAGGTCGAGATATAAAAGGAAAAGTGCCATCAGGTAATTACATATTTTACAGGAGATATGAACAACTCTTTTCATTGGTGAAAGAAGAATTAAGTATATATTGATTTTATTTACATTGATTAATTTCAAAAGCAGAGGCACCTTGTTTTGATGTGACCTTGTGCAGAGACAGACTAACTCATTTTCCTTCAAATATAACTCAACTTAATATTTATCGCACAGTCTATTGTTCATTTTCTTTTATTTTTTGGTGTTTACTTTCCAAACTTGTTAAGATTTTATACAACTTTATGTTCCAATAGAATATTAAGGGAAAAACTAAAATTTTCACGCAAGAATGATGTAATTGTATATCCAACTTTTAACTTCATTATGATGTCCTTTTTTTTAATATTGCATTTCTCAATATTGCAGAGCTGCTGAAAGGAATTAAAAGGACAAGGAGGGCCAGAAAATGACTTTAGCTCCAGAGTGATAATTTAACAGGTATTCAGTTCTCTACAGTATCCATCTAATTCAAAATCTATGAGACATTATATCTTCGGAGTATATGCGAATTTAATTTCTCTACCGACAGGAAAATAGAAAATGGTGTATAATTAACATCTTAATAATTGAGAAATGAAAATTTGAAGCTAACTACATTTATAGATATATAACTTGTTATTTGTGCAACTCAGGTATGCACCTAGTAATTAGTAAGCACACATCAGTTAGAAACTAATCGGATATGATGTGCAATGTTATATCATAATATATTTGATATACATGATGTGCTAATAATGAAACCTCTTTTATTAATTCATTTCAGATTTGATGTCCATCCTCTTTGATGGTGCATACGCTGCAGATTCATGGCCTCTTGATTCATCAGAATAAGTTGGTTAAAGCATTACAAGCTTATTTGTGTTTCAATATGCATGGGCTTGTTTGTGTGTTTTTGTGACTGTGTTTATGCCCGTGAGCGTTATCACACTTTTACTTTGAGCATTATTTTTTATTATGTACTCTTGGATGTATTCCATTTGTTTTGGTACTGCTGCTTTCATTTTGCATATTGTACACAATTTTGCATCTGGTTGTGATGTATTAATAAGTTTATTTAAAAAAAAAAGATTGTATCAATAACTTATCCTTTACTTATTTGTATAAATAACCAAGTATGCAGTGATACTTGTTACCCAACTCACTAAACATTTGAACAACCTTTAAAGTGCTCTCTAGCCACGATGCCGATTGCATCACTCTCTTGGTTAAAGGTTTCAATTTACCCTTTTTTAGTGTTATTATTGCATCCGTAACCCGATCCACTTCAGATAATCCAGTGTCAAATGGCGGCAAGTAATTGCATTTGGTTTGCACCCATTTGCATCCATCTCCTTGCAAATATTAAGCGTTTTTTCTCTGATCCCGTACCGATGATAAACCGACAAGATTGAATTGAAATCGTTCATTTGATCTATCTTTTTAAACCTTCTCAATTTGGCCCAAATTTCCTCTGCATTAGAGACCAACCCAACTTTTCCAAACGCCTCTATTGCTAACAAGTGACTCCTTGGTACCACATGACGCAACTGCTGTACCGACTTCCAAGTTCGATCTAATTCTTTAACCTTGTTAAGACAACCATACAACATTATAATAACATCCAACGAACCCAAATTATTTCTTGTTTTTACCCATTCCAGGGCCTCAATAACTTTCCGCAACAGTGTAAAGCCGGGCCATGACATAGGCTTTAGCTAAAATGCAATAGGTGACCTCGTTCGGTTCTTCCTCGGCACTTAGCATTTCATCGAACACCTTCGACAACTCGTCTATATCATAGTCGGTAGCACATATATCAAGAATACTATTAAATCTACCTTGACACTTAGCATTTCATCGAACACCTTCGACAACTCGTCTATTTCATCCAGCCTCGACGTCAGCATATTGTGTCCCAATCCATGTCGGACGGAGGTGGAGGTGGAGGTGGAGGATCCCATTGCAACAGTGAAGGTGGGAAAGTGGTGCATGAAGCGAGAAAAGATGCTCCTCCATTCCTTGCTGTGTTCATTCTTGTTCGGGTGTTTAGTAGTCTTAAAAGGGATTGCATTTCTCTTTCTCTTTCTCTTTCCCTTTCTCTGGAGCAATCTGTCGAGCACTTGGTGTGCAACAGAGGAAGAAAGAACAAGGGTAAAACGGTAATCATATTTTATAAATTAGAAGTAAGATGATATGGATTTCATATCACCAGAGGTAACAGAAATTTTGTGTTAATATGTCAACCGTCCGATCTGTTTTTACACGTTTATTAAAGGGATACATTCAGTTCGGACGGTCAGCATCTAATTGCAAATATTCTGTTATCTGAGGGGATGTTTTCTTCAGTTCATGGGCCAAATGCCCAATAACGGCCCAATAATAGTCTGAAAGTAAAGTCCCAATAAGAATGTATTTATTTTGTAGAGAGAAAACACAAGTTTGATTAGAATAGAAGCCCAATAACGGCTCAATGATAGTCTCCAAGCAAATAGACCACGAGTAAAAATGGATCATTTATATTGTAAAGATGAGGTTTATTGATAATTTTGTTACCTTTTTTTCTCTTGTAAAAGTTGAGTTCTAGTACGAATACTTGAAATAGTATACACTCTAATAGAAAACTATGCTAATATAAACACCTAGAGTTTCATGAGTAATGAGAAAATGACGTCTAGTTCTGCATGCAAGTATAAACACCTGTTAGAATAATTGTTAACACTAACTAGTTAACCCAACAGGTACTCAGCCTCATCAGATGCAATTCTCGGATATGAGGGACCGAATCCAATGGAGATGGAACAAGGAGGGCATTTACACGGCCAAATCGACCTATGATATTTTAAGTGGAGGAGGAAAGATCCGCTGGCACTTTTCAAGTGTTTGGGCGGCCAAGGCGCCTCCAACTGTGAAAATCTTTGCCCACATGGTCCTACTCGATCGGGTTCTCACCAGAACCGTTCTATCCAGACGTGGAATGCAAGTGGACCTGCATTGTGTGTGTTGCCAAAATTGCCCCAGGGAATCCTTGCTACACCTCATTTTCTTATGCCCTTTCGCTGTAGAAGTCTGGTTCCATATCGAGGCCGCTTTACATGGTCCCCTGTTTAAAATTGGAACTTCAGTACATCTGGTCTGGCAAGGGTCATGGGATCTGGTCAAGTCACGGGGCAGAATGTCGAAGAAAGAATGGACCTCAAGATTTCTATGCACCATCTGGAATCTCTGGAAGAATAGAAATGCAATCATCTTCAGAGAGCAGCGCATCACAGCAAGAATTCTGGCTCTTAGAGTGGTTGAAGAAATGAATCTCTGGTTGAATAATTGTTAACATATCCGGGATAGGGGAGTTTGTACTGTTAGATTACTTTTTGGGGAGTGACTATCTATTGTTGGACACTGTACTCATGAGGCATTCATGACACAGGGGATATATACAACTCTCAATGTATGATGTGTTCCGATTAATACAACTCTGACAGCTACTGTCAGTTTTCTCAAAAAAAACTAGTTAACAATTTAGTTCTTATATCTAAATAGTTAAGAATTTTAATCATAAGAACAATATACTTTAAACTGACACTCTGAAAACCTTTATTTTTTTCAACACCAAAATTTGATGTTTTTAAGTATAAGCACCCATTCTATAGGAGACGCGAAATTAATGGATAACAAAATAACAGGTGATTAGTCATGAATTAGTGCAAATTGTATACTAAGAAGATGAGAGCAAGCAATAGCAAATTCAAAATATTTTGCTATTTTGGATCCGGTTCAGAGTTCAGACCCGTTAATGAAAATTTTCTGATATCCCATCTGGATTTTGCTACCAGCCTCTTAGAAAACTAGTAAATAGTAACTATATATTTTACTGGTAATATATATGAATTGCTACCAGCCTTGTTTGAGATTTCAGGCCAGGTCCTGTTGGAATAGCAATTTGATCATGTTTTTGGTCGGCATGTGCTCAGTTGCGAGCCAGTTGTAGTGGTAAAAATATTGACAGCTCAGTTTTTACTTCATGCAGCGCACGAGTCAATTGCAATGCTGTTTTAACTCTATTATCTGTGTGCTGCGTGAAGCAAAAACTATTTTGTAAATATCTTTACCCTTTGTAGGCTGATATGGGTCATCACTGGAGGTATCAGGTTGGATCAGATTTTACTGGCACTTGACCCATGTGGATTGAAAAGAAATACCCTTATTGAAGCTCACTGTACTTATGAGATCATTACATTTACCTTTCCCTTTGTTAACATTTATTATTAATTTTTTGTTTTATAATTTTTATATATTATTTTGACTTCATGCAACGCATGGAAAATAAAGTCAAAATAAATAAACATATAACCATAGAAGGAAAAATCGGCCGAGTCGGACCGGAATCAGCCTTTGGCGATCCGATTTTGGACCGAGTTCCTCGGTGCGCGATTTTTCAGCGAAAAACTGGTTCAAATTGGCCGAATCAAGCGATTCTTCGTCAATTCTTCTACCGTGGAACGAATCTTGACGTTGATTCTTACGATTTGAAGCGATTTTTCACAAAAAACGAAGTGCTACGACATCAAATCGGATTTGGGGGCGAAATCTGCAATTTTGACTTGGTCAAAATGCTAATTGGAGAAGAAGGGTTCTCGGATTTTGAAGGGCCCATCGTCAGAAGGAGATGGCCCACCTGTCTGGTTTAACAAGAGAGAACGAAGTGCTCTTGAGTGGGGCCTATTCAGTCGAATTCGTATTCTCTAAGAACTACACAGAATACAGTGAGGATCCGGATCGTTCTTTTTAACTTTGCACGAATCACAAAGCACAAATAATACTGCCCCTCCAATCTCCCGAATAGGCACCGGCTGAGAGTAAATCTGATTTACCGTACTCACTACGGTACCACAGAGAATACATGTCCCTATCAGTCAGAGGGTTAAAGAGAAGGTGGGGTCCTCTGGCAGAGGCGCTGAATAAGGATACTGTGCATCAGTTTTAGTGGGGGAGATGTAGTGATTATTTTCTTCAATTGGGCTTGGGCCATTAAAGATACCTATTTGTGCACTCAATAAAGAAATCCCAAAATCTCTACGGGAAGTCCATGTGAGGGATTGTCCCATCAGATTTATTTTGGCATTTATGAGTACATATAGAAAATAATATAGATCATATCTAACGGATTTATTTTGACATTTATGATTTAAATTGAGTTATTAACGTTTTAAAAATGGAGACATGATGGAGGCACAAAAAATAAAGGCATTTGAACCTCGTTTCATCTGTACTCTATCCAAACTTTAAAAGCATTAATACAATGTTATAAAATATAATAATCAGTTTCATATTTATTGGTCCAACTATTTTTGTAAGAGTATAAAATACTAACTAATAAAAGTATAATAAATATTTAAATCATTTTTTCCTATAAGAATTATTTTTATATATTAAATGTACAAATAATTAATGTTTTATATTATTTTGTAATTATCATCTATTTTTAATATCCTTAGTGAATAATCCAATGAAATTTTATTTTTACCCATATATTTATTCAATTAACTAATTTTGAGAATGATTATCCATATTCGTCTTATCAAATAAACAAGGAAAACGTAGAGGTTGGAATTCCAGCTAGCTTCCTAGAAAATAAAAATGTTTATGTTGTGTAGTTTTGGTCTTTTGTATTCTTGTTTGTTCTGTGAAAAGGGAAAGAAAAAGGAAGGGGAGAGACCATATGATTGGTGTCGTCTGCTGCTTAGAGATGGCCAGACTGAATTGTTCTATTCTTAAATATTCTAAATTTTGGTGTTCGGCCATTGTGATCCATGCTGGCCACTGGACCGTGATTTTTTTAGATAATTTATAAAATATCCTTTTTATAAAAACCATCAAATAAAATACTTCTCCTTAATATAAAATTATTGACAAAATATTATTGTGGGACTAAATTAAATGCTACACTATTAATTTATTAACAAAATTATCAAAAAATCAATGGTACACTATTAGTTTGTTAAATTTTTAATGTTGTAAATGAAAAACAAGATCGGCGTATAATTCATTCGCACGGGTGCAAGAAAGCAGATGTATAGTATGTCTTCATTGAAACTTCACGCGACATGACTATCTTTCAAAAATTTGGCACGACACGGCACGTCACGCGAATTATTTGACATGGCACGTCACATTGTCACGTGTGATTAGGGCTATTAGATCTTGATTGAATGGTGAATTTTGAATAAACTAACCTAAATTATGAAAAAAATAGTTAAACATGACGAGACTAATCACGTTTGGACACGTCACGTGTGGTCACGGCGTGGCTAACGTGTTGTGGCCATTTATGTGCCCTGACCATCTTTCCGAATTTGATCATGACACGTATAAATCTGACTTGGTCACAACACAACACGTGATTCAAGTCACAGCATGACTAGTCACGGCACGGTACATATTTAGATCTGTAGTAACGGACCTTTTTTTTCTCGTGGTGAATCAACTATTCTTCTGAGAGAGTAGCAAATCGGACCGCGTATCTTTCTTTCGTTTATGCGAATCAGTCTGGACTGACTTTCTTTTCCGCGCAATTTTCTTCTACTAAGCCGTGAATTAAATCCAAGAGTAGGCCTTATTCTATCCAGGAGTAAGCACAAGTATAAAATATCATTGAGTCTATAAAAAAATTTAATTCAGAGATAGACAAGTGCCTATCCGTGACTCTCTTTGGGTCCGCCAATGACTGATACAAATTGGATGATGAAAAGATAAGAGCAAGCAAGAGCACATTGAAAATTTTTGCTAGTTTGGATAAGGTTCAGTGTTCAGACCCGTTAATGAAATTATTCTGATATCCCATCTGCATTTTGCTACCCGCCACTTAGAAACTAACTAGTAAATAATAAAAACATATTTTACAGGTAAAATATATGAACTTGGAATGGAAACTTGATCAGGTTTTATGTTGGTCTGGGCTCAGTTGCGAGCCGGTTGTAGTATAGCCGTACGTGTCAATCCATCCTGAGTTGGATGTTTTCATTTATCTGAAGATCTACCTTCCTTACAAAATCGACTATTTAGTTCTTTTTAAACATAAATATATTCATTTCAAAACATATTGAACCCGCTGCACATTAATTAGCTGTTTGGTGAATTACCCAAGATAAGTAATTTGGGTGTACAAGATTCCTTTCAATTATATATATAGCACTTCTTTAGCGGTTTGCATCACATGGCCACAAGTTGTCAATTCGTGCCATGCATGTTATATACCCTTTCTTGGCGACATAGTCAAATGAAATATTATATTGGCATATATTAGGTAAGATGGTTCGTGGCTTGGTGCGGTAAAATAGGGTTAATTAGTCTGATATTAGTTCTTTCTCAAAAAAAAAAAAAAAATAGTCTGATATTAGTTGGACATGGTACATGATTACAAGGTACACTATAATCCTATTTCATGACTGTGATTCGTGTCCAGTCAAGTCTCCTAATTTATACATAAACATTGCTTTTGTACTACATTTATAAGAGAGTTTGTACTACATTTATATCTGTTAAACAATAATTTGTTTCATCTGTACTCTATCCAAACTTTAAAAGCATTAATACAATATTATAAAATATAATAATAAGTTTTATATTTATTGGTCCAACTATAATAAAATTTTAACTAGAAAGGTATAATAAATATTTTACAAATCAATTTTTCCTATAACAATTATATTTATATAATTAAATGTACAAATCAATAATTTTTTATAATATTTTATAATTATTATCTATTTTATACAGTTATCAGCACAAAATAATTCTTAATTGTTGGGACCTTATTATTACACTAAAACAATTTGGTTACATAAACAGTTCAATTCAATTCAATATGCCACTATTGATCTACCTATGTCAAAATGACCATCATGCAAAAAATCATCAATTCTTAGGGAGCAGACGCAATACCTGATTCCATTAGCGTCTTTAAGCAAAGCTTCACTCAAAAACAGTTGATGAACTTGTGGGACAGCGAAAGAATACCTTCGTACCGATGTAGAGGTTGAAGCATCAGCGGCCTCCTTAGTAGTAGGATGAAGCCTTCCAAAGCTACAAGACTGCCCTTGTGAGATCGTGTTCACAATTCCTCAATGATCTCACCTCTCTATTCTTTAATGGGGAGAAGTAGAGAAGGCTACAGAATTGACTAGATTGACGGCTAGAAAATTCTGCAACTTTTTGTATGTCTTGTGTTTTGGGGACCAATCCTATTTATATAGATGTGGAGTCGGCATATTGCCAAATCCTAACTCAAAACCGATTTTCTGGCCATATGCCAACTTAAAAAAGGTATTTTGTGCTACTGCATCAAAACCGTGCAGTCGCATCAAAATCCGTGCGGCCGCTGCAGAATCGGTTTCCTTAATTGCAAATTTCAGAATCAGTCCATCAATGATTTGATCTTTGCCTAAATTGTTCTACACATTTGTGGACCATATCATAATGAATATATATTTATTGTCTATTACCTTATTTGATCACTTTAATTGACAATCATATATGACAGTAAATAATCCATAATTAGATACATATATACTCAATGTTGGCATTAAATCCAACGAGGTTGGCAATAAATCCAACATTAATATCCTTACTGAATAATCCAATGAAAATTTATTTTTAACCATATATGTATTCAATAAACTAATTTTGAGAATGATTATCCATATTCGTCTTATTGATAAGGATCTAACACGGTTTCCTTGTAGGACCTGTGCATGTAAAGTTTATATCAACATGGTTCTGCAACCGTGTACAATGTATCAACACTTTCATACACGATGTGTGCAGACACAGTTGCAGAATGTCATAGTGGTGCATCTACTACGCACGTATTATTAAAAACATATAGCCATCTAATTTAGTTCACATCTATATTAATTAAGCGTAAAAAGTTTCAATGTTTACTTCAATTGTGACACCATAGCAAAAATAAATTTGACATTAACAAAATTTAAGAAGTTTTGAATTTAAGGGTGCATATAAAAAGTCAAAGTCCAAGGAAGATCCAGATCCAGGTGCAAGGAAAAATATATAATTGAGGAGATTTTTTCCACTATTTTTTTTGTATATATGTCTGCGTTGACGTTATACAATTTTGTTTCTTCAATCTGATCAAAATTCTTCTTTGCTATTTACAATACTATGTTTCTTTGAATCATTGCTCCCCTCTTTCAATCTGATCAAAATCCTTCTCAACAATATTCTCAATTTTTCATTCTGTTGTGTTTCTTCCAATCTTCATGTTACAAGAAAATACTATGTTTCTTCTTTCACAAAAATTGAAGAAAAAAGGCTTGCACATCTCTGTTTTTCCTCTTCTTTTGAAAGGGAACTCCTTTTGTTAGAAAAGTTACTCCTTTTTCTTCAATTCACGGCAAAGAAGGTGAAGTGAACAAAAACAAAACTTTTGGTTCTTACTTTGCTACTTATCTAATCCTTTCCTTGTGGATGATAATTGTAACAGGGAAGAATGATCTTATGGGAAAAAGCACTCGAATTTTTGGTGTCAACCATTGGGCAACCTGTTGTTGATACTTGGCGTAGTAGCAATGATGTCGATAGTCACCTCGCAGAACTTCGTGCTGCACTGCCTGAGGCACGGCGCCTAATCGAGAGATCCGAATGCTGGCGATTACCTTTATACGACCCCATAGACAAGCTCCTTTACCAGCTTAAAGATTCCGTCTATGAAGCCGAAAGCATAGTAGATGAATTGGAGTACCAAAGATTGAAGAATAAAGCCGAAAAGATCATCCCAGGTATTAGTAATATTTTGACTATCTGGATGAGAGATTTCCCGACCAAACTAAAAGGGGTTCATGAAAGGCTTAATAAAGTCTATAATGAAATGAAACAAGTTTGTGACCATCATGGTATACCAGAAAATCCCAACCAATTTAGCCAAACTGCCAGACCGATTACAAGCACATTTCTTGATACATCTAATGTGTATGGGCGTGATAAAGAGTTGAATAAAGTGATTCGTAAAATGGGAATTCCCAGTTCTATATCTGATATAAGCAAGAGAGCGAAAAGAGTGAGAGTGTCTAATTTACATATTGGGGAGAGTAGCAGCAGAATGGATAAGAGATGGAATGTATCGGTATTATCTATAGTAGGCATGGGAGGCGTGGGGAAAACTACCCTTGCTCAAATGGTTTGCAATGATGAAACTGTAAAGTCGTATTTCGATCTAATTATGTGGGTTTGCGTCTCTGATAATTTTGATTCGGAAAGGTTAACTAAAGAAATAATTGAGAGCGCCACTACATATGAGTGCAATCTTACTAATTTAAATTCCATGCAAAAAGCTTTAAAAAGGGAATTAAATTCCAAGAAATTTTTGCTAGTTCTTGATGATGTTTGGAGCAAAGACTGGCAACGTCTATTGTCACCAATGAAAGGAGCACCCGAAGGAAGTGTAGTGCTGGTGACAACTAGATCTCCTGAATGTGTGAAAATTCCAGGCACGAGTATAAGATCCAGAGGTGTTATAAATTTGAAGGGTTTAGATGAGCATATTTACTGGGATTTCTTTAAGAGCTGTATATTTGATTCAGTTACCGAATCAAAAAATATTAATCCAGAATTGGAGGTCATTGGTAAGGAAATTTGTAAAAGGCTCAAAGGATCACCTCTTGCTGCCATAACAATCGGATGTGCTTTGAAAAACAACTCGGGTGTTGAACACTGGACGAATATCAAAGACAGTAAAATGTGGGAATTAGAAAAAGAGGAACATGATATACTTCCCGTACTTCAATTGAGCTACCAATATTTACCTACTTATCTGAAAAAATGTTTCTCGGTTTGCTCACTCTATCCCAAGAATTTTAAATTCACTCAATCTGAGTTAACAGAGTTTTGGATCATGCAAGGTTTTATCGAACCTCTAGATAACGACAAAGAATTGAGAACACTGGCGAATGGCTACTTTGTTGACCTTGTAAGGAGAGGATTTTTACAAACAGTTGCACGTGCCACAGACGATGAATATGTGATTCATGATCTGATGCATGATGTGTGCCTATCTATAACAAAAGATGAGTGTTTTTGCCTTGAAAATGGGAATTCTGAGCAAAAAGTCTCTCTTGATATACGGCATGCATCAGTATTTCAAAAGAAATTATTACCGACGGAGCAAAAGGAGTTGTGCAAATATAAGAAATTGCTCTCTCTAAAGGTAGGTCCTAACAGTTGTTGCATTACTGGAATAAAAACATGGTGCAATGTGCTTACAAATATTCGATCATTATCTTTTGCAAGATGCAACATTAAGAAGCTACCAAAAAACATTGGAAACCTAAAGCATCTTAAGTTTTTGGATATTTCTGGCACAAATGTTGAAACATTGCCGGAGTCATTTTGTAACCTTTACAACCTCCAGTATCTAAACATGAGGGGTTGCTCACAGATTAAATGCTTTCCCGAGGGATTCAACAAATTGGTTAATTTACAACTTTTCTATTTGCCTTTTGAAATGGTCTTCTTGGTAGAACGTTTTGAAAATATTATGAGAGCAATCATGCTTTACAACCTGAAACTTTTCTTGGGAGGTAATAAGAAAATTGAGATTTTAAGGAACATTTGCAAACTCAGTGGATCTCTTCGTATAAGCGATCTTGAAAATGTTACCAGCAAAGAAGCTGCTCAAAAAGCACAACTGAACAATAAACCATTCATTAACCGTTTGGAATTGAATTATCGTCTCATTGGTGACGATGGAGAACACGATAATGAGGTACTTGATGGCTTATGTCCCCATCATAATCTTAAAGAGTTGGAAATCAAAGGTTATAGAGGTATACATTTATCACCAAGTTGGTTGAAGGAAGAGTTTTTGCCAAATTTGACAGAAGTTGAGGTTACTAGTTGTAAGGTCTCAACTATCTCTCACCTCCCTCGTTTCATCACTAAATTATCCATTAATTATTGCTGTCAACTAGAAAATTTGCAGAATTGGTTGGAGCCAAACCACCTGCTAGCGCTAAAGCATATTGAGGTACATAGTTGCGAGAATCTGGAATCACTTCCAGTAGAATCATTTGGAGGATTTGAATCACTTGAGCAGCTTAAAATTACTTATTGCCCCAAGCTTAGAAGCCCAAATGCTATGGTTTTACCAGCCTCTGTCAAGGGCCTTCATTTAGCAACATGCGGTGACCTTCAAAATTCAATTCCCAGTTGCTTGCAAAACCTCACTTCCCTTGAAACTTTGATTATACAATATTGCGATCGTTTGGTAACTATCCCAGCTGAGGTTACAAGCAATCTTAAATCTCTATCAAAGCTGCATTTGGATAGCTGTACAAAGTTGCAGTCGGTAGGGGGCCTCCAGCTTCTGGCATCTCTACAGGAAGTCAATATATCGAGTTGTCCTGAGTTACAGTCGATAGGGGGGCTCCAGTTACAGAAACTCCATATTTGGGATTGTCCTAAGCTTGATGAGGCTAGAGATCGAGATGTAGATGGAAAACTTCCATCAGGTAATTAACAACCGCCATTCGGTGTTTCTTGAACAAATATTTTCATTGGTTAAAGAAGAACCAAACATATATTGTTTTTTTTTAGTGATTTTTTTTACATTGATTAATTTCAAAATCAGAGGCGCCTTATGTTAATGTGACTTTGTGCATACTCATTCATTTTCCTTCAAATATAACTCAACTTAATATTTATAGCAGAGTCTATTGTTCATTTTATTTTCTTTTTTGGTGTTTAATAACTTCTCTTAGCTACAAATGACAGTACTTTCCGAACTTCTAACATAAAGATTTTCTACTGCTTTATGTTCTAATAGAATATTATGGGAAAAAAATAAAATTTTCACGCAAGAATTGATGTAGTTGTATATATATCCACCTTAAGATATGTTGCTTCTTCTAACGTACTAATCCAATTTTAACTTCATTAAAATGTATTTTTTTTTCTAATTTATAAAATCTTATTCATATTTTGATATTTCATCATATTTCAGAGCTGCCGAAAGATAGGAAAAGGACAAGGAGGGCCTGAAAATGAGCTGCTAAAGACAGTACTGGCTTTAGCTTCAGAATGATAATTTAACAGGTATTCACTATTCAGTCATCTAGAGTATCCATCTAATTCAAAATGTATGAGACATTATGATATCCGAAATATATGAGAATTTAATTTTCTTTAATGATAGGAAGGTCAAAACTGGTGTATAACATCTTAATAATTGAGAAATGAAAATTAGAAGCTAACTACATTTATATCGTACATAATAATCCCAACAAGAAGTACTAGATAGATATATAGCTTGTAATTTGTGCAACTCAGGCATTCATCTAGTAATTAGTGAGCACACATCGGTTAGAAAAGTGATCAGATATGATGTGCAATGTTATATCAGAATATATATGATATACATGATGGGCTAATAATGAAACTTCTTTTTATTAATTCATTTCAGAGTTGATGTCCTTCCCTCTTTCATGGTGCATAAGCTGCAGATTTTTGGCCACTTGGTTCATCAAAATAAGTTCGTTTATTCTCTGCTTGAATATGTTTCAATGCTTGTTTGTGTGTTTGTGTAACTCTGTGTGTGCCTGTCATCGTTATCACACTTTTACTTGGGCATTAATTTTTTATTATGTACGCTTGGACAATTCTTAGTATTTCCACTTGGTGATGGTCATAAATTGTAATCCTTGAATTCAAGGACTTCAAACTTATATTTATATTTTTATCATCATTGTTGTATTTCAAAAATAGAAGGAAAAATCGGAATCGGAATCGGAATCGGAATCATAATCGGTCACTTGACAGTAGAATCGGAATCGGGTGAATCAGTAGGAATCGGCTGAATCGGATCGGAAACTCGGATTTTTTTAGTCAGAAACTTGGTTTGTACTAAAAAAAAAAGGAAAAAATTAATAAAAAAATTAATTTTTCAACAATTTATGTTTAGACAAATAATTACACTCAAATAATTTAAAAATACAAGAATTACAACTAAAAACACTCATTTTCTGCCAGAAACTATGTTGAGCTGGCTGGATCACTTCGTCATTATTTGTATTAATAGAAAGGGAGTATTTTTTACATGTATATTAACTATTGAGAAATTAATAATTAACAAAAGTAACAACAAAGAAGAAAAATACTAACACGATATTTTTTCTCAAAGAATAACTGATTGTTTTAATTAAATTAGATGCAGGTCAACCCATTAATTCCTAACGGTCGAATTAAATGGGATGGATTAAAACGGTCGAACCTGTGCTGTTATATAAATTTTATCAATAAAAATGAGTTAGATTTTGTTGTTCACAACTACTTAATTATTTTAGGCAACAAAGAAAATTATTTTCCTACTACGTAAATAAAAAATACCCATTTATTTCAAGGGTCGCCCATGTTTATTTCTAGCGACAATTGGAGCGTCTTTAAAAACCAATTTGAATTAGAGGTGTAAACGGAGCGAATTCGGAGCGGATAATGCTAATATTAAATCAATATTCACATTTCAGTGAGCGGATACGAATACAAATACGAATAGTAAACGGATGGCAACATGTAAAACCAAATCCATATTAAACGGATACAAATACGGAGCTGATAATTCACGAATACGAATTTGAATAAGGATACAAAACGAATAATTGTCGGATAATTGAGTTGTATGAACTTTAAGATACAAGTAAAAATATAAGCAAAACCTCGTTATATTAGAAAATAATAGAGAAGAAATATGATGAAAATAAAAAACAAATCAGAAATAAAAAAAAAGTTCGGAATGGAGAGGAATGGAGAAGAGAAGAAATGGAGGTAAGAAAAAAAAAAAAAAAAAACTAAACTAGCACCTAAACTAGCACCAGCTAAGTTCGCAGTGCTAAGATGTCAAGATGTGCTCCAATAAAACAAAGAAGTGTGTAGTACATTGGCTATCTGCTTTGGTGCTCAACCTTTATTTCCTGGGTGGTTGGGTTCGATTCACGCCAACCTCTCTAATTTAAATGTTTTAATAATCTGAGCCGATTCGGCCGAAATTTAACTAGAATCGGAATATTTCTGCCGAAATTCGACGAGAAAATCACCTACCGTGTAACTCTGACAGAAATCTGATCGGTACAGTCCGATTCCAGTCCGGATCGGCCGGATTTCGAACTTTCTTTACTATTTCTCTAGTTTTTTCATATCATTCACCATTTTCCATCTGTTTTTGTTTTATTAACAAGTTACTTTTTATAAGAAAATAAAATTGTATCAATAACTAAGTACTCTACTTATATCCACCCTTCTTTTATCTTCCTTTACGCTGGCAAAAGTTCATGTCCCCAATTATTTTCATAAAATTCATTAAATGGAAACACAGAAAAAGTACAAAATTAATAATGATTGTGTTGGCATCCAAAAAATTGCAACCTCATTTGTGAATTTTTTATTTGATTTAAAGAGTGGGACTATGGAGCTTTGCAATACACGGATTTATTGAAGTTCAAATAGTCGATCCGAACAGCTCAAGTTAAAAAAAAAAAAGGGAAATATAAATATGTTAGAGGTGGGCCATGAGAAGAAACAAGGCAGTTAAGAGAATATCATTAGCAGGCTTCTAAGATATCGCTTTTATTTTGGGCTTGGCCCATGTAGCCCATAATTTCTTTTATTTCTGTAAAGAGATTTGTAATTCAATCAAATGAGGGAAGATTGCATCGATAATTTATGATCAAATACAAAATGGTTAAACTCAAAAATCGTGGAATTATCGACTCAGATGAAGGTTTATATAAATTGCAAAATGTAATCACAAAACCATTGTTGAACAATTAAATAGAAACCTGCTAACCATATATATAATATATATATATATATAGAGGAGGGATCCGATTACACCTTTTTTGGTGACACACTTTGACACCTACCATTTTCAAAGTCCAAATAGTCGATCCAAACCGTTCAACGTGATGGATATATTAAAATGCGCTTGGAGATCAAATTTTACATTTTTTTTGAATTTTTTTGCTATTTATTAAGATGGTTACAAAAATCGTTGTTTTCAGACCATTGAAAAACAGCGATTTTGTAACCATCTTAATAAATAGTAAAAAATTCAAAAAAATATAAAATTTGATTTCCAAGTACATTTTAATATGGTGATCATGTTGAACGGTTCGGATCGACTATTTGGATTTTGAAATCGCAAAATTGACCTATATAAAAAACGGTGTCATGATGTGTCACCAAAAAAGGTGTAATTGGATCCCTCCTCATATATATTATATATATATATATATATATATATATATATTGGCTAAGCTCAAAATGTTTTTTCCATGGCCATTGAACAAACGATTCGGTTCTCCAATTTTCAAAGTTCAAACAACAAATTCAAACCGTTAGATGTTGAATCTAAATTAAAATGTGCTTGGAGACCAAATTTTACATTTTTTAGAATTTTTTGACTATTTATTAAGCTGGTTTGAAAATCGTTGTTTTTATTAAATTTCTGCAGCATTGAAAACCAGCAGTTTTCAAACCAGCTTAATAAATAGTCAAAAAATTCTAAAAAATGTAAAATTTGGTCTCCAAGCACATTTTAATATAGATTGAACATCTAACGGTTTGAATTTGTTGTTTGAACTTTGGAAATTGGAGAACCGAATCGTTTGTTCCATGCCCATGAAAAAAACATTTTGAGCTTAGTCAATCTCTCTCTCTCTCTATATATATATAGAGGCAGGATCAAATTACACCTTTTTTTGTGACACACTTTGACACCTACCATTTTCAAAGTCCAAATAGTCGATCCAAACCGTTCAACATGATGGATATATTAAACTGTGCTTGGAGATCAAATTTTATTATTTTTTTGAATTTTTTTACTATTTATTAAGATGGTTACAAAATCGTTGTTTTCAGACAATTGAAAAACAACGATTTTGTAACCATCTTAATAAATAGTAAAAAAATTCAAAAAAATGTAAAATTTGATCTCCAAGCACATTTTAATATGGTGATCATGTTGAACGGTTCGGATCGACTGTTTGAATTTTAAAATTGGATTTTAAAATCGCAAATTTGACCTATAAAAAAAACGGTGTCATGATGTGTCACCAAAAAAGGTGTAATTGGATCTCTCCTCAGATATATATATATATATATATATATAGAGTAGGGCTATTGTGCTTCATGAAGCAAAACCTTGTTTTACTTCACGCTCATACACCCATTTCCAAAATCCAAATCGTCGATCCGAACCGTTCAAGTTGTTCTCCATATTGAAATGTGCTTGGAGACCAAATTTTACATTTTTTGGAATTTTTTTACTATTTATTAAGCCACTTTGAAAATCGCTGATCCATTGTGAATAGTAAAAACCAGTAAAAAATTCTGGACCAATGGATCAGCGATTTTCAAAGTGGCTTAATAAATAGTAAAAAAATTCCAAAAAATGTAAAATTTGGTCTCCAAGCACATTTCAATATGGAAAACAACTTGAACGGTCGGATCGACGATTTGGATTTTGGAAATGAGTGTATGAGCGTGAAGTAAAATATTGGTTTTACTTCATGAAGCACAATAGCAAAATTCTATATATATATATATATATATATATATATAAAGTCGAAAGGAAGGACATGATCCTTTCAGATGACCGGAACTTGGTACACATGAGTCTACATCTGTGAACCGAGTTCAATGGAGAAACGTAGGGAATTGATGAGGGCCCACCTGTAAGGCTTAGTAAGAAAGATAGCACTGTTTTTTTCAAATGCAAATGGTTAACTGTTTACTGTCTCATTGAGTTTGAGAAAGGGTCCTACCTTGTCAGTTTAAGCCAAAACCGAGTCCAGCCTTCCAATTTTCTGTTATTTCCCTTATTACACCGGTCTGTGGCCACCCATTTGTGAGTTCACAAAGCTAAGGAACATCCAAATGTGTCCCCCTTCTCTAACTTCCCCATTTTTGTGCACCCAGTGATGTTTCCAGGCTCTTTCTTTTTTATTTCTCATATTACACTTTGAATTTTCCTTTGTTCTTTTCATCATAGATCATGATTTTAATTGAATAATTTTATCATAGTTACACATAACTATTACATACCTGATTGCAGAATTTTATATATATTCGTATCACACCGAATTCAAATAAAATTTCATTTGTCTATTTAATCCCATATCTGATGATGTTTCTTTATCCTTTATTTTTTATTTTTGAATTAGTTTTCCAACTGAATTTTTCAATTAATTCCCGAACATAATTCTCAATTTAAAATAGAATTGTTAAATTACATTAATTAATTATTAATTTATCGCATTGAATTGTTGTTGTGATTTTAAATTCTCTTAAAAGGACTGTTTTGATTTCAAATAAAATAAAAATACATAACTGTCTAAAACACTCCTAAAATATTTATAAAAAAAATAAGAAATTTCAGCAGAAAAATTTGGCCTTCAGACGATCTTTTTACTTTGAAAATGGTCATTACAGACAACACCATGTAAGAAATATAGATTTTTATGCAAGCTTTCTAGAATAAGGTCATAATAAAAAATTACGCCTATTTAAATTTCGAGTTTCAGTTGCACTTTTTGCTGGATATTTTTCATGTTCCAAATTAATTTATTTGATTTTTTTTTCATGCTCCAAATTATGTGGTTCATCGAAAAAGTATTGTTATCTTTTTGGGTTTTTAAAATTTATTTATTATTTTCAAAATATAAAAAATATTGAGCTTATTTGGTGAAGGCAAAAGGCTAAAGGTCGATGAGGGAAAAATGGAGAAGCAATGAAGTTTCCTTGCTATGATTCGGAAAGTCATGACATCTTGTCATTTACCAAAAAAATAGAATATCACATCTTCTCCACTTTGCTAAAGAAATTGGAAGGAAAGAACAGCGAAAGCAAGTAGAACTATCTTTTGATTATTAAATCTATTTCCTCAGTGCTGCCTACTTTTTGGGGAAGAACATTTATGCGTCCATGTTTTCACATGATAATTTGCTACATGCTGCCTTTGATTTTTCTTCCTTTTTTAGAAAAAGTACAGAATGCCAATGGCCATCTGATTCATTTAAAATTTTAAACAGAGGTCATTGTATTATCTTAATGAAGGTTGATTGACATATAGGTTTGAGTGGGAGGCATCAGTGGCTTAAAGCTATGTTTGTCAGCTTCAGTAATTCTGGAGGGATGTCTAAGTTACCATACTCTAGTGGTTCAACTTTCACCTCAGCTTTAACCTTGATCTCTGGCACGGGTTTAGATGCCATTAACCATTAACCAAAAACCTAAAACCAAAAAGTGAGTAAATTAAAAGTCTAAACTAAAATGAGCAAAAGCCGAACTTTGAAGTGAGTACATAACATATATATACTTGGAGAAATAGGCTAAATTATATCGGTTTATATTTAGATGTTTGTATGTGTTTCTTATGTTTTCCTAAGTAACTTCGTAACAATTATATCGGTTTATATTTAGTGACAAGGTTCCAGCCTTAATGGAATAAAACTCTTTTAAGAGTACCCAAATGTGATTAGTTTGCATTCACAAAACATCTAAATGCATGATTCACGCTTTCTCATTCATTTTCTTCATATTCAATTAAGTTAAAAGTGGAGGTTCACAAATCTCCACTTTCAGACAAATAAAAAGTAAATATTTTATGTGTAGTAGTACGTCTGTACCTTCAGAAATAAAATACTATTAGTATAATTATTTGAGAAATAACAAAAATTTATTTGAATCCGTATTTCTATAAGTTTGTGAGGGTACAATTAATAAATTCAGCCATTATTTATTTTGACAGAAATCTCAAAAATAAAATTTCTATATTTAGCATAGATACCGAATTTCTTTTGACCTAGTTAGAACTAAATCGAGACCATATTTTTCTTACACTTGACTATGGTACCGGATGGGATACGGATTCCTAAATTTTTGCCCACACACATGCTTTCAGGAACAAAGCCAAGGAACATCCAAATGTGTCCCCCTTGTCTAAAACTTCCCCATTTGTGTTCACCCAGTGATGTCTCCATGCTCTTTCTTTTTTATTTCTCATATTACACTTTGAATTTTCCTTTGTTCTTTTCATCATAGTTCATGATTTTAATTGAATAATTTTATCATGAATTTTGGTCTAATGTAAGTTATAATATATAACTCAATTACACATAACTATTACATACCTGATTCTGATTCAGATGTGAACATTAGTATTTGTGAAATTATGAAATAGTTTTTTTGTTTTCCAGTTAAAATTTTCTAGGTGGTTTAATTACAGCTCAACTTGCAGGCACAACAAAAGGAGCACATGCAATTTTTCAATAATCATGTTAATTATTGATTTAATGTGAAGCAAAAATCTTACATTGCAAACATAATTTTACTTTCTTGATGACTTTCTGTTGAAATACATAAATTGTAGATGCTATATATTTTAGGTTCACCAAGCAATAGTCAGTCCCGATGCAATCTTACCCGTATTACCTTGTAAGTTTGCATTATAAATCAAATTAATTTCAGATCAATTAAGATTTTGGCAAATATAACAGCTAATTAGCCTATGTAAACTCTTGTAAGCAATGAAAGTGATGAACTAACAATGAAATATGAGGGTTTCAAATGCCTTATGTCTTTCATGCCTTATCGTGCCTCACATCCTTTATCTCTATTTTAGTAAATTGATAATTATATATTAGTAAACCTGATTTGGGAGTAAACACGATGCATATAGAAGTATAGAACAGTTGGTACCACTGGTATGGCGTAAATCCAGGGCAAGGGTGGTTAGAAGGGGTTGCTAGACCGGGAAACAGTGGGTTGTTTGTGCTTGGAGACCAAATTTTACATTTTTTGGAATTTTTTTACTATTTATTAAGCTACTTTGAAAATTGCAGATCCGGGTGAACAGTAAAAAATTCTAGACCATTCGATCAGCGATTTTCAAAGTGGCTTAATAAATAGTAAAAAAATTCCAAAAAATATAAAATTTGGTCTCCAAGCACATTTCAATATGGAGAACATGTTGAGCGGTTCGGATCGGTTGTTTAGATTTTCAAAATAAAAATATGAGCGTGAAGTAAAAATGACATCTTACTTCGCAACTCACCATAGCCCAGCTCTATATATATATATATATATATATAACGTTCTTTAAATGACATATATGTTTTTTTTTTATATTTTTGACATATTTTCATAAAAAAAATTTCATACAAAATGACAAATAACATTTTTTAAATAATATAAAAAAATAGAAAGAAATGAAGTCATGACCAATCAATTATCAATTAATTAAAAAATTTCTTAAATAACATTTAAAAAATAGAAAGAAATCATGAATAATCAGAAAGATAATACAATTTACATGTGGCAAGTACGTGTCTAACTAAATTTGGATTTACACATAACAAACCATCAAAAAGATGCATATTTTTTAATGCAGGGCTCTGTTGAAAAATAGCTTCTATGTTTTCTTAAGGCTCAATAATTAGGTTAAGGTCCTATCGCTCTCGAACCTCTGTCTTCCAGCTCAGCATGAAATTTTATATCCAATATTTTTTTTATTATTACGGTAAAGACTACTAAAATTCCAATAATTCAGAACCACATTCTTCAACAATCCCCATCTCTTTCGAATAATTAAGCTTCAACTTTACAAAAGAGAGAAAATCAAAAAATAAAAAATAAAAAAGTACAACCCTAGAATGAAAGGAACAATCAATTACACTTTGATCCTAGCAAAATATACTTTTTCAACTAACGAACAATATATATTTGTTAAATTATGTCAATCTGAGCTCATATAATATATAATTTCTTAATAATAAAATTAATAGTTCCCAAAATCTTAGGTATTAATGATCAAATATATCATAACGTTGTTGTACAAAAAAAAACCCAAGTCTCTTTTAGTGGAAACTCGAATACAATATATATAGTCTCTTATAGTGGAAACTCGAATTTATGTCTACGGGTTTATTGTAAAAACAAAAAACCTGAATTTTGATATCATCTAGAAAGTAGAAATATGTTGGAATATAAATTTGGAAATATACAAATAGATGTGTCTGTCTACTCATTTGGAAATATATAAAAATTGAAGGAATCTACCTCTTCAACCTCCCAAATGACGCCATGTTTACGCAAATCAAGCATCAGAGAGAATCTACCTTTTAATTGCAGTGTAAACTCAAGTCAATTTCCCCAAATTAAGAAGTTAATCATTTGTACTTTCATAGAAGGTCGAAATCAATTCCAAGATGATTCACATTTTTATTCCAAGATCAATTATGTCAATTCAATTATCTGACTAAAATTCTTGTAATTGATGAAGATGAATGAATTGTTTAGATAAGAAGAAGAATATAACTACTATATACCAGTCTAATTATATCAATTCCGCATCTTGTTTAATTATATATCTTCATTATGTTATGTAGAGCAAATTAATTAAAATAGAAAGGACAGCCAAAAGTAGGCTATCATGTGAAAACATGCATGAGCACGAAGCACAACAATACACGTATGAATGAATTAAGTGCTGCAGTAGGTATAGTGCAGATTAGAACACTTTATTGGAGATCAGCTGATTGCAGAATTTTATATATATTCGTATCACACCGAATTCAAATAAAATTTCATTTGTCTATTTAATCCCACATGCATCTGATGATATGTTTCTTTATCCTTTATTTTTAATTTTTAAATTAGTTTTGGAACTTAATTTCTAAATTAGTTCCCGAACATAACTCTCAATTTATAATAGAATTGTTAAATTACATTAATTAATTATTAATTTATCGCATTGAATTGTTGTTGTGATTTTAAATTCTCTTAAAAGGACTGTTTTGATTTCAAATAAAATAAAAATACATAACTGTCTAAAACACTCCTAAAATATTTATAAAAAAAATAAGAAATTTCAGCAGAAAAATTTGGCCTTCAGACAATCTTTTTACTTTGAAAATGATCATTACAGACTACACCATGTAAGGAATATATATAGATTTTTATGCAAGCTTTCTAGAATAAGGTCATAATAAAAAAATACGCCTATTTAAATTTCGAGTTTTCAGTTGCACTTTTTCCTGGATATTTTTCATGTTCCAAATTAATTTATTTGATTTTTTTCATGTTCCAAATTAATTTATTTGATTTTTTTCATGTTCCAAATTATGTGGCTCATCGAAAAAGTATTGTTATCTTTTTGGGTTTTTTAAATTTATTTATTATTTTCTAAATATAAAAAATATTGAGCTTATTTGGTGAAGGCAAAAGGCTAAAGGTCGATGAGGGAAAAATGGAGAAGCAATGAAGTTTCCTTGCTATGATTCGGAAAGTGACATCTTGTCATTTACCAAAAAAATAGAATATCACATCTTCTCCACTTTGCTAAAGAAATTGAAAGGAAAGACCAGCGAAAGCAAGTAGAACTGCTCCACTATTCATTTCTTCATTATTTGTTAGTCATTGATTGGAGTCTCAACCATATGTCTGCATCCTCTCAAAAAATAGATCGCCATACTCTTAATTAAAATCCCAAAGCCAAAACCCAAGTATCTACGCCAAGCTGCTTAATTAGTTGGATTGGTCTCGCCTCCTGTAACCAATTGTATGTGTTTCTCTTGCTTTCCTAATTAAGTTACTTGGTAACAATTATATATATCGGTTTATATTTAGTGAACAATTAAATTATATCTATTTTTAGTTCTATTTCTGCTTAATTGGTTTCCATAAATATCATGCTTCGTGATTGAGTTAGAAGAACTTGGATCTGATTTGGGGCTTCGATCTCTTTTGATTGTAGCTTCTATATATTTTCATATGGTTCAAACTGACTTGGATCGTTGTAAATTATCTTAAATAGTTCTAATTATCGATTAATTGACTGTTGGGAGATTAGATCTGTAGGATTTTATCACATAAATCATAGTATCCTAACCATATCCTGGAAAATTGTCCTGGAATCGGCTGGAGGCGAGCCAATTTTTACTATCGACACGAAACGTGATATTTCTTAATTACTTGTTTTTTCTCTTATTTTTTCAATGCATCGAGTGGCCGCTTTAATTAATTAACAGGTATGGATGACAACAAAACTTAATAAACTAATCAAGTTCTTTTCAAGAAATATATATAATTTTAACTTCGAGTGGCCGTTTGCTTACCAGCTGCCTGCTAGCCTAATATCTTTGCTTACTAATATCCTCTAATTACACTGATTCACATTTCAAAACAGTGAGCAAGAGAGTAATGGCTGAGGTGGCTGTGCGAATTGTGCTAAACAAGCTTGCCGATGTCATAGCAAATGAAGCACAATTCTTGGGTGGGGTTGGGGCGAAAGTCAAACGGGTGCAGCGTGATTTAACCCGAATCCAATGCTGCCTGCAAGATGCAGACGAGAAACGTAAAGGTGATGAAAGGGTGCAGAACTGGTTAAATGAGCTCCGCGATGTAGCCTATCGCATCGAGGACACAATCGACACGTTCTTTCTCAAAGTTGGATATACAGATGCCAGCTTTTCGCAAAAACTCAGGAGGCTGTGCAACAAGCCCCTTGAGATGTATTTCCTCCACAAACTTGGCACCGAGGTCGATGACATTCTAAATGTACTTGAAGAGATCTCAAAGAGCAAGGTTACGTATGGTATTAGTGACCTAAAAGACAAGTGCGAGGGAGAAGTTGGTGTCGTAATGACTCATCGGAGAGCTACTTATCAAGAAGTCGACGAAACTGAAGTTGTAGGCATGCAGGCTGACAAGAACAACATTCTGAAGTTGTTAAGACCTGATCAAACACCAAGGCGGGCAGTTATAACAATCGTGGGTCCCGGCGGTCTAGGAAAGACTAACCTTGCACATATGGTATACAGAAGGCAAGTGTAGTATTTGTTTTTCAATTATGTTTTAATGAGATTAATAATTACAACAATAATAATAACAATAAGAGTTCGTCTAAGCTGCTATCTATAGCAACCATCAACTAGTACTACTGCTATATATAATTATTTTTGAAGATTTAATATTGGGTCATAGCTGTTCAACTTCTCAATAATTGCTGACATTTTAGTAATACATAATTCCAGCGCTCATTATTGTTCAAAAATCGTGCAATAAATAATCTAATAATAAATCTTCTTTGCTTGTCCAACCAGTGCCAAGGAAAGATTCGACTATCATGTAATGCTGTCAATCTCTCAGCAATACAGTCCAACTGATCTCTTGAGAAAGATGATCAAGGAGGCCAAACACTCTGTACCAGAGAACCAAGATCTGGGAGATTTAATCAACAAGCTCAAAGGGTTCTTAATTAACAAAAGGTATCTGATTATTCTAGATGATGTGTGGACGGATGATCTGTGGAATCAATTGAAAGATGCATTACCTGATGACAAAAACGGTAGTCGTGTTCTAATGACTAGCCGGAATATCGAAGTTGCTACATCTGCTGACCCCCAAATGTCACCATATAAACTCCACATCTTAGATGATGGAGAAAGCCTAGATCTTTTTCTCAAAAAGGCTCTCCCTAATCAAGAACCTGATATGGAATACGCTACCGATCTCCTTAAGCCTGCTTCCAAACTAGTAAATAAATGTAGAGGATTACCTTTGGCTGTGGTAGTATTAGGTGGTATCCTTTCAACTAAAGAACCGTCCTCTCCTGCATGGGAAAGGGTGTTGGAAACCATGAATTGGCACTCAGACGGCAAGGACTGCATGCCAATCTTAGCAATGAGCTATGAAGATATGCCTCATTATCTGAAGGCATGCTTCCAATATATAGCTTCTTTTCCTGAGGATTATGTGATTTCAGAAAAACATCTGATCAGAATGTGGGTAGCAGAAGGGTTCATACCACTCGAGGGTAAGCCAACAATAGAGATAATGGCTGAGGACTGTCTTGAGGAACTTTCTAAAAGGTTATATAAATTTTTACATATTTTTATTAGGCATCTATACAAAATTATTGCAATTCTTTTATCAGAAATTAACTACTTTATAGGACACACTTCTGGTATACTGGATATATACCCCAATTTTGTTTTGTAGTAGAGTAGAGAAGTCCACAAAAAAGTATCTTGAAACAAAGAATAAGATCGAGGGAAACATAGTATAACACAAACAAAAATAAACTGCAAGGCCTTACTAATACACTAAAATGCAATATGCATTATTTTCCAAAAAAAAAAAAACTACGTACAAATTTCATTAATTGTAGGTTTTTATTTCGTCGCATCGTAATAAGCAACTAATTCAACTTTATCTATGGATTTTGGAACTTGTATTATCACTGTAATTCTTTTAGTATTTTCTAACTTGTTCGTAACTCAAAAATAATTCAGGAGTATGATTCAAGTATCAAGCAGATTCACAAATAGTACGATCAAGTACTTCCGAGTACATGATCTTCTCCATCACTTGGCAATTCATGAAGCCAAGCAGGATAACTTTGTTACGATTTTCTCGCAAGCATCAACATCAGAAGTCAGATTGCCCAACAGAAGAATCCAACGTGCATCGATTCAAATCCAACGTGCATCAGAAGTAAGAATGCCCAACAGAAGAATCCAGTGTGCATCGATTCAAAACCAAAAGATCAATACACAATTCGTGGAATATTTAGGGGCAAGTACTCGTTCCTTACTGGTTTTTATGTTTAAAGGTTCCGTGAGCTTACATTGCTCAAAATTTAGGCTACTTAAAGTTCTAGAACTTGTGGGTGTTGGTAATTGGCGTTCCGTAGTATATATATTAAAATCATCACATGAGTTGATTCACCTAAAATACTTGGGGATTCGAGAGGGAAAAATTAAGGTGTCCTCATTATCCTTCCATGGTATGAAGAATCTCGAAACCCTGAAAGTGGATTTCAATTTAAGCTCACATTATAATGTTGATGCCTTATGGAGAATTGGTACATTGAGACATGTACGGTGTTATAATCTCATGGGACCAATATCAACATCTGCAGTAAGCAATCTGAAGACCCTGCAATGGATAAAACCTCAGAAATCATGGGCTAGGAAGTTGCCCCTTTTAAACAACTTGTGTAAATTAGGTGTTTATGATATTGAGGATTGGGTTACAATGACCAATTTACTTAAAACCCTACATTCTTTGGAGTCACTCATGATCAGCTCTTTTAGACTCCCAGTAGAGATTGTTTACCCAAAAGCCCTCCCAAATTATGAGAGTTTACGAACCTTGTGCTTGTGGGGACGTTGGCCTTCTAATGTCACCTTACAGGCTAGCTTATTTCCACCACAACTCACTAAATTGATACTTGGGGATTCCGACCTTACGCAAAATCCAATGGCAGAACTTGGAAAGTTTAAGAGCCTAAAGAAACTTCACTTAAGGAATGTGTTCAGTTACTCGTACTTTGGTCCAATAATAATTTGTTCAGAAGGATTCCCTGTGCTACAATACTTGAAACTATATTGTCGTGATAAAGTGAAGAAATTAACGGTTGCACAAGGGGTCATGCCAAAACTTACATACCTCCAAGTATGTGAAAATACAAAGCTTCACCTGCCTCCTGAGCTACATGTAACAATAGATTTGGTCTAAGTAGTATCGATTTATCAGTGACCAATAACCTTTCCTTTCACTTTTATTATTATTATTATTATTTTTTTTGGGGGGGGGGGGGGGGGGGTTGGAAAAGTTTTATATATTATTTGTAATATGTGGTTCCCTAAAAAAATGCTTTATTATATTATTATGTTGTACTTTTGAAATCTCCCTTGGAAATTAATAAACTCGTCGCCCTCCTTAGATAATAGTGCTTAATCATGACTGATTTTCTTGCAAAAAGAAATAAATTCAGCAGCTGAAATGTATGCATAAAATAAATAAATTTGGATGTACCCATCGGACCAACATTTCTTATACTGACCAAATTCCAAATCAAATATGGGCTATTTGTATTTGAATTTTTTTAAATTGAATTGACACCTGACAGGATAATATTAATTAATATCCCAGTGATTAGGGACGGAACCAGATTTCAAGTTATGGGGTTCAAACATGAATGAGGGTCAGTCATATAAAATTTTCATACTACGAATGGGATCAATATTACCGTATCTATAGCATTTTACCCTATATTATATAGAAAATCGTGTACAAGTACAAAAAAAAATTGAAATAAATGGGGTCAATTGACCCCATTCCTTGAATGTAGCTCCGCCTCTGCCAGTGAATGTCATCTATCACAAAGCAAATAGCATGCAATTAACATTAATAATTAACAAATATATAAGGAAAAGAGAAGCCATATATATTTATAAATCGGTGACTCAATCTTAAACATAATCAATTAATCATATATATATAGAGAATGGCTAAGCTCAAAACGTTTGTTCCTGGGCTCAGGAACAAACGAGTCGGTTCTCCAATTTCCTAAGTTCAAACAACAAATTCAAACCGTTAGATGTTCAATCTATATTAAAATGTGCTTGGAGACCAAATTTTACATTTTTTGGAATTTTTTTACTATTTATTAAGCTGTTTTGAAAATCGCTGTTTTCTAATGGCGCAGAATTTTAATAAAAACAGCGATTTTCAAAACAGCTTAATAAATAGTAAAAAAATTCCAAAAAATGTAAAATTTGGTCTCCAAGCACATTTTAATATAGATTGAACATCTAACGGTTTGAATTTGTTGTTTGAACTTCGAAAATTGGAGAACCGACTCGTTTGTTCCTGAGCCCAGGAACAAACGTTTTGAGCTTAGCCATTCTCTCTCTCTCTATATATATATATATGTGTATATATATATATATATATATAGAGAGAGATGGGCTATTGTGCATTGCAAAGTAAAGCAAACAGTTTACTTCGGGCTACTTTTTGGATTTTCAAAGTCCAAAACATCGATTTGACCGTTCAAGTTGATCTACATATTGAAATGTGCTTGCAGACCAAATTTTACATTTTTTGGAATTTTTTACTATTTATTAAGCCACTTTGAAAATTGCTGATCCGGGTGAACAGTAAAAACAGTGCAACAAAATTCTGGATCATGTGATCAGCAATTTTCAAAGTGGCTTAATAAATAGTAAAAGGAGTATTCAAATGCCTCCATTTTTCATGCCTCTACCTTGCCTTCATTTTTAAAAACTTTAATAACTCAAAATTTAAAACTTAAAATTCAAAATAAAACTGTTAGATATGATTTACATCATTTTATCTATGTAAATGTAAAAATTATGACATTTCAATTATGTTTTGGTTGTCATCAATAACTTATAAAAAACGTACTAATGTAAATAATTTCTAGACGTTAATTTTTCAACTTATTGATTCACATAAAAACAAATTCGAAATGTGATAATTTTTTATGAGTACATAGATAAAATGATGTAGATCATATCCAATGGTTTTATTTTGACTTTTAAGTTTTAAATTTGGAGGTATTAAAGTTTTTAAAAAATGGAGGCATGGGCGAGGCACAAAAAATTGAGGCATTTGAACCCTCTTTATATATATATAAATATATGCACGGTAGCAGCCTAGAATACTAAAATAATTTATTATTGATTCTGCATCTACGAATTACTGGATACAAAAATAATTTACGGGTCAAATTAATTACAGACAGACTCATAATTTACAAATGGACATGGTTTCAGTGAGGTTGGGAAAGGGTCCTACCTTAATTGCCTTTATTAGACCGTCCTATGGCCCCCACTTGTCAGGTCACAAGGCTAAGGAGCAGCCAAATGTGTCCCCTTAATAACTCTAAACTTTCCCATTTTTGTGCACCCAGTAATGTTTCCAGCCCTTTCTTTTTTGTTTCTCATATTACCCTTTGACTTTTCCTTTGTTCTTTTCATCAAAATTCATGCTTTTAATTGTATAATTTTATCATTAATTTTATTCTTGAAAACTAAAACCCTTCTTCGTAGTTTTACAAAAATTGCCCATTTCAAGGAATTAATTTATTAAATTCCAAGAATCTTCTTTATATTTTATTTAGGGTTCAATACATACAGATAAGAAATTCCACTGCTGTTGAAAAGTAATACTATGTCAAGTCCCTGAATCATCTTCTACACCAACAACTAATTCTATTAACAAAATTTTCAAATTCTTAAATATAAAAAAATTAAATTCTTTATTTTAATGAATGTTACGTTGAGTCGACTGTTTTTTGGATGGTCTAGAAACCGTGCTTTTGTACCTATCTAAAAAAAAGTAAAAACTTTGCAAATAAAAAGATAGAATTTGGTCTCCAAGCACATTTTAATATGGAGAACATGTTGAGCAGTTCAAATCGATTGTTTGGATTTTAAAAACAGAGATAAAGAATTTGAAGCACAATGAAACATGAAAGACATGAGACATTTTAACCCTCCTCGTGAAATATTTTCTTTAAATCCCATCTCAAATTCTAATATTGTCGATCATCCGATGCAGCTTGTGGGTTAACAACATAGAGTCTATATACTTGCCCAACATTTTATGTCGCCTAAAACAACTAGTTTTTCAATTTGCTAAAAAAGGTTATCTATGAAACAAAGCTAGGTCCAAAGCTGTTGCTTAGCATAGAATTGTGAAAAGTAAGGGTAGAACGGTAGAAAAAGGGAGGTAGCACAGTTGGTCAGCAAAAAAGTTTTAAGACTGTTGGTTACTCCAAAGTCGAGAGTTCGATTCCCCCTCACGACTTCGCAGATTTAAAAAAAAAAAGGGTAGAATGGTAATATAATAAGGGTACGTAGAGGTCGGAAAAAATGAAGGAAGAAAGAGTAAGGGTAGAATGGTAATATAATATTTTATAAACTGGAAAACACAAATTCCATTAGAAACTGATAGATCATGGGCAACAAAGCCCAATAACGGCCCAATTAGCTTAGCAAAAGAGTTCCAGTAAGAATTTATCATTTCTTTTGTAAAATATAATGACAGTTGATATAAACCTATATCATTAAATAGTTTTAAAATCGATTCAATAAACTTCTTGTACTTGCCCGTATTACCTTCTATGTAATCTTACCCGTATTACCTTCTAATTAAGTTTGCATTATCAATCAAATGAATATGAGATCAAGTAATATTTAGGCAAACATAACGGCTACTTATCCTATATAAACCCTTGTATGCTATAAGAATGATAAACTATCAATCAAATATTTTCTTCTTCAAATTCAATTTCAAAATTTAATTGTGTCTATCATCTGACGCAGTTCGTGCTTAATTTGATTTGTAACATCACAGAGTTTATATATATTGCGAAACAACTACTCTCTCAATTTGCTTAAAAAGTTACCAACCAAAGCTGGACTGGTCAAAACCTTTTCAATTTTAACTGAAAATAATTAAAATCACATTTATACTTGGATGAGAGAGAAAATTTAGGAAATAATTAAGGTCCTTGTTGTTAACAAAACCAATAAAAAAATAAAAAAATGACTGAGGAAATCAGTTTTTAATAAAAATATATTTTATTTTATAAGAGGAATAAAAATGGTACCAGATGTTTGATACCGTATAAAAAAAATGTTGATTTCTTTAATGAAATCGGTGGAGTTTACTCACATTTATATAATAAAAATTTAAGAGGAAAAAAATGCAAATTAAAATTTTATACATGGTTTACATTTATGGAGAGAATAATGTGACATTCTTTAATCAAATGTTGTTTTGTATTTTTTTATAAATAATGATCCATCGTCATTATTTCCAAAATGTCCAAGATGTTTGTTAAATTAATTAATCAGAACATTTTAATTTTATTAAGCACATAATTGATTGAATATCAATATATGATTAAAAAATCTAGTGCTCAGCTTTTTAGATGTTAAAAAAAAAAATAGGCCTCTAGACCTAGTAATTTGTGATAGAGGTTTGATTTTACCCGCTCGGGTCAGACCCGGCCCGGTCCGCCCGGGACTCGTGCCTGCCCTGCCCGTGCCCGTGTACGGGTTTTGCATGGGTTCACGGATTAAATGGGTACGGGTTGAGAAGGCCGGGCACGATTTTTTTAAATTTTACTCGTGATACCCGTACCCGTCCGTACCGACCCGTGGACCCGGATTACCCGTACCCGTACCCATACCCGCAAACCCGTGCCCGTCTACCCGTAGACCCGTGCCCGTCTACCCGTACCCGAACCCGTGTACCTTTTTTTTTTTTTTTTTAATTCAAATTTTTTTCCCCCAAACCTACTCTACCCCCCCTACACGGGCCTACCTGGACTACCTGCCCCCCGGACCCCTACCCGAACTCACTCCCCTTTTCAGTTTTTATTGTTTTTTTTATTTTTTTTAAGTTTTGTTTTAAAATTTCAAATTATACTCCCCCCAAACAAAACTCTTTAAATACACCCCCATCCCTCACAAATTTTCACATCCCAATCTCAATATTTTCATCTCTCATTCTCTCAATCTCAATCTCAATATTTTTATTATTCTCAATTTTAATTTTGTTGTTAAAAAAAATATATAGTTGTAAATTTAATTCATTCTACGAATACGCAAACGGAATTACGAAGGTATTGAAATTACGAAGTTCGTCACCTCCCGCAAAATTTTCCCGCGAGATTTAAAGGTTACATTTATTTCATGTTAGATTAAATTTTGTTAAATTGAAATATAGAATGTTAAATTTATATTTTGTTTCAATTAGTTTAACTTAAATTAGTTTTTGTTAGATTTTGTATAGAATGTTAGTATTAAAATTGAATGTTAGATTTTTTTTTTTTGTAGAGTAATTATATTTTTTTTTTCTAGAGTAATTTAAAATTTAAGTAATTAGATTTATTGTTGAATAGGTTAGATTTAATTTTTGAAATTCGGATTTATTTTTAATAGGTTAAATAAGTATGTTAGATTTATTTTTTGAATATGCTAAGTAATTTGCATTTATTTTTGAATAGGTTTAGATTTAATTTTTCAAATTCGGATTTATTTTTAATTGGTTAAAAAAATATGTTAGATTTATTTTTTGAATATGTTAAGTTATTAGATTTATTTTTGAATAGGTTAGATTTTATTTTTCAAATTCGGATTTATTTTTAATAGGTTAAATAAGTATGTTAGATTTATTTTTTGAATATGTTAAGTAATTAGATTTATTGTTGAATAGGTTAGATTTAATTTTTGAAATTCGGATTTATTTTTAATAGGTTAAATAAGTATGTTAGATTTATTTTTTGAATATGTTAAGTAATTAGATTTATTTTTGAATAGGTTAGATTTAATTTTTGAAATTCGGATTTATTTTTAATAGGTTAAATAAGTATGTTAGATTTATTTTTTGAATATGTTAAGTAATTAGATTTATTTTTGAATAGGTTAGATTTAATTTTTAAAATTCGGATTTATTTTTAATAGGTTAAATAAGTATGTTAGATTTATTTTTTGAATATGCTAAGTAATTTGCATTTATTTTTGAATATGTTTAGATTTAATTTTTCAAATTCGGATTTATTTTTAATTGGTTAAAAAAATATGTTAGATTTATTTTTTGAATATGTTAAGTTATTAGATTTATTTTTGAATAGGTTAGATTTTATTTTTCAAATTCGGATTTATTTTTAATTGGTTAAATAAGTATGTTAGATTTATTTTTTGAATATGTTAAGTAATTAGATTTATTGTTGAATAGGTTACATTTAATTTTTGAAATTCGGATTTATTTTTAGTTGGTTTGAAAAATTATGTTAGATTTATTTTTTGAATATGTCAAGTTATAGATTTATTTTTGAATAGGTTAGATTTTATTTTTCAAATTCGGATTTATTTTTAATAGGTTAAATAAGTATGTTAGATTTATTTTTTGAATATGTTAAGTAATTAGATTTATTGTTGAATATGTTAGATTTAATTTTTCAAATTCGGATTTATTTTTAATTGGTTAAATAAGTATGTTAGATTTATTTTTTGAATATGCTAAGTAATTTGCATTTATTTTTGAATAGGTTATATTTTAGCCGTGAGAATGTCCAACGAACCTGCCGTGAGATTGTCCCACGAACTATTTGACATCGATATGTCAACTTTTTATCCTGGTAGCTCCGCCCAAATGGCACCACCTAATTATCCAGAAAATTATCAAAGAAAGGACCAAATGCTACAACCAAATTATTAATCAAATTATCAACAAGCACCCCCAAATGCTACCACCTAATTATCGAGAAAATTATCGACAAGCCCCTGAAACGAGTGCACCGTATTATCCTAACGATCCAAACATGTTTATTCCATAAGCAGCACATCAACCGATACCACCGTATGCACATGGAGGCACTTCTTCCATAGCATCGAGTCAATTCACTTCCCCTATAAAAGGTACTCCTTCGACAAGTGTCCCTGAAATTCAAGCTGAAGATGTCTCTCTTTTGACAAGTGTCCCCCCACAAGAACCAGCAGGAAAGAAAAGTAAAAGAGCTCCCGAATATAATGCGGATTGGATGCCCTGGTATGACGTGACCTACATGGAGGATGGCACTCTGCAATATCTAACTTGTAAGGTAAAAGGTTGCAAGAGTAAGAATTTTGGGTATAAAAAAACCAGTGGTATGACTAATTTTAAGAGACATACCGAGGGTCACCAAAGAAAGGGTGAGGTTTCACAAAAACATACTGACCCGAGACAAATCCAAACCCTTATTAACCCGGATGGTACCAGAACACACCAGAAATATGATGAATCGGTAATGCTTAGTGAATTGGGTACATTACCCACATAGAACAACCAATAAGTATGGGTGGTTGCATGAGTTTTGCCCGGTTGGTCATTCGGGGGTGTGGTCAACCAATGTACAGGAGGTTCTATCATAGAAAGATGGTTAATGAAATAAAAACCCAGTTTACCAGTACAAAAAACGATCTACGAGCTATATTTGCATATCAACCCAATAAGGTCTCAATTACCTCTGATATCTGGACTGCCGGTAAACATAGACTTGGGTACTCTTGTATTACCGGGCATTAGATCGATGATCTTTGGGTGTTACAAAAAAGGGTATTAAGTTTTCGAGTTTTGGATTCCCCGCACACTTCTATTGTAATTTACAGATCCATTATTGAGATTTTTACAAGAGTATAACCTTAAAAGAGACACAGAGAACAAGATTTTTTCTATTTCATTCGATAATGCTAGCAACAACGTAGCTTCCATTGAGATTTTTAAACGGTCACTGAACCCAATCATGAATGGTGAAATGTTCCACCAAAAGTGTGCTTGCCACATACTTAACCTCGTCGTGAAGGACGGCCTTAAAATAGAAGCCGTAAAACAACTGATAATTAAATTTAAGGGAGCTCTTGCCCATATTGTTTCAAACCAAGAAAGAAAATAACGGTTTGTGATTTTGTGTGGCCAGTTTGGATTGAGCAGGTTAAGAGTACCTTGGGATATAGATACCCGTTGGAACTTCACTCATAGAATGTTGAACTGATGCCTTCCTTACTCAGTTGCCATAGGGGAGTTTTTGAGAAGCTCCACCCCCGAGGGAATGGAATTGGAACCCACCCGCGAAGAATGGCAGCAACTACAAAGGCTTAAGAATTTTCTAGGAACCTTTTTTACAGCAACCGTCAAACTATCCTGCTCGTACTCACCGACGGCATTTGAGTTGCTCAAACATCTCTACCAAATTTTCAAGGTGTATCGTGACTTGGAGTAGCTGAAAGCAACGACTCCTCTCTCACGCCGATCGTAGATGCCATGAAACAAAAATTCCTAAAATATTGGGAAGATGTACCCCTCCTGGCCATTATCGCAAGCTGCCTCAACCCGGCATACAAGAAGCATTTCACGATCATAATACTTCAAGCGTACAAAGAGAATCTACATTTAGACAAAACCGGGGTGGATACATATGTGAATTCGAAGTTCGATGAGATGTTTAACTTATACAACTCAAAAATGGGTGACAACCAAAACCAAGCGTCTTCGTCCCATGCCACCGTTAGGTATGAATATTTATTAATCTTTATTGTTTATAATATCTACATTATGTGTCCACTAATTTTTTTTATTTTTTAATAGTTCCACTTCCAGGAGCACCAGTAGTGGTGGATTGTTATCAGATTTCCAGTTGGAGAGCGACCCGCTGTAACACCGTGAATTTTTAAAATTCAGATTTAATTAAAATGATAAGTGGTAAATCGAATAATATATATATACGTATATACGAATCTAGTGACGTGGATGGTGAACAATAATTATACGATAATTTGTGTTAAGAGAGAAGAGTAAAATGTGTAAGAATTCAATTATATCGAATATGGGACAAGTGTGAGGTTTTATTTGCAAAATTTGAAATTTACAAGTGGGGCCCTTTTGTCATTCCTCCTTTCTTCTTCTCTTTTCTTCCTTTCTTTTCCTGCACCCCTCCCCTTCTTCCTTTCCTGTTTCGCCAAAGAGAGAAAGAACGAGAGAGAGACCGAGAGAGTGAGAGAGATCACGCCGTTTGCACCTCCGGTTACGGAATCGCTCGAAATTCGAGATCTCGCTCGAGGAGCTTGAATCTCGCCTATCCGTCTACTCCACCGGTATTTTCCTCCCCTATTTCTCTCTCTTTTCGTGGATTCGTGTTTCGAGATTTTCGGTAAAAACCCGCGGAATTGTACCAAATTGATTATTCCATGCCTTTGTTGTTTCTAAAGTGTTATTTGAGTAGTTTCATGTGCAAATTTGCAACCAAATTCCGATAACCGGATTTTCCCAAAATTGACTATGGTGTTGGTACCGTTTTCTCGAATTGACCTAAATCTGACCCAAATCGTACCATTGACTGAATTGATAACCCAGTGACTAAATTGATTAGTACCAAAACCCGATTTGTGACTATTCGTGCCTAAAACCCTAAAATAGCAAATATTCAAAGTTTAAGGGTTTAAATTGTAAAAGTCCTGAATTGAATGAATTGATCCATGAATAGATCCGAACGAGTGCGCTTAGCGAGATAGACGAGATCGCGGATTCTCTGTGTGCCCTACATAACCAGGTGCGGGGGTTCACGGGATCTGTTTTGGGATTTATTTCGTAGAACTAAATAACGGTGCATATAACTTATATATATTGATGACTTGATTGAATATACGTTGCATATCATCATGTTGAATCTCTGATTGAAAGCATTAGTTGTCGCATTTGCATGAATTGCATATTAATATAATTGAATTGTTATATCTGTGATGATTCTCATGTTGGTATGGTTTATCGATTTCTGTTCTATCGTGTTGGATAAGTGAATGGAACCACAGTACTGAATTGAATTGAATGATTGAAGTGAACAGTGAATTGTAAAGTCTAATTAGCTACTAGACTTTACTCCAGGACCCTTATGCGCATCTGGTGAATGGCCCTAGTGAACCCAGTACCGGTTGGGTAAGGGATAAGTGTAGTGTGATTGCAGGTAGTGAAATTGTGGTTCAGTGATTTAAGTGATTCAGTGAAAAGTTTATTTGTTCTCGTTTAACAAAGTGATATTCTGTTGCATAGTCGCGAGATATGCTAGTGATTATTCGAATTGATTTTGTGATGTGAATGTATGACTTGAAACCAGGTAAAAGAATTGTTAAGCCAGATGGGATAGATGGTTGATATCTATCGTTGTTAACCGGACTGTGCAAAGTTACTAGTTAAGCCCCAAGAATTCTGGAAATCCTTTGATTACTTTTGAATGAAATAGTAGTTGGAATTCGTTTGGATCGGTGTGTGAGCATATGCATGTTATCTTGACTGATTGATTAACTGAATAATTAGATGCGGTAGTTGTTTAGTTCTAGTAATGGGTTTCTTACAAATCCAGTAGCCCTATAAATTTCGCACTGAGAAAACGATCGATTAGTTTTCTCACCCCCACCCCCTTCGGGGATATTTTCTTTTTATTGAATTGTGCAGGTAAACGTGAGTAGGAAGGGACTCAGGCTCGACATGTGAGTTGTAAGCCTAACTGTTAGGTTATGCCACCTTATGTAGTCCATTTTGTTGTACATTGAACCCCTATGCGGTATATTTTGTTGTATGTGATATTATCGAACCAAATCACCTTGTCGAAACCCTAATGTCTATTTTAAATATGTTTAATTGATCAGCTGTGTGAATTGCATGATTGTATGATTTTAAATTGGAGATTTTAAATGGGGAATACATGATAAATCATGCGGGAATCAATCGGGTTTGAAAATGGGGTTGAAATGGCATGAAATGGGCAAGGGAATGAATTTCAGTAGGCTTATTGCGGGCCGCAATAACCTTATTGCGGGCCGCAATAAAGGAGACAGAGCCGGAAAATGGCTCTGGATGAATCTGCGTATATTATTACGGGCCGCAATTAATTGATTGCGGGCCGCAATAAAGGAGACAGAGCCTAAAACCCAACTGAGAAAATTCGTATATGGATTGCGGGCCGCAACCATTTCCTTGCGGGCCGCAACGACAGTGGGGTTTTGAGTCAGAGGAATTATTGCGGGCCGTAAGAGGGTTGGTTGCGGGCCGCAACAACTTGAGTCAGAGACTAGAAAACAAGCAGAAGGAAATTCGAGTAGAGGTTGCGGGCCGCAATAGGCCCTACTGCGGGCCGCAATGGGGGTTCTGAATTTACTGTTTTGAGTATAAATGGGCTGAATTGAATCGGATTTGAACCAAATTTGTTTTAAATCAAATCATATGATATGTGTATACATTTTAAAGTGTTTGGTTGAGTAGATTATATCGTACATGCCTTGTGAATATACGGGCAACTGTATATTCACGGCGAGAACTGCGCGACCCCCTGTTCCGGGGTGTGACACCCGCACACATCCACAAACGAGTTATTGAGCTATATTTCGATGCGCAACGAAAGTGAACAAGTTGACATCATGGCGTGGTGGAGGAGGAATGCAAGTCACTATCCAGTCCTCGCGATGATGGCCCGCGACGTATTTGCCGTGCCCGTATCAACCGTCCCTTCCGAAAGTTGTTTTAGTTCGGCGAACAGGATCCTCTCCGACAAACGCAGTAAGTTGGGTCCACATGTTTTTGAGAGACTTGTGTACTTGAAAGATTGGATTGATGCTGAAAATCGCAAGCAATATCGCGATCATGAACCATCATCATCCGGAGTCGACACCGAAGAAAGTGGTACCGAGCTGCGGCCCGAGGCTAATTCGGATTCAGGCGGTGCGGAAGAGAGCGACCAATCGTATATGAATGTTACCTTCTAGATAGGTAGTGTCGGTATAAATTTCTAACCTCTTTTAATCTTTATGGTTATTCTTTAAATTATTAATTTCTAAACATTTCAATTAGTTTTTAAATTATTCATTTTAAAGAAGAACTACTAACAAAAAAAAAGTTAGAACTCCGCCTATGTTATTTTACATAGCCGGTCCCAAGCCCGGAATAAAGGAGGAGGGTAACTTTTATTTTTTAATCTATTGTTTTAAAATAATTCCTAATTATTTTTAAAGTAACTGATTTAAGAAATTTTTTATTTATATTTTATTGTTTTAAAGTAATTGATTTAAAATATTTTAAAGTAATTGATTTAAGAAATTTTTAATTTATATTTTATTGTTCAAAATTTAAAGTAATTGATTTAAGATATTTTCAAGTAATTGATTTAAGCAATATTGTTTTAAAATAATTCGTATTTTGATTTTAGTATCACAAAAATTATTGAGTTCAAATATGCAATCATGTCAAATGAATTTTGATTTGTATTTTATTGGTTTAAAAAGAAAAAAAAAAGAAAAACATAAAAAGAAAAAAAAAACAGCAAAGAAAAAACAGCAGCCAAAAAAAAAAAAAAAAAAAACCCGTCCGGACAGGACCGGACGAGACCCGTGCTACACGGACCCTAAACCCGCCTACCCGTGATCCGTGTTGCCCGGGGGGTTTGAGAGGGGCCGGGTATGGTTTTTGAAAAAAAAAAATCCGTGCTAACCCGTCCCGTGTCGCCCGTGACTCGCGTTGCTCGTGGCCCGTGTTACCCGTGACTCGCCCCGGATTTTGCCCGTGCCCGCCCGCCCGTGCCCGTTTGCAAAACACTAATTTGTGAAAGGCTAATCATAGACTTACCCTTTTTCAATTAAAAAAACAAAAAAAATAATAATGAAATTCTAATAATTTGTGAAAGGCTAATCAAAGACTTTCCCTTTTTCAATTACAAAAATAAAAATTGCAATTCTAATAATTTCGATATGGAGCTCCAA
Organism: Carex kokanica; assembly: GCA_025461125.1. NCBI lineage: Eukaryota > Viridiplantae > Streptophyta > Magnoliopsida > Poales > Cyperaceae > Carex > Carex kokanica. The sequence continues at coordinate 610,293 of JAJGRX010000915.1, read as the reverse complement.
TTTTTACCCTTGCATGCCGACTATATTTTGATCTCGTCAATTCTTTAAAAACAAACTCGGCATTCTCTAATTTACCCAATTGACTTAACATTTCAACAACCATTAAAGTGCTCTCTAGCCATGATATCGATCGCATCATTCTTTTGGTTAATAGTAGCCATTTTCCCCTTTTTAGGGTTTTTATTGCATCCATAACCCAACTTGGAGCTCCATAAATTATTTCTCGTTTTTACCCTTTCCAGGGCCTCAACGTAACTTTCCGCAACAGTGTAAAGCCGGGCCATGACATAGGCTTTCGCTAAAATGCAATAGGTGACCTCGTTCGGTTCTTCCTCGGCACTTAGCATTTCATCGAACACCTTCGACAATTTAAGGCTTGAGAAATGCTATCGCGATCCACCCGTGAAAGACTGACACGACCGACTTGCCAGGTGGCAACCTCTCCAGCAAAGGCGGATCCAGAATTTTCCTCGGGGGAGGGCAAAAAAATTATCGAATCGGATTTAAATATCTAATTAGATTTAAATTCATTAACTAATTGAGTAGTCGATAAAAAACAATGCTTTAACTTATATTTTTCAATACTTTGACTTGTAATTTCTGATACTTTGACTTATAATTCTAATTACCAATCAAAATTTAACAAATTTATTTCAATTTTAACCCTAAATTTAATTCAAATTACAAATTAAACGTCCAAAGGGGAGCAAAAAAATTTTCAGAGGAGGCAAAATTGGTTGAAACCGATAAATCTCTACTAAAACTCAAAATCCAGGGGGAGGCAGCTGCCCCCCCCCCCCTAGATACACCTGGGTCCGCCCTTGCTCTCCAGCCTCGACGTCAGCATATTGTGTCCCAATCCATGTACGGATGGAGGTGGAGGATCGGACGCGAAATGATCCCATTGAGGACCAGGATCAGATTGCAACAGTGATGGAGGAAGAGTGGTGCATGAAGCGAGAAAAGATGCTCCTCCATTCCTTGCTGTGTTCATTCTTGTTCGTGGTGTTTATTAGTCTTAGAAGGGATGGCATTTCTCTTTTTGTTTCTCTGGAGCAATCTGTCGAGCACTTGGTGTGCAATAGAGCAGAGGTCGGAAAGAGTGAAGAGAACACAAGGGTAGAAGTATTTTATAATTTAAAAGGGAGAGGCCATGGAATTCATTTCACCTGAGCCTGAGGTAACAGACATTTTGAGTTTAGATCTGGAACGTTGGATCTCTTCTGGCCCGAATATTTGGACTTGAGGTCATGGGCCGAAATAACGGTCCAGTAAATGTCCCGAAGCAAAAAAAGCCCAAGTAAAATTATAACAGTTCCCTGAAAGGTTGACACGACCGACTCGCCAGGTGGCAACATCTCCAGCCTCCGCGTCAGCAAGTTGTGTCTCAGCCCATTTACGTACTAAGGTTTTGGATTCGGATCGGGTGCGAAATGGTCCCATTGAGGATCCGATTACAACAATGAGGCTTGAAGAGTGGTTAATGAATCAAGGAAGAAAGAACAAAGATAGAACGGTAATATAATATTTTATAAATTAGAAGTGGGAGAATTTTTCAATGGAAGTCATTTTATTTTTTTAGAGAAAAAGGAAAACACATGTTCCATTTAGAAATTGATAGGTCAAAAAGCCCAATAACGGCCCAACAATAGTGTCGAAGCAATTTTTAATGAATCATTTCTCTTGTAAAAGTTGAGCTCTATTGACAATTTTGTAACGTTCTCTACTTCAATTTTAATTCCCAGATAAACAAAAAATATGGTACAGTTCTAATATGATGGTTAAAATAGTATAAACACCTGTTAGAATAATTGTTAACATCAACAGTTTCAGAATTTAACAACAATCAATTAGTTCTTAAATCTAAATAGTTAAGAATTTTAATTATAATAAGAACAATATACTTGAAATTGACACTGAACACTATTTTTTTTAACAATATAAATTTAAATAGTATAAAGTGTAAGCACCTATTCTATATTTATAAACACTTTATAGTTAAATTACAAACATCCATTTACAGAGACGTGCAATGGATAACAAAATAATAGGTGATTAGTCATGAATTGGTACAAATTGGATACTGAGAAGATGAGAGCAAGCAATAGCAAATTCAAAATATTTTGCTAGTTTGGATCCGGTTCAGAGTTTAGATCCATTAATTATACTACAAGAATCTGTCGCTATCCGCAAGGATAAAAAGTATTTTTTACTGTCGGTATTACCTCTATCTGTAATAGTGATACACTCAGAAATAATAATTTATGTCGGTGTACCCTCAGCAATAATCACTTTTTACCCTTGCGGATAGTGACATATTCTCACGTTAATGGAAATTTTCTAATATCCCATCTGCATTAAATGCTATCAGCCCCTTAGAAAGTGGAATGTTTTTTATGTACTTATAAACCCTCCACTTTCAAATTTAAATAAAAATAAAATATTCTATGTACGTCGTAGTAACTGAATGTATATCTTTAGATATTATTGTGGACTAGGGGTGTCAATGGGTACGATACGGATAGGGTGGAAGCATTTTCATACCCATATCCACTAACAATTGACCTTACCCATACCCTACTCTTACCCATTAAGAATTGACCTTACCCTACCTTACCCATACCCGTTAAAATTATTGGATAACGAAACGGTAGCGGGTGAATAATTAACGAATAATAATATTAATAAAATAATTAATTTTATTACGTTTTACATATAGAATATCAAAACTCATCATTTCACACACATGCAATCACATTACTAATAAAAAAAAAAAAATGTACAATCAATTTCAACTAAACTATTTTTTTATAAAGCAAGAGAATTTGAAAACACAAATATTTATTCGAACAAATTCAATTATTTAACTAAATAACAAACATGTAAATAAAAGTAATTAATATGTTTAACATTTTTCTTATAACAAAAAAACATACATTAAATAACAAATGTACATCACTAATTATCAAGGTTCTAAATAGCGTTTATAGCGTCGTAGCGGGAAGGCTAAAAAAAAAGCTATAGCGAATAGCGTCGCTATAGCGGAAGCTATTCCAAATAGCGTTTTTTTTTTTTTTACATTTCGTATATTCAATATTTGTACTAAATATCAACATTATCTAAGGTCTCATAGAACAATAAATAACACCAAAGTAATTAAGAAATTATAATATTCATATTGAACTCGTACAAAGTCCAAATTGCGGTTCAAAATATCCATAGTAATATCATAAACTATCGATTTTTCCTATTAAAAATATCTTAAGTATCATGATTCATGACATTAATCTATTTTTTTTTCTATTCAAATTTTAATTCCGGTTTGGACTTTTTTTCTATTCAAATTTCAATTTCAATTCCCAATTTCAAATTGATTTATTTGTAGCAAGTAGCAACAAATTCAATTTCGGTTTGAGATTTTTTTTATCTTTATTTAAAACCCATATAAATTGCTTAAAAATAAAAAAAAAATAAAAAACTCATATTGTATAGCGCAAATAGCGCTGTAGCGGCCGCTATAGCGGCCGTAGCACAAATAGCGCATTTTGATGTCGTAGCGTAGCGTTTGGGGTCCAAAAACGCTATAGCGCGCTATTTAGAACACTGCTAATTATTACCAAAAATATTATTATATGAAATATCTCAAAAATAAATTTTACCATCACTAATTATTGCTTAAACATTATCATAATATTATTTATATAATTACCCCATAGAGTAACGGATACAAAATAACCTTTATTCATACCCATACCCGTTTAGTTAACGAAAAAAATCATTGCTCATACTCATACCCGATAAGCTAATGAAAAAAAAATTATTCATACTTGTCTTAACAAATACGGTAAGGATACGGTAAACGGTTAAAAGGTATCATTGAAACCCCTATTGTGGACAAGTGTTTCATAAATAATTATTATAAATTTGTCCTGTAGTTTAAAACGAAGATATTAGTATAATTCATTTCACAAATGAAAAAAAAATAATAATGACCAATTAATGTACAAATGACGCGCTTTGAGTCAATTGTGAGCCCCTGTGAAGTGTGAACCCGTCACGCGTTGTCCTTGAACAAGAAATTATCATGAACTTTCGAATAATTCGACATACATCTTTAATATTCGTGCTAAACGGTTTGGATCCGTAAGACACAAACTTTTTAATATTCGAGCCATGTGCACTGACACTGATGAGTCATTTCATGTCTGCACTTTTTGCCTTTAAAGTAAAAGTGGTGCATGCACTGATGCACCATTATTTTCCACTTTTTGCATAGAACTGGTTCACTATTATTAACTTTACTATTTGTTGATCATCGAAGAAATATCTCAACCATTTCATAGCATCATTATTTCTTGGAGGTCTCTCAGAAAATAGAAGCCATTCTCTTGAGATTCCAAAGCCCAAAACCAATCATTATTATATCTACGCGAAGCTGCTTGGTTTGCTCTCGCTTCCTGCAACTCAATTGTTTTCCTTTGTAACTTGGTAACTATTTTGTCGGTTAATTTATATTTACTTAACAAATTATATCTATTTATTTATAGTTCTGTCTATGCTTAATTAGTTTCTATAATACTTCCTGATTGAATTAGAAGAACTTGGAGCCGTTTTGGGGCTCCGATCTCTTTTGATTTTAGCTTCAAACTGACTTTGGATCGTTGTAAATTATCTTAAATAGTTCTAATTATCGATTAATTGATTGTTGGGAGATCAGATCTGTAGAATTTGATCACATAAATCATAGTACTGATTAGGTTCTAGTCTTTTTTTTGATAAAAGGCATATGAGATGCCCGTTTCAATATATTGAAACCGAGAGTTAAATTACAAAACAAAATCAACAATCCTCCTTACTAAAATCCAAGATAAAACCAAAATGAGCTAGTTATCAAGCAAAACACAAATGCTCGTCTTTTGATTAACCACCAAAACACAGTGATTGAAAATAGAAAACCTAAAGCTAAGCCACTTGAGGGAGGGCTAAGGGATGCAACCGGGCCCAACTTGGTATTATGGTGAGAAGTACTCATTCATCAGTGGCATCAGCCACGGCACTTGGAACCTGACCGGTATCTCCTTGGTAGACCACCATGTGGAGGTTCTAGTTTTAATGGAAAAATTATTTCGAGAGTGCCTGATTAACTGTGATTCGTCTGCATTCACAATATAATGCATGTTTCGGTGCATTTTCATTCATTAAGTATATCCATTTTTAAGTAAGTTAGAATGTGGAAGGTTTTTGATGTACTTATAAACCTCCACTTTCAAATTTAAATATAAAGAAAATATTTTTATGTGTAGTAGCAAGGGAATGTATGTATATCTTTCGATAGTAATATTGTGGATACGTGTTTAAAGAATATTTATATATTTGTCAAGTAGTTTAAAACAAAGATATTAGTATAATTCAATTCACAAATGAAATAAATAAAAAATCTCTTTTGAACTACACATTTTTTCTTCCCTATCCATTCAGATTTATGGTTCAACTCCAACTCACATGGCTTCTCTCCCTCGTGACTCCGTTGCTCGCACAGTCACGCATCCGCCACTACCTCTGGTGATTGCCTCGTAGCTCAACCACCTCCTCGCCTACTCCCCTCTTCCCATCACGGTATTGCCACCACCTCTCCAAATCCCCTGTGGCTTTGATCTACTATTTCTTTCTACTGACTCCTACTTTTTGCATTTTTTTTTCTCCTCTGTGCAGTCCCACCACCTCTCTCAGTCTTCCTCGCATCTGACCCGACCCAACATCGCGCCCCTCCGCTCATTTTTGAACAAGATCCTGTCTCCTGCCGTGTCTGTACCGATCTCTGCTTCTAGGTACCAAGTTTGACACCTTTTTATTTTTATTTTATTTTCTGTACCGATCTCTGCTTCTAGGTACCGATCTCTGCCGTGTCTGTACCGATCTCTGCTTCTAGGTACCAAGTTTGACACCTGTTTGAAATTGTAAATCATTTCATTTATGGAGATGCTCTTAGTAATATTTTCACTATCTAGCATGACGAAAGCATATACACATGTCAAAATGGATCTCAATTAGAAGATCACCTTAATTTAAATCTCACTATGACATCTAATCAATTGGTTCTTCCCATGTATTAGTAATATAAAATTGTCAAGTAGTTTAAAATGAAGATATTAGTATAATTCATTTGACAAAGAACCACACACACACACATATATATATATATTTTTTTTTGAGACAAAAACCACACATATTTTTGAAGATATTTTCGGTAGAAGAAAAGCCCCAGTGGACCTACAAGTGAGCAAGGAATTGATTCTTCCTCTAGTCCGGTTATCTGGTCATGTCCTGTGACGCACTGACACTGACGTCATGTTTACACGTCCGACTTTTTTTACTTTTCAAAGAATTGCTCCGCTATTCATTTCTTCATTATTTGCTACTCATTAATTGGAGTCTCGATCAAGTCAGCAAGGAATTAACGTAGGAACTTCCTTATGTGCACTACTTCTACATGCCTTTTTGGACTTTATTATCAATAACTGTTCAATTATTATTTTTCCTTTCCCAAAGAACTGCTCCACTATCCATTTCTTCATTATTTGTTATATAATTGAAGCCGTTCTATTAAGATCCCAAAGCCAAAAACCAATATTTATCCCCTTGGAAACCAAGCTGCTTAATTGGTTTGGTCTCACCTCCTCTAACCAATTGTATATGTTTCTCTTGTTTAATTTCCTAAGTAATTAACTTGGTAACAATTATATCGGTTTATATTCAGTGAACAATTAAATTATATCTATTTAAAATTCTGTTTTTTCTTAATTCGTTTCCATAAATATATATCATCCATCCTTCTTGATTGAGTTAGAAGAACTTGGATCCGTTTTGGGGATCCGACCTCTTTTGATTGTAGCTTCCATTTTCATATGGTTCAAACTGACTTTGGATCGTAGTAAATTACCTTAAAAAGTTGTAATTATCGATTAATTGACTGTTGGGAGATTAGAGCCATAGGATTTGGTCACATAAATCATAGTATCCTAAGTAATGGCTTGGGAAATTGGCCAATTCTGAGTTGAACCGGTAAAATCAGGGCTGAATCAAAACAATCGGTCGAATTCTGTTACGGTTTGACCGATTTATCATATATTTCGCCGATTTTGGCGATATTATGGTTAGAGCCATCTCAATTTTAGTCTAGATATCAAAGGAAGCACAGATCAGGAATATGAAATAGAAAAAGGGGAAGAAGGAACTTCTGACAGTGGAACCTGTCAATTTAAACATATACCTATGTTATTTAATATTTTAATTTAAACTAGGTCATTGGCCCAATGGACTTCGAAAACTTACTAATTATATTAACCTTTATTAGCAAATACATCACAGATTGCGCTAATGTAATTTTTTTTTTATAAAAAACATATTTTTTTTAAAATAATAGTTATAAAAAATATTATTTTATAATATGTTATATTTTATAATATTTTATAATATATGTTACTTAATATTTTTAACATGTTATAATATCTTAAATAAAAATAAGTTACTTGTATGTTAAACATCATGCAAAAAATATACATGTTATAACATCATGGTTATAAAAAAATATTAAATAACATATTAAAAAAGATTAATGCTTTTATTTATCAAAATACTTTTTTTTTTGTTGCAAAAAAATAAGTTACTTCTATTGTCCAACGTATTTAATTTTATATGTACGTAACACTTTTATTTTTCATGTAAAAATTAAGAGAATAAAAAAGTGTGATCAAGTTGTAATTCTGTGTAATCTAGTTTTTAGAAATAAATATTGATATGCATTTTAAATTTATATTTAATCAAATATGTAATATATTTATTTTTTTTTATTTTTTTTACTCTATGTGAGAATTCATTATAGGCTACCTATTTAGTTTTAAATATTTTCATATATTACATTAAAGTATTATTTGAGTTTAATTTTTTGAGCTAACATAATTTTTGAGGAAATTAGTTATTTTAAAAAAAATATTCAATTATTTTTTACTACAAGCAAACTTTTTTTTTTTTCAAAAAAGAAGGTTTCCGGTCCGATTCGGCCGATTCCCACAGATTCACTTGATTTTGATTCTGAAAGAGGCGACTTAATTTACTGGACTTCAAAGCCCAAGTTAGATTCTACAGCTGGCCCAATTTTCTTTATGTGTTCTCAGCCTTGAAATCTTTGGCATGATCTTGATTATTATTACTTCCTTTTCTTTTCTGTTGCCTAAATTAAGAGGGGGATTTATATCTATATTAGTAGAGAGAATATGTTGCTGTAATTTGTACAAACTACCAAAAATATAGTGAATTGTTCTGGCTGCTGCCGCCCGTGGTTTTTTACCCTAACCTTTAGGGTTTTCCACGTAAAATTCTTGTGTTCAATACTTTCTTGCAATTTATAGTTTTACTGTATTGGTATTTACCAGTTCACTGGTTCTGTTGATGACTCTGTTTCTGCTGTGACAAGATCAATCTGCTCTAAAGTTTATAACAGATTCCATGATCAACTTCACGATTCTAATTCCGATTCTGATTCTGATTTTCAGAATGATGATCCTAACCTTCATTTTGTTGTGTTTCTTCCTTTCATCATCAAAAATAAAGGGAAAAAACTTGCACATCTCTGTTTTTCATCTTTGGTTGACAGGGAAAATCCCATTTTATTAACTTCCTTTTGTTAGAAAAGCAACTTCTTGTGCTTCTTATTTCGCTACTCTAATCCTTCCCTTGTGGTTGATTACTGTAACAGGGGAGAATGGTCTTGTGGGATAAAGCACTCGAATTTTTGGTGTCAACCATTGGTCAATCTACTGTTGATTCTTGGCGTAATAGGAACAATGTTGATAGTTACCTCAACGAACTTAGTGCAGCACTGCCTAAGGCACAGCTCCTAATTGAGAGAGCCGAATGCTGGCGGCTACCTAAATACAACCCAATAGACAAGCATCTTTCCCTGCTAAAAGATTCTGTCTACGAAGCCGAAAGCATAGTTAATGAATTGCAATACCAAAGTTTGAAGTATAAAGTCGAAGAGAGCTTTCCAGTTACTCAATTTTTTCGGAACTGGATAGAGAACTGGATGAGAGATTTCCCGACCAAAGTAAAAGGGGTTCTTGATAGGCTTAATAACGTCTATACAGAAATGAAAGAAATCTGTGACAGTCGTGGTATACCAGAAAATCCCAACCAATTTAGCCAAACTGCTAGACCGATTACAAGCACATTTCTTGATATATCTAATGTGTGGGGGCGTGATGAAGAGTTCAACGAAGTGATCCGTTTAATGGGAGTTCCCAATTGTGGATCTGGTAAAAGTCAGAGAGCGAAAGGAGTGAGCAAGCGTAATTCAGATGTTGGGGAGAGTAGCAGCAGAATGGATAAGAAACAGATTGTGTCAGTTTTATCTATAGTAGGCATGGGAGGCGTCGGGAAAACTACCCTTGCTCAAATGGTTTGCAATGATAAAAGTGTAAAGTCGTACTTCGATCTAATTATGTGGGTTTGTGTCTCTGATAATTTTGATTCGGTAAGGTTAACTAAAGAAATGATTGAGAGTGCCACCAGAAAAGAGTGCAATGTTACTAATTTAAATGCCATGCAATTGGATTTAGAAGAGACATTAAAATCCAAGAAATTTTTGCTAGTTCTTGATGATGTTTGGAGCAAGGACTGGCAACGTGTTTTGGCACCAATGAAAGAAGCATCTGAGGGAAGTGTAGTGCTGGTGACAACTAGGTCTCCTGAATGTGTGGAAATTTCAGGCAGGAGTATAGGCTCCAAAGGTGTTATAAATTTGGAGGGTTTAGAAGAGCATATGTACTGGGAGTTCTTTAAGAGCTGTGCATTTGATCCGGTTGCCGAATCAAACAATATTAATCAAGAATTGGAGGTTATTGGTAAGGAAATTTGTAAAAGGCTAAAAGGATCTCCGCTTGCTGCCAAAACAATCGGAGGTCTTTTGAGAACAAATTTAAATGTTGGACACTGGATGCGTATCAAAGACAGTAAAATGTGGGAATTTCAAACAGAGGAACATCATATACTTCCAGTACTTCAATTGAGCTATCAATATTTACCCACTTATTTGAAAAAATGTTTCTCGTTCTGCTCACTCTATCCCAAGGATTTTAAATTCACCCAATCTGAGTTAACAGAGTTTTGGATCATGCAAGGTTTTATCGGACCTCTAGATGATGACAAAGAATTGAGAACTCTGGCTAACGGTTACTTTGCTGACCTGGCAAGGAGAGCATTTTTCCAGAGACTTGGACCTGGCAGGGACTCTGG